>PGTU02000006.1:7741912-7805626 GCA_002896215.2 Cicer echinospermum | reverse complement strand
CAAACTATTCTCAAAATTAATGTTTCCTTTTTTTTTCTCACCATGTCTTATCCAACATGTGTAGCTTTGATCAATTCCATTACATACTAGATGTCCTTCTAATTCATCTTCTCTAACACGTTTTCCAAAACAACATTTTAAACAAGGACAAACTACTTTATTTGGATCTTTTGCATTCTTCACTGCAAACCACAAACTCCTTCACTCCAATTTCATACTCTTTTTGACAATCGATTGGCTGAAATCCATTTCCTATCATATTATAACCACTATATAATGCAGTAACAAAATATATAGCTTTCAAATATCACAAGTTTCAAAGAAACCAATATCACTAACAATATTCCAACAGAACAGATCATGTGGTATGAGTTTTTGACATTTTTGACAATTTCAAAACATACAGATCATGTGTAAAAAATCTTAGACAACGTGATGGCGCACAGTACGTAGAGGATATTAGGGTTTCCCACGTATATATTATTTGAAAGATGTAGAGGATATGGAGGTTTCCAAGTATATAATTATTATGAAAGATGTATTTTACAGCGCTTGTGAAAAAAGCGGCTGTATAAGGTAGTTAAATTCAATGAAAGCGCATGTTGTTTTACAGCGCTTGTGAAAAGCGCTGTTAGGTAGTTAAATCAATGAAGCGCATGTGTTTTACAGCGCTTGTGAAAAAGCGCTGTAATAGGTAGTTAAATTCAATAAAGCGCATGTGTTTACAGCGCTTGTGAAAAAAGCGCTTGTAATTAGGTAGTTAAATTCAATGAAAGCGCATGTGTTTTACAGCGCTTGTGAAAAAAGCGCTATAATGATTCGCGAAAGCGCTTCCTTTTACAGCGCTTTTGACAAGCGCTGTAAAAGCTTTATAAAGTGATCGCAAACGTTATATGACCTACTACAGAGCTTGTTTTACAGCGCTTTGCATCAAAAGCGCTGTAATAGGTTCGTATTTTTAAAATATAATTACAAAGCGCTTGTGTTTAGCAAGCGCTGTAAAATGGGCGCTGTTAAATGTCATTTTTGGCGTAGTGTGAATGGTTGTCTAGTGGGAGTTAGATATGATTGGTGTCAATGGATTTCAATGGTGATACGATTGTTGGTTAGAGTAGTGATCAATGAGGGTTAAGGTGGCATTTTTGCCACCTAACTTATTTTGAAAAAGAATTAATATTTTAAAATTTTAAATTTTACATTTAGAAACTTTTATTAAAGGTGAAAGTTTCAAAATATTTTATAATAACAAAACAAAATGGTCACCAACTTTAAAATACATTTTATAATTTAATCCACCGCTACTACAAATAAATTTTAATGTGATCACAAATACAAGTCCAATCCTAGAGAGATAAATGCGTTGTTGCGTTTTTTTTCCAAATCTTTAAAATAAAAGCTAACCAAATATTTGCAAGTAATGTTTTATTTATATATTTTGAGAAAATATATCATAAAATTAAAATACATGATCAAAAATATCATTTAAAGAAATTGGAAATACCCACAAAAATATAAAATGATTTCAGCTCAACAAAACTAAGAATATAAAAGATGAATAAATTACATTTTCAACTTAATCTTAATTCCTCACAACTGGATGTTTTCACAAATTTACTTGAATATATTTGTTTTTGAAAATGAATTTCAAAACCAAAAATTTAATAACCAGGTCTATAGAGCTAAATTAATTCTAGTACTACGTCTATTCGCTTTAATTTTTCTTATTTATACTACATTTGGATCTTGCATAAATAATATTTTATTTTAATAATAAAAATAAATGAAATGAGTATTATAATAAAATAAACTTATTGAAAACTACAACCACATGACATGAAACGTCTCGTACTTCCACAACGATGACAATATAATTATCCACTCTTTTTTTATATTGATTATTATTATTATCCACTTAAAACCATTTTTATTCATATAATTATTGAAAAAGAAGATAGATATACACAGAAAAAATGTCCCACATCTCTGTTTGTCGCTGCAACGGCTCGGTGGCACCACCGGTTTCTTTTATTCAAGCTCCACTCAAAAGAATTATACAACTAAGACAGAGTACAGTCACAACCTCTGCTTCAAAATTCGGAGGATTTTCACTTAATTCGGTTTGTTCTCTACCTCACACTTCTATATGGTTTAATTATCAACAAATAATACTATGTTTGCTTGCTTAAATATGTACGTAATACGTAATGAAATAAAAAAGAAAAAATAGATAGTTGATTAAAAATTTATGTATCTAATAAAATGTATTTAAACATAAATTTGTTCTCAATTATATTTTTGTATATTTCAATCCCGATAAAGTATGTTTTTCTTTAAGCGGTATATTAGATTGTGCTTATTGTAGTGACTTAAGCCTTGTGTAGATTTAAGGTTGTAAAAATTGTGGAAGGAAGAGGGGCATCATGTCAGGATGCAATGGTGCTACTTATTTTTATTTTTAATATAAGCAATTTCATTAATTAGAATAATAAAGAAACTCATTACAACAAATTTATTTTCCAACTTTAGTGTTTTTAGTTTTTACTATTTTAGTTCCTTGCTTATATTTATTTTACTAAGTTTTGATCCTTACATTTTTTTAATTTCTATTTGACTTCTTTTTACATTTTTTTTGTCACCTTGTTATGACGGTAAAGTTTATTGAAATTTTAATGATCAAATTGTAATTAAAAATTATATACACGATAAATATAAAAAAGTAATAATATGGACGCAAAATTAATTCATGAAAAAATAAAATAGAGAAACCGATATATCGTAAATTTGAAAAAATAATAGATTAAAAATTTATTTAACTTAAAAGACTAGGATTGATGGTGGTATCTAACCCAAATGATTTTTCTTTTTCTCTCAAATTAGAAAGAAATTTCAAGATTACATAAATGTGAATTCAATGTCTATTGACATTATTATTGTTAGGAATACTTATGGATACAGGTAAATTCGTTAATTCAGTCACTCAAATTAATTTAACTCGTAATTTGACTCAACGAATTTAAATTTAGTTCTAATTCGAAATAAACTAATTTAAATCCAACGGTGTTTGGTTTAGATAGCAGATTTCATATTTTGAACTTACGAATCTGTAAACCCAACCTACTAACTTAATTTGAATGTTTTGTGTGTTTGTGTATATATTTTAAGTATAGAATGATAGTTGTAATATAGTTTTATTTTTTTAAAATGTTCAAATATTTAAATTTAATTTACATTTTTTTTTAAATAAATAATATTTTTTCTTTATTACCTGTGAATCAAATCCAACTCAACCCGATGATAATCGAGTTGGTTAGATTTGAGTTTAGTGTAAAAATCACAAATTGAAAATTCAATTAAATCTAAATAAAATTAATCGATTTGAATATCGATATGATAAAAAATAAAAATAAAACCGTCCAACATATTATTTTATCTCAATTATTGATTTCTCTCTAATTTAATCTTTGAACTAATAAAATTATAATATATAGTTTTTAAACTATTATTAATCTATTAATTTAGTTTATCAGTTATTTTAGAAATACCAAAGAGAATGATAGTTGAACGATAAATTAATAGAGTAATAATAGTTTAAAAGTTTCTTTATATTTTCTATAGTTTAGCTATGTTTATAAAAATGTATATTACTTAAACATAAAAAATGTCGTTGCGACTATGTTTTTTTTTCTAAAGAACTATATATCCTTGGATTTCTCACAGGGAACGGAAAGAATAAAAAAGATGGAAATATATTTGAACGGTGGAAGTAAGTTCTTCTCCTTTTGGTTTTTTACTTGTACATTAATTAGTTTTATTTGAAAGATAATTTTTAGTCACTATAAAGTATTCCTTGTTAGATTTAGGGACTAATATCAGTAAGAACAAAAATCACTAAATTAAGGACTAATATCAGTGAAGATTTTTAGAACAAAACTTAATAAAAATATATTTTATAGATTAACTTAATTTAATTTTACCCTTCTAATATATATTGGTGTAGATGCTTCGGCTGCCAAGGATTTGGACTAGTCAGTTGCCCCAATTGGTGGAAAGGGAGGATTGACCCCAGAACAAAGAGGAGAAAGATAAGGAAGCTTCAGAACAACCAGTTTTTTACGAGCATATGGAAAAAGTGTAAAATTACATGAACTTTGTGTATAATTGTCTCAAACATGAATTATATGATAGTTTTTTACATATTGGTTGAATTGAATTTTTTACTTAAATTTAAAACAATTTTCACATAATTAAAATTCAAAATAATAATAATAGCTTTTAATGTTGGCAGTAAGTATTTAACACTAACTTACACTACAACATTTTTGCTTTATAGCAACATTAAAAAATGTTGCTAGAACACGAAAAATGTTGCCAAAGAGAAAAGGCAACATTTTTCACGCGTCTCATATGCGAAGCGCTGCCTATTATTTTTGGCAACATTTTTCTCGCACTTTTGGGCACACTATTTATAAATGTGCCTATAGCTATGAGAATAGGGAACACTTTTTCAACGCGCCTAAGGCAACACAATGAGAACATTGATCAAATGTTGTTAAGAGCTTAAAGGCAAACTGTTTAAACTGTATTCATATATGTAAAATAAATTTTCATTTTTTTATTATTTTAATTCAAATCAATTTAATGACATACACAATTGAACCAAGAAACATAGATGCAATTTGACACAAATTATTAACAAAGTTGTATTCAAATAAATGGTTGTAAACAAATTGTCTAACATAATTTAATAAAGTTTGATACTTAATACAAGTCTAACAAAATATATAGTTTGTTGAAGTTTTGATGCTTCAATCAAGTACATGCCCTAATAAAAAAAACATCATTCCAAAGCCCACCAACAACTTCATATTGGATCTATAATTATCTTGGTCTATGTTCCACATGCTATATACTTCTGTTGGGAAAAAGCCACCCAACAACTTCATATTGGATCTATAATTATCTGGTCATAACCCCCATTCTCTAATAATTATCTGAAACGTACGTTTTGATTTAAGCCGGAAAAAATTGTGAGCGAGTGGGAGTATTCCTGAAATAAAAATTCGAAGGTAGGGATGAGTTTTGAGAGTGTTGATATCCACGGAGCATACTTGCACTTGATCCGCCCTACTAGTAATATTTTTATAATAATTTTGTATACCCCAACTTAGTGGTGAGAAATGACACTCATAAAGAATTCCCCCACACGTTAGTCCCCATTATTGGTAATATGTACAATATCAAGTGGATGTTGCGGGTGTTGTCCATCAAGAATAGATAATTGATATTATTTTTAGAGATTCAGAGAGTATTATCCTAGTTGCGGCACTTGAAAGATTGTTGAATTTACCGGATGTAGATTTGGTGGAGACTATAGAAAATTGTGAATTCCTCTATTTGCATTGGATCTTCGTTTTTAGAGCATTAACCTAGAAATTCCTAGAAAATTAAGGGATTCACTTAAGTTATAAAAGCAACTCGAATAGAGTATATTCTTATTTTGGAATAAGAATAGATGATTGTTGCATATTTTATATTTGTTTTTCAACTCCATGATTACTCATGTAAAGAGTAGTACAAATATTTTAGCACACAATTTAGCTAAATTTGTTTTTAACAAACTCATTAATTATACGTGGATCGAAAAGTTTCACCTTGCATTTCACAATCAATTTCAACTTATTTTGTTAATGAAATGTTTTACTTGTTTAAAATTAGTGACACATACACCATATACATACAGTACTGCTTATTATTTTTTGCAAAAGCAAAATTTTGCAATAAAAATTAAATACTTTTTTTAATTATTTTTTTTGTACTTTTAGGATGTGGGTCGTTAACCAATAGAGTATTTCATTAACTATTAAAATACATGATGTTAACTACTTATTAAAATATATATCTCTTTATCCACTAAATACAAGACATTAACAATTAAACTATAATACTCTAAGTGGTTAATGTAATGCATTTTAAGTGGTTAATATGTTAAATAAGTAGTTTAATCGCATATATTTTAGTAGTTAATTTAGTATTTTAAATAGTTAATAACATAAATATAAATAATGTATATGTATCACAAAATATGTCTCTCTAATTAAAAAATCGAAATTTGATTTCAAATTTTGTGTTCAAATTTACATTTTCTTAACAAAGTACTAATTGATTGATTAATTATAATTGATTAATAGTGTGAATATCTTTACAGTAATTAACACATTTCTACCAATTAAGATCCTGTTTGGTAAAAAATAATTTGATAAATTAGATAATAGTTTATAGTTTGATATAGTTGATAAATGATAAGTGTATAGTTACAACTATTACATTAATTGAAGTGTTGAATAAAATTAGTGGTTCAAATTTGCTTAAAAATGTAAATAGTAATAAAGAATAAAAAATAAAACATTCTTTAATTAAAAATAATTTTTATATCAATTAATTCTTAAAATATTTTTAAATTAATAATTTAAAATAAATCTTTGTATTAATTTAAAACAATTTATCTGTTATATTTTAATTATTTTATTTACCTTAACTAGTTAATTTATTTTAAATTATATAAGTAAATTAAATTATTCCCTTAAAAATATTAATTTTTTAAATTTAAAATCTTTAAAAGGGTAAATAAGTATTTTAGTCTCTATAAAATTTTGAAATTTTATCTTTAGTTCATATAAAAAAAATGGAACATATTTTAGTCAGCCTACAAAAATCACATTTTTTAGTCCTACCAAAATTATGCAAGATTTTTAGTCTCTATAGGAACAATCACATATATTTTAAATGATTTTTGTATACGTGTTTACACACTATAAAATGTTCTCCACAAAAAATGAGTTTATAATTCGATTTCTAGGTCTATATTTTAATAACTTTTATCTTTAACATATGACATTTAAAAAGTTCATATTTAATTCATCCCAAATGAAAAATTATAAATTCGTGTAGATGAACTTCTGTACATTCTAAATATGCTAACAAATATCATTTGAAAATTTAAAAGTTGAAGATGTTTCGTTGCACAAAGGACTAAAATAGTTTGTAGAATAATTTTGTACGAAGTTGAAAGCTAAGTTTTTACAACATTTTACTCCAATTTCATGAGTGTTAATCATTCTACATCGTTGTATCATATGTCACGTTATTTAAGGCATCCACGTAATCACTTTTTAGTTTACAAAATCAGATGGAGAGACCAAAAATTGTCGACTTTTAAAATAGGGAAACCAATTTCATAAATTAGTAAAAATTATGGGACTAAAAACTGCAAATAAGCCTTCTTTTTATATCATTTGCAAGAAATTCTTGAAAGACTTTTTCATATTTAACATAGTTTCATTTAGTTTCTTTGGTGATATTTAAAACATCACTCTTTAGACGTTGATTTTCCCTTTGAAAAGTTTCACAAACATTTCAACAGATTTGTATTCCTATGTTAAAATAGAATTAAGTTCTTTCAAGTTTTTGTATTTAGCAGACCAATCTATGAGCCTTACTTAGGAGTTCATTTTAAGTGGAAATTAGTTCGTCATGAGAAAGATAAATAAAATATGTCAATTTCATTTTCTTCTAGTGATCCATTATAAGATTTCATAGTGTCCACTAGTCATTTGAGTCATGTTAGCTTGTTCTTCATCTTCATAAGACGATTCATCAAAGTCATCTCATATAGTCATGAGACTCATCTTTTATCCTCTAAAAACTTTATTCTTATGGTTTTCTTTCTCAAGCTTTAGACATTCAAATTGAAGTGTCCTGGTTCTTTGCATTCATAACAAATAATTTTCATCTTTATGAATTTTCCTTTCTATCTTGAATCTCTTGAACGTTTGAAGTCCTTCTTGAGAAATTGTTTCATTCTTTTACTCCACATACATTAAACATTTTGGAGATGAGTATTAGTTCATCATCATCTAAATCTGATTTTGACTTCCTCTTTGGTTCGTCTTCATTTAGCTCAACATGATTTCTGGAAGTGTGTTGAGATCTTTTTCATCCGCTAAATCTGATTTTGACTTCCTCTTGGCTCGTCTTCCGCTAACCACGTGTTCTTCCATTGGAAGTGTGTTGAGATATTTTTCTTTCTGAATATTGAAACTTTGGATCTCCACTTTCTTCGTAGACCCCTTAGAACGTCGTACCCAAAATGACGAACAGAGATAGTGCCGCATAAAAAAGACACAAGACCATAAAGAACACAAATGAAAAATTAAATATGTGTAATCAATTATTTAAATAAAAGAGTACAAAAATTTATTTAGATGAGTGATTACAAACCCCAAATTGACCATAAACCATGTTTTTTTTGTGAAAAAATGGAAAATCGGAAAAAAAAGGGAACACTACAAGAAAAACTGTTATTACTACGACAGATTTTATCTTTACCCACGGAAAGGTTGTAGGTAACGTAAAATTACTCATGGATTACATACGGACACGAGTTCGTAGCTATTTCGCTCATAGGAAAAATATTTACCCACGGAAACGCAGTGGGACAAACTTACTTAAGGAATGTCCGTGGGTAGTATGACTTACCGATTTTCCATAGGTAATGTTGCTTATAGATTTTCGTGGGTAAAAATGCAGATACTTACCGACGAATAAGTCACAAAGAAACATTACTCACGGACAATCCGTAAAACATTCTACTCATTTCTATTTGATATATAAAATTTTCTCCATGACATGTCAGTGGGTAAATTATCATTTACTAACGGAATTTCCGTGGGTAATGAAAAAATGATATTGTTGATCTGTTTTGTATTCTATTGTTTCCTGTATTTTATTTAATGCATTTTAAAAATTTATGTAAGCATATTAAAACATCATTTTCAAAACAAAGTGAAGTTTTATATAAATAGTATTTTCAAAGGACACACTGTGACTACCACAAGCCTTAAAATAAGCATTACAATACCATAATTCTCAAAATAAGCATATTGTCAATACCATAAGTTTAAAAATACATATAATGACACTATCGTAAGAATATATATAGATAATGCCTACAATCTACGCAAAATGTATAGTCATAACTACTGAATAAAATAAACACTGAAATTAGTATTACTACTCGTTGTCATCATCGTTAGACTCATCCTCGTCATAATCTGGATGACGACGACGCCAGGAGGACTCGACCTGTATGGAAGCAACACTTTTTGCCAATGCTGCTAGCTGCATCTGGAGCTCTGTAGTGCGATGCTCTGATTGTTGAACCTCCTCTTGTCGACGTTGCTCTGCTTTCCTTAGCTCATCTCTTGCCTCGTGTTCTACCGCTTTGCTCGCTCCTCAAATGATGTTATTTGTGCAGCTATCTCGTTAGAGTGCTGAGAAAAGACATTGATGCAACCTCTAGACGGACGAGAATTTGCTACTAGACTTGCGACACCTGGTCTATATACCGAGGATCTATCTCCAGCACCATAAATATGCCCTTTATTTCTTCCCCCAATAGATTGACCCATATGTCTAAGCGAGCTTCTGCATTAACCACTTGGCTACAACTACTAGATGATTCCCACCTTTGGAGGCCTGCTGCAACTTACCTTGAATGTTTCCTGCTCAATAGAAAATAATGTAACATAATCAAATTACTTTTACAAAAATACAAATGAAATAATGAATGATTTAATATTTCTTACATATGTTTTTTTTTTTTGCTCTTTCATCAACCCAAGAGTTGTCATTCTTCTTAGTGTGAGTTTTTAGAAAGACCTCATCCAATATGGGGTCTCTACCTAACTCTTCAGTTTTACAAAAAATAAAAAACAACGTAATTGTAAATAAGATGATAACCACATTTCACCAACAAAGGAAAACAACAAAATATTTCAGCAAAATAACTCTATGTATTTTGAAACATCAACACAATAAAACAATAAAAATAGCAAATAGTAGGCATGTCTTGAGCCCAAATATTAAATGGTTATACATCGAAGACTTTGACATAGAAAACGTACCATCCGAATAGTATGTTTAGCAATGGATATAGATCCACCAATATGGACAACTCCTTCTTTAGAAGAAGCACGATTTTTTTCTTAGCTCGATTTGATATCTCCTTATATGATGGATCCATCCATATCTTCTCAAGATCATTTCAAACAGTTTCACCCATCCAAGTTGGAAACCTGCGCTTCTTTCTCACTTGCATCAACATATCAGAAAGACGCATTGATCCTTTTGTATTGAAGATATTCTTAATTTGAAAATTGTGCTGAGACAACCAAGCAACTTTCTCCACAACAGAATTGGCTAAAGAACATATTATCAACACACACAAAAACATCTTGTTTAGAAATATTTTTGAATAAGATCATTGTTAACCAAGCTACGAGTGAAGATACAATTTAGAATTAAACAAGGGCTAAATTGAAGCCCGAATTAGTGGAGTAAATCCTTCCGAGTGAATGGACTGGATGTAGCCAAGTTACTGGTTTACCTTAATAAATTACTTATGTCATTTTATTCTTGCACTCATTAGTTTGTTATTTCTTCTACTACAAGTAAATCATCAAGTCTGAACCAGTTTAATCAAATAATGAAAAAGTTATCAACTTAGTCAAACATAATTCAACCTATTTATCGTGTTTACATCTTCAAATGGTTCTCATTCGTCTTTAAGAATGTTTTATTTGTAAAAGGACTAATGCATAATCTATTTAGCATAAGTCAATTAAGCAAAAATGGTTATGATGTAGTCTTCAATCAAAAGTCATGTAAGGCATAAGTCAATACTAATATGACATATGATGACTTGCTTCTTACCTCTACTTACATTTTATCAATTGTATTTGACCCGTGTGCGACAACGGATCATGCATATAGCACGATGGTTAGTGGTACTTCAGTACATGTCACTTCTAAGAGAGATGTTTTTTCGTCTTATACTTTAGATGATTTTGGTGATGTGAAGTTGGCTCATAAAGATGTGATGAACTGTTTTGGCCTTGGAAATGTTGATTATGAGATGTTTAATGGTACCCAGGTTAATTCTCAAGGGTGTAAAACATGTTCTAGCTATTTGATTGAATTTACTTTTAGTTTCTATGGTATAATGTTATGATAATTGGTTATTGCGAGATACTTGAAAAATTACCAGGGGTTCTATGATTGTTGTGAGAAGTATGAAGTGTTCTATTCTTTGCTTGAAAAAAAAATTAAAATATTAATGCAATTGAACCAGAACTAAAAGTTGAATTATGGTGCAAGATGTTGAGTCACATGAGTGAGATATATGTGGTTCATCTAACTAAGTATGGTGTGTTATATGACATGAGAAGTCCATGCATGAATAAATGTGATCATTGTTTTGTTGAAAAGAAAAACTTAGTTTCTTTTAAAAGTCAATCATCAAGAAAACTATACATTCTTAATTTGGTGCATTCTCATTTATGCAGTCCTTTGAAGACAAGAAAAGAGCACTTGGAGGGGAAGAGCATACATTTTAACATTTATTGATGGTCATTCAAGAAAGACTTGAGTATAAACCTTGAAGATTAAAGATGTTGTTTTTGAGAGTGTTCAAGTAATTTAAGGCCTCAGATGAGTGTGATAATGAGAAAATTGGAAGTGCATTCACACAAATAACAAAAGTGAATCACTACTAGAAATTAGTGTTTTACCTGCGGATTTTTCCTGCGGATTAAAGCTAAATATCCGCGGGAACACACGTTACCTGCGGATTTATTGGCGGAACCATTTCCCCACGTAAAACCTTCGTGGATAACTGTTTCCTGAGGATTTCTGAATCCGCAGGTAACTTACATGCGGATAAATCCGCAGGAAAACTAAATAAATTTCGCAGCAAATGTTTTATAAACTTAAGGTATTTTCTTACGAATATTCATGCAGAACAAATCTGCAGTACCATTTCTACGAATGTTTTCCAGGGTATTTCTGCAGGAAATGTCACATGCAGTTGATAATATGTTTCACATGAAAATCCACAGGTAAATCCGTAGGAAAGTTTCTATTGTATATTTTTGATTTGTACTGGTTTTTTTTTTCTTCTGAATTTTGATTTATATGAAAATTACACATAATTATAAATACATTTTTTAAATATTTAATATTAGTCTTTAGTTGGAATACTATTACAATACTCTGAAACAAAATTTATATCGAATTCACAAATCATACTAAATATTAATTAAAGCATGAACTTCTTAGGAAAACAAAGTCTTAACATTAAAATTTTAATTATAATGTATAAACCAAAGGCTTTACTTTATAGAAAATATGAGTATAATATATACACACATTATACATGATCATATAAACTAAAATATTTCAAAAACGGGTAAACAATATATATCCTTTATCTCCTTAAATGTTTGGCAAGAGGGACAACGAGTGTAGTAGGATTGACAATCTTCTTTCTTTTCTTTTGCTCCAGTTGCTTACCAGGAACAAAACTCCATGCAACAACCTGATGCATAAAACATGAAGGCGAAAGTGCTCAGTCAAAAAGTTGCTCATAGTTATACATGACCAAAGTAAAGTTTATTGGGCAAATCCAGTGTCCTATTATTTCACTTCTTCTATATCATCAAACCATAATTTGAGATTGATTCAACGAAACAATAATCTGAGATAGAGAAATTCAAGCTTTATAAAAGAAACTGACATCTTTTTAAAATATTTGCAAGACCAAGTGCTAGCACATTGATATTCACAATTAGCCATAGGAAATACCTTATATATAAAAGCATTTCCCCATGCTCAATCCGTTCACTTTCTGGAGGATAATCTTTTAATGCCCCTTCATATGCTTCCAGAATTTCAATAGCTTTTGATGCTCTGTTTCGTATTTGAAGTTCAGTACAACAAACAGCCACAATAATTTTTTTTTAAAAAAAATCCATTTCAATAGCACCTATCAATGATACCATTTCTGCTTATAAAAATGGAAGGAAAAAGCAAAAACAAAGGTAGCATACCTTCAATCCTTGGCAAACCACTTCATATGCTTTAGATTTACGATCCATGCAATTTAATGTCAAACCCTTCATTGATAAAGGTTCTATTAACCAGAAGGAGGAACAGACAGTTAAATAAATAAAAAATACCCAAAGAATCATGATAATTAAGAAATGGAGAGAGGATAAGTAACTTAAGTAAAAAAGATAGGTGGTGTGTTACTTAACTGAAACATGTAACAAGGAAATAAAACATTCAAGATGACGAAGTAAAAGCAAGCACGAAAAAGTATACCTCCATGATCTGGAATTTTTTTCAAACTGACATCGGCTGTTTTGAGTTCCTTTTTGTATTGTTTAGTTTCAAAGTATACATCCACATTGTTTTCTGTTACTGATGCATGTAAGAAAAGAAAAGGAGTATGTGTAAGGAATATATTATTATTATTATAAGAACATAATGATAGCAAACGAACATCCAATAACAAGGAAAGTCAGGAAAAAGAAGGACAAGCACAATGAAACTGTCATCATTATAAGTTCACTATCCAAAACAGCAACATCAAACCAACCAAACTTTCTCTAGCTCTTATCCTATCTTTTTATTTCCCTTTAAATTCATAACTCTTCCCCCATAAACCAACACTACTCTTCATCAATATTGCACTATACTAAAACAACACCTATACTCTAAATACCAAATTTCTAGCTACATGAAACTACCTATAGAAACAGAGTGGTGTGTACCAAATAATGTTGTGGACATTATGTGCATGGATAACCAACAAACAGTGTTGACTGAGAAAGTGAACAAAACGGTGCGTTTAATAGGTTTCATAATACAAAACGGTTTCAGAACAATATATACAAGATTAGAGGAATGTAATTGTTACTTAATTGATTAATATAAAGAAAAAGAAGCTATGTTACTTAATTTCATAGTTAGTAATAGACAGTTATTGTTGTGGGGTTTGTTAGGGTCATATTATTTTGAAGAAAAGGAGGGGTAGTTTGTCCTTATATAGTGATAGTCGGTTTGTCTTTAGTTCCAATTAGCAATTCTAATTCAGTTATCCACCTATGGTTTATCATTTGAAAAATAAATTGCACCTTTTTCTTTTCAACAAGCTGACACTAAAGTTGATGCTCATTGTCTCTAGTTAACACTGATTTCGTTTGTTAGGAGTAACTAAGGTAAGATTTCACTCATTGTATATATTGTTCTGATGTAGGTAATATATACATGAGCTTCTTTTTCTTTCTATTACAAGATTTCACTTGTTCCATAATTAGAGGAATGTAATTGTTACTTAATTGATTAATATAATGATCAAACAAGATTAGAATGATAGAAATTAATAGCTTGTTGAACATGTGATAGATTCAAGAGAGTTTCCTCCTTAAATGGGTTTTAATTCAAAATTAATCTACCATTACCACTTGGTTCTTCATTCTTGTTTGTCATTGATGTTCACCAATTACCATTATCAATTTTGGCATTTCTTTCCTGTTTATACATTCTTCTCAAAGTTTACACGAATGGTTATAAAGTTTGTTTTCTTTAAGAAAGTTCTATCATATTTTTCAATTGTTTTCTTAAATACAAATTGTTTTCTTTAAGAAATTGTTTTCAATTGTTTTCTAAATAAAACTAGCAGCAGTTTCTAAATAAAGTAGCAGCAAGGTATTTACTATTTAGTGAAGATTTAAAGAAAATAATGAATGGACTGTGACGATTGCTAGTGTGGTTTTTATCAACTTTCCAAATCACTTGTTCCCATTTCCCCCACTTCAATAATACCATGGAATAGGAAAAATGATATACATATACACAATAAATAATCATATGCATGTTAATATTTATCATACAGCCACTATTCTTATATCTATCATGTATTCATTTCTATAGTTTTGAAACAAGTTGTCATATAAGTTGAAATCATTAGAAAAACAAAACAAAACAATTATGAGAATTTTGAATTCAAATATTTATTTAATTAAAATTAAGAGAACATCATAAATAAAAATAGAAAAGCAATAAATAAAAAAGGAAGTTGAAATCCAAATACCGTTTTTGCTTATACACTTCTTAGATCTCAGTTCCCTTTTGCCGGAAACACCACTCTTCTTCTTCTCTTGTTTCCACCGCCACCACTCTCACTAAATTAGAAGAAAAACCCTCAATCAGAAGAAAATCAAAACCCTAACTCACTCCAGTTCATGAAAATGAATAATGAAACGAGAATAATGAAAAATGACAGAAATGAGACTGAAATAAAATAGAGTGGCACGCAACACTTACGAAGGCGACGAGGTTACGATGACGAAGTTGAGGTGCAACGTAAATAGCTTAAGATTCGATGGCCGCAAGGTGTGACGGTGGTGGCTAAACCAGAAGAAAATCAAAACCTAACTCATTTTAGTTCACGGAAATGAATAATGAAAAATAGCGAGAAACGAGACTGAAATAAAACAGAGTGGCGCAACACTTACGACGACGACGAGGTTACGATGACTATGGTTGAGATACGGTGGCGAGGTGTGACTGTGGTGATTTGAGATGTGACGGTGGTGATTTGAGATGCGACGGTGAGGTGTGACAGTCGTGGGCTAAGAATACGCGAGTGCGGCGAGTGCGACGGTGTGAGGTTTCTGATACGCGAGGGTTTTTTACTTTTTCTTTCACAAAGTTGTTTTAGGGTTTTAATTAGTTTTTTTTTTAACGGGAGGATTTTAATTGTTGAAAATGTTTTTATCAATTCCATTTTTTTTTAAATTCCAATTATTTGTTTTAATAAAATAAAAAGATATAATGAAAAAAAACAAAAATAATTTTTTGTCGAATAAAAAAAAAATCTCATTGCATATGATAATTACAATATAGTTCATTGTATTTACAATATATTTGATTTTATTTTTTTACCTTTGTATGATCAATTATAAATAAATATCCATAAATAGAATATAAAATTTGGATCATCTCAATCAAAGTCACTCTTAATTTCTCTCTATCTTTTTTAATTATATACTTTTTTTTTTGTTAAATCAAAAATTTATATTATATAATTATAGATATAAAATTTTATATAAATCTAAAATAATTTAATATATTATCGAAACTCATAATGATTAATTGAACCTCATAATGATTAATGATAATCAATAAATATCTACAAATCAATAATTTTAATGTTTATATATGATTTTTCTTTACTTTTTTAAAAACAAATATAATAATTATATTTTTGGGAATTTCTATAGTAAATTTAAAAATTTATTTATTTTGATATCATCAAACTAAATCGTGAATGGTTAAATAATATGTCAATTAGTTTGACTATATTTTAAATTTAATATCATTAAATTTTTAAGTTGTATCTTTGATTCTATTTTCAAATAACATTTTTTGTCATAATTTTAATTAAAAATTAAATTTTAATTATGAAAACAATTTATTTAATTACTGAATTCAAAATTAAATAGATAAATTTATCAAAACTCTTAATTCAATGAATTTAACAGACAATATACTATAAAATTTAAAAATCACAATAATATTACTAGAGGAGCGGGTTCGGGTGCAGAAATATAACACTCCAAAACATTCGTTCTTCAAATTTTAATTTACCTGCGGAATTTCCTACTGATGAAATACTCTTAAACTTTGCAATGAAGTTTGCTGCGGAATTTGCTGCAGAAGTTGCTGCGGACAATTACCACAGATAAATCCTATGGAAAAAGATGAAGTTTGCTGCGGACGTATAGTCGTATGTAAATCCGCAGCAAATGAAAACGTTACCTGCCGTATTACCTGCGGAACACGAAACCGCAGGAATAGTCTTACAATACATGTGAACCGCAGGAAAATCTTCACGTAGTACTGCGGATATAATTCCGCAGGCGAATCCGCAGGTAAAAAGCAGATTTCTAGTAGTCATATTTGAAATTATTTTACGCTTATTGTAGAGAGATAAAAATATTAACTATAGAAAGTCTTTGTAGTTGAATGATGTTGCTAAGATTATGAACAAAATATCGGTTGAAATAATTAGATGTTTGTGGTCACAAGCATAACATCCACAATCATTTTAGGATGAAGCATTAAACACAATTGTACATTTTAAACTTCACTAGTTGTTGGATCAAGATGATATGATCTCAATCGAATTATCGTCGTCATCCTCCCACTTTGAGAATAGAAAGTTTTACCTTATACCTCCACATTTATACTCCTATCCTACATTTTATGTAAACAACCTATTTTACCTTTTTCTATCCTACTAAATTCAACTTGGATTTCGGAAAACTTTAAAAATGTTTTCCAAAACACAAATTTTTTTTTAAAAAAATTAAATTTTGTGTACCGATTTTTTCTTCAATTTTCCATAATACAATTAAGTTTTTGTAGAGATATTTTAAGCACTAATCTATAAAAAAAAATAACAATATGGTGTGATTTAATTGGATATATGTGTAAAAAGGTTTACACCGTCAATACATAAAAATTAATCTCAAAGAAAAAATAGCACTGTGATAAACATAAGATTATAAAGAAAATAGTTTTTCCAACTATTAAGTGTATTAATTAGGTTTTCTCAAAATGAATTTTGATTAAGAGTCAGTTGAATAAAAGTTATTTATATTTAAATAAATCAATGTAAATAAATGAATCGAACAATAAATTTGAATGTATATATTATATTTGAAGTTAAAAGCTATAAATTCTAACTAAAATCAATTATATTTAAACATCAATTCTACTCAAACACATTCAATCATGACAGACACACATGTAAAATCAATTCTAAACCTTTCAAAAGTTAAACCAAACATACAGTAACTACTAAAATTTCAACTCCCTTGTTCTTGTTCTTTCAGATATTAGCTTTCTTGATTTGCATTCATCAAATTAGATTGTTTAAGTGTGTGAATTTCTCAATATGTCCATAGTCTAAAAATGCACTTTTGTATCTCCATTTAATTAAATTTATAATTTTTGTCTTCTATTTTTTTTTTTTATGTACAAAAATTTACATGATAATGTAGAATTTTAATTTAATTTAAATTATTTAATATTGCTTCATAATTTTTTTAAATAAATATTTTTAAAATTTACTTTTCTTTGTTTTAAATTTTTTTTTAAGAAAATTAACATATTTTGTTTAATTTAATTTACTTTAAATCTATATTAAAAAATTATTTAATTACTTTTCTTTATTTTAAACCTTTATCACTAAAATCATAGTGTTCTTTGCTTTAAACTTGTATACAAGTCATAATGAAAATGAGAAAATTTTCAGATTTAAAGGAATGAACGGTCTACTATTTTTTTATGAAAGTTTAAAACAAATAAAAGTAATTAAAAAAATTTGTTATAGGTTTAAAGTAAATAAAAATTTCATTACTTCCCCTATCTGCCACACAACAAATTTCACATACAATAATTGTTGGAACATAAGGATTAGGGGTGGCAATAGATCAAGTCATGCCAGACTTTGAAAGACCTGAGTCTGGCTTACGATTAATTTTTTAGGCTTAAGTCTGGTCTACGGCCTATCATAGGTTTTTTTCGGCCTGGAAGCCTGTTTAAAAGTCTTATTCATATTAAAACATTTAAATTATCTACTCATACCATATGCTCTCCACATACCAATATCAATGTACATATATATATATATATATATATATATATATTAAACAAAAAATATTTTTTCTAACAAAATAATTTTAAAAAAATCTGAAACAAACATCCTTCAAACCCTAAACATAATTCTTGGTTTCAAAGAATAGATTTTTTTTTTTCTGGAACAAACGCACCCATTATTACCTCTCAAACAAATATAGAAGGACTACTGAGTTATTGACTAATTGAATGGCTACCGAATATGGAACGACTACCAAATATGGAATGACTATCGAATATGGAATGATTACTAAGTGATTGCCTAATTGATAGAATTTAAAATAGAAAATATTTGTATTAATATAATAATAAAATATAACATTAATAAATAATTAAATATATATATATGCCGGAATGTCAGACCTAATAGGCTTTTTTATAAGCCCGAGTCTGACCTATTTAAATAAATAGGCTTTAAAAATAGCATGAGTCTAGCATTTTTATTAAATAGGTCAGGCCATATGCTCCTGTCGTACGGCCTAGCCTATTCTCATCCCTAATAAGTATGTCATAGTGTGAATTTAAAAATGTGTTGAAGTCCCACATTGAAAAGAAATATTTTTTGTAAATTCAAGTGAAAAGGAACATGTTTTCAAAATTCAAGTCCCACATTAGAAAGAATTTTTTTTAAAATCCCACATTAGAAAACTATCATATTTTGTGTGGTTTCAACTCTATACATACTAAAGTCTCACATTGTTTAGAAAACACATATATGAGTTTGCTTTCGTAACTATATTATGAATTTCAAACTATTGTGAAAAACACACCAAAGTTGGATGCTTTTCTCAAACTTTTTCTTTTCTCCCTCTTATATTCGAGTCACTTCTCTTTTGGTTGTTTGAGTAGTTGTTATGTCGTAGTCCCTTCGGTTTTTAGAGCAGTTGTTATGACGTAGTCCTTTTGTTTTTTAGAGCGGTTGATATGTCGTAGTCCCTTTGTTTTTTAGAGTGGTTATTTTTTGAGTGGTTATTATGTCGTAGTCCATTCGTTTTTTTGTCTTTTTGAGCGGTTATTATGTCGTAGTTATGAATGGTTGTAGTATCATATTGAGAGTGACTTTAATTGTCATATTGAAAGTGACTTTAATTGTCATATTGATGGTGTAATTCTAGAACGGTTTTCTACGGTGCAGTGGAACTCCGATATAGTGAATCTGAGTTGTTTTATTCGGGGACTTCGTGGTTGATAGTTTGTCTTGCACAATTTGGATAGTGCCGCGAAACGTATTAAAGAGAGCGACATAATCCGCAACTCAATCTAATAATATCTTTAGTGGCATAAATTGTAATTTTTAAATAGTTTTCTAAAATTCAAAAACAACAATAATAAATACAACTCATGGAATATATACCTTAAAAGGTAATTTCCCAAGCCATTGGTCAGACCAAAATTATAACTTTAATGCATTCCCAAGAGAACATCAAATTTTTTTTGGGAATCAGCTCGATTGAATGTCGCCATTACAAAACAAAATATATCTCCACCATAACGACGCTATATAATTTATACTCAATTAATACATAATAATATAAAAAGACATTATCCATTAATAATAAATTTATATTAATATAATGTTCAAAATATTTTGAAAATAATAATTAAAGATTTATGTTTGTTTTTATTAATTTGAAATATATTTAATTACCTATAGTTTATTTATTTTAAATTATTATAAATACAACATTTTAATCTCTTCTTTTTAATTATAAGACTTGTATTTTCAATTATTTTCAATGATATACAGAATCCAGTTATTATATAGGACATACTATATATATATATATATATATATATATATATATTCCCAGTATATAATATTCCATCCAAAATGAATTATAAATAAAAGTAGACTAAATTACACTACGCCAAAAATGACATTTAACAGCGTCACTTTTACAGCGCCTGCTAAACACAAGCGCTGTTGTAAATATATTTTAAAAATAACGGAGCCTTTTACAGCGCTTTTGTTCACAAGCGCTGTTGTAGGTCATATAACGTTTGCGCATAACGTTATAAGGCTTTTACAGCGCTTGTCAAAAAAGCGCTGTAAAATGAAGCGCTTTCGCGTATCAATTACAGTGCTTTTTTCACAAGCGCTGTAAACACATGCGCTTTCAAATATTTGAACTACCTAATACATCGCTTTTTACACAAGCGCTGTAAAATACATGCGATTTCATTGAATTTAACTACCTATTACAGCGCTTTTTTCACAAGCGCTGTAAACTACATCTTTCAAATAATTATATACGTTGGAAACCCTCATATCCTCTACATCTTTCAAATAATTATATACGTTGGGAACCCTAATATCCTCTACGTATTGTGCGGCCATCTACGTAGTCTCAGGTATTTTTTACACATGATCTGTTATGTTTGTTATATATATATATATATATATATTAAATCTACTAAAAATTGTTATATATATATTAAATCTCTTCTACACATGATCTGTTATGTTTTGAAATTGTCAAAAATTGTCAAAAACTCATACCACATGATCTATTCTGTTTTGAAATTGTTAGTTGATATTGGTTTCTTTTTGAAGCCTGTTGATATGTTTTGAAAGCTTATTATTTTTGTAACTGCATTTATATAGGTGGTATAATATGGATAGGAAATGGATGTCAGCCAATCGATTGTCAAAAGAGTATGAAATTGGAGTGAAGGAGTTTGTTGAGTTTGCAGTGAAGAATGCAAAAGATCCAAATAGAGTAGTTTGTCCTTGTTTAAAATGTTGTTTTGCAAAACGTGTTAGAGAAGATGAATTAGAAGAACATCTAGTATGTAATGGAATTGATCAAAGCTACACATGTTGGATAAGACATGGTGAGAAAAAAAAAAAGGAAACATTAATTTTGAGAATAGTTCGACATATGCTTCAACTGAATTCGATACAGAACATATGAGCCGGACCGAGTTGATGAGATCACAAAAGCAGTTGAAGAATATCTTCGAGATTGTCCTAAAATGTTTGAAAGTTTGTTGAGTGATGCAGAGAAAGAATTATATAATGGTTGTACTAAATTCACAAGACTGTCGGCGATATTAAAGTTGTACAACTTAAAAGCGAGTAATGGATGGTCTGATAAAAGCTTTACATAATTATTAACACTCATAAAAGATATGTTGCCAGATGATAATGAACTTCCCAGTCGAACCTACGAGGCTAAACGAATTTTGTGTTCTATTGGAATGAGTTACGAAAGGATTCATGCGTGTCCTAACGATTGCATTTTATTTCGAAACGAATATGAACTACTTAAGGCGTGTCCGAAATGCAATATCTCTCGATATAAGAAGAAAGAACCTACTCCAGCAAAAGTCGTGTGGTATTTTCCTATAATACCAAGATTTAGGCGCATGTATCGCAATGAAAAAGATTCAAAACACTTGACATGACATTCAGATGAAAGAATTAGAGATGGAATGTTTCGACACCCCTGCAGATTCCCCACAATGGGCAAAAATTGATCACGAGTATCCTGAATTCGGGATAGAGTCCAGAAATCTAAGACTTGCACTTTCTACTGATGGAATGAATCCACATGGTCTTCAAAGCATCTCACATAGCACGTGGCATGTGATTTTGGTAATATATAACCTACCTCCATGGTTATGTATGAAGCGTAAGTTTATGATATTGTCTCTGTTAATTTCTGGACCCAAACAACTTGGGAATGATATCGACGTATACTTGACTCCTCTAATCGAAGATTTAAAAAGTATGTGGGAGACAAGTGTGGAAGTTTATGATGGGTATAAGAAAGAATGTTTCAATTTGAGGGCTATGTTGTTCGACACAATTAATGATTTTCCAGCATATGGTAATTTATCAAGATATAGCATTAAAGGTTAGTGTGCATGTCCTATATGTGAAGAGAGTACAAATTGAATGCGGTTGAAACATTGTAAGAAGAATGTGTTTCTTGGAGATCGTAGATTTTTACCTTATAGTCATCAGTATCGTGGGTGGAGAAATGCATTCAATGGAAAATTAGAGGAAGGTAAAGCCACTTTAGCACCGACTGGATATCAAATACTTGAAAAAGTACAAGGTTTGACCAATAAATTTGGCAAACCTTTTGCGGGAGAGCTGGTCAAAACTGGGTGGAAGAAAAAGTCAATTTTCTTTGAATTGCCATATTGGAAGTCATTGTATATAAGACATTTCCTCGATGTGATGCATATTGAAAAAAATGTATTTGATAGTGTTATTGGTACGTTACTCAATGTTCCAGGAAAGTCTAAAGATGGCGTCAACGCAAGATTGGACTTGGTCGATATGGGAATAAGAAATGAATTGGCTCCAGTAAAGAAAGGAAATCGCACGTATCTACCTCCAGCCGCTCATACTCTATCTAGAAAGGAAAAAATTGTTTTATGTAAATTTCTACACGAAGCTAAAGTTCCAGAAGGATACTCTTCGAACATTAAAAATTTGGTTTGTATGAAAGACCTCAAGTTAAAAGGTTTGAAGACCCATGATTGTCATATTCTATTTGAGCATTTGCTATCAATAGGTATACGTTCCATTTTACCTGAAAAAGTTCGACTAGCCTTAACTAGATTATGTTTCTTATTCAGGGAAATTTGTAGTAAAGTGATCGTCCCTCAGAAATTACCGACATTGCAGAGGGAAATTGTTGTTACTTTGTGTGAGCTTGAAATGTATTTCCCACCATCGTTTTTTGATATAATGGTTCACCTTACTGTTCATCTGGTTAAGGAGTAACAACTTTGTGGGCCAGCTTATATGTGATGGATGTATCCGATTGAACGATATATGAAAATATTAAAAGGGTACGTAAAAAGTAGAAGTCGACCAGAAGGTTGTATTGCTGAACGATACATTGTTGAAGAGGCTGCGGAATTTTGTACTGAATATATGTCCAATGTTGAATCCATAGGGCTTCCCATGTCTCGTCATTCAGGAAGAATATCAGGAGAAGGGATAATTGGAAGGAGACTACTGACTATATCAAGAACAGAATGGGAGCAGGCACAATTGTATGTTCTGCACAATGATGATGAGGTTCAACCGTATGTTACAATACACATAGATCAGTTATCGCGTTTGAACAAGAATAGGAATCAAAATTGGATAACTCGAGAGCACAATCGAAGTTTTATAACATGGTTAAAAAATCACATAAAGTCAAAATTTGATATAGACCCCGGATCAATTTCAAATAGATTGAGGTGGCTAGCAAATGGTCCGAGCTTACATGTCTTTTCTTACACTGGTTATGTTATTAACGGCTACACATTTTATACCAAAGAACAAGATGATCAGACCATTATGCAAAATAGTGGAGTCACTCTCGTAGCTGAAGCGATGCATGTCTCAAGTGCAAAAGACAAAAACCCAATATATGCAAATCTATCATATTTTGGGGTTATCGAGCGCATATGGGAGTTAGACTACACAATGTTTCGTGTTCCCCATTTGGTTGCAAGTGGGTCGATAATAATAATGGCGTTCGGATTGATGAGTCAGGATTCTTGCTTGTCGATTTTAATAGGGTGGGATACAAAGACGAGCCTTTTATTTTAGCGTCGCAAGCTCAACAAGTGTTTTATGTCACTGATCCTTCTGATGATAAATGGTCTGTTGTCCTATCGACCAATAAAATAAGTGATGATAACAATAATGATGAAGATGTTTGGTAATGATCTTTTATTTGCAACATCACAACAACCACATGAAATTGATTCAACTGATGATGGTTTATATCTTAGAGATGATCATGATGAGGGAATTTGGATTAATCCATCGTTTCGTATTGTAAATGGACAAACAAATGTGAATGCCACCAGGAAAAGAAGAAGGGCATCTTAATGTATATGTTTAATTGTTTTATATAAGCCATGCATGTAATCTGAATTATTGTGATAAATATGAATATAATCTGAATTATTGTGATAAATATGCATGTAATCTGAATTATTGTGATAATATGCATGTAATTTGAATTGAGTGTTTTATACTAATATGGCAGAATAGCAACAGATTTCATATCAGAAGCTTTTGGAATCAAACCATACATACCAGCATATTGGGATCCTAGTTATAACATCTCACAGTTTGCTACTAATGTCACTTATATAATGTAAATTAAGTGCCAATTCGATTGGAATAAATGTCTGATCAGTTACAGTCATCCAAAATTGAACCCAAATAAAACCAACACAAAAATAACATACTGAGGTCTTTTACAGCGCTTTTTATAAAAAGCGCTGTAAAAGACCCTTTTGAAAATAAGTAAAAATGACATTTTACAGCGCTTATTTGAAAAAGCGCTGTAAAAAGCTTTATTAATAATAATTATCAGACACCTAACATGACTATCTCTAACAGGATTTTCTTCAAACACCTTGTACGCATCATGGGAATCCCCAAAAAAACATTGTTAACAAAAACATCAGACTCAAACCCATTTTTCGCAACATGGCAATGAACCTGAATACCAAGTTTCGATTTAAGAAGGAAAGGGAATGTAAAGAGATAAAAAGGGTGTTGAGGTAGAGATTGAATTGTGAAAGAGTAAGCTTTGATGTTTGTGAAGAAGATGCATAAAAGGAGAAGAGTTTGGTGAAGAGGAAGGGATTTTGGTGGTGACCAGTTACTACTATGTGGGTTTTGCATGTTGAGCTTGTTTAAAAAATAACATAACAAAACACAAAAACAATAAGGCCTTTTACAGCGCTTATTTAAAAAAGCGCTGTAAAAGGCTTTAAAAAAAAAACATTCATATAACATAATAAAACAAGGAGGTCTATTTTTACAGCGCTTGTCCAAATAAGCGCTGTAAAATACTGTTTTAAAAATAAAATAAAGAGACCTTTTACAGCGCTTATTTGAACAAGCGCTGTAAAAGGGTTTTATATATAACATAATAAAACAATGAGGTCTTTTACAGCGCTTATTGGGAAAAGCGCTGTAAAAGAGCCTTTTAAAAAATTAAATAAGGACGCCTTTTACAGCGCTTTTAGAGCGCTTTTTTTTAGAGCGCTTTTTAAACAAGCGCTGTAAAAGGGGTTATAAAAAAGCGCCGTAAAAGGGTTACGTATATATAACAGTAACCGCTTCAGTTTCCTCTTCATTACGTAACTTCACTATCATCTCAACCTTCATCGTTCTTCTCTTCTTTTGCAAACCCTATCATCCCGTCCATTACGAACCTTATTTCCACGATCATCTCCTTCATTTCGAACCTTATTTCCATCCAAGATCATCTCTCCCATTTCACACAATATATTTTCATTGAAATACGTAACCCTCATTACGTATTTCTTCAATACCGTATTTCTGTGAACCATATTTCTGTGAACTTTCTGCGTTCCCTCTTTTCTTCACATTTCATCTTTCTTCGAACCATTATTCAGGTATTGATGTTATTAATTTTTTGTAATCATTAAAATGCATGTTGAGCTTGTTTAAGATATACTGATACATGTTGAGCTTGTTTATAATAATGCATGATGCATGTTGAGCTTGTTGATGTTATACTAAACTGCATGTTGAACTTGTTGTAGTTAAATGGATACAAACAAAGATATAGAATGTCAAAATGAAGAAGTTGGCACCTCTAAGACTTATGAAAAAGAAGTCAAACGTGGTGCAACTATCATGCAAAAAGTCATTAAAGCAAGGAGTAATGGCATTAAATTTGAGGTATACTATACTCTGTTTGCTGTGTGTTTTTTTTATCTTTTTTTAGGGTTTAGGGCATGTACTTACTATATGAGTTTATTAGGTTGGCTGGAATGAGAGTGGTCAGCCAATTGACCCCAACAGCTCTATGTTTGTAAGCTATATTGGGGCTGTTGTTCGTCAAATG
The DNA here is from genome assembly GCA_002896215.2 of Cicer echinospermum. NCBI lineage: Eukaryota > Viridiplantae > Streptophyta > Magnoliopsida > Fabales > Fabaceae > Cicer > Cicer echinospermum. The sequence continues at coordinate 7,779,170 of PGTU02000006.1, read as the reverse complement.
TCCCAATTACAATTGACAATTGGAGAGATAAGGCGTTGAAGGATGCCAAAGATATTATATGGAATGACATTCAAGTAAATTTTTTGATCCACTCTTTTGTCATTTATAATTTTTTTCGGTAAAATACTTTACTTATAATTTTTTTTCATTGCAGACGACTTTGTTCTTGATGAGGGACGAAAGTCTTATGTTTTGAGAGTTGCTGGAAAGATCCATCGTGGATTTAGATCCCATCTCTCAAATTTTTATCTAAAAGATAGAGAAGGAAACACAAGTGCTGAACCTCCAAAAATATATCAACATTATATATCAAAGGATGAATGGAGAGCATTTTTTCCAAACGTTCTGACCCCACGTTTGTCGTAAGTGATTAATTTATTAGCATTTGTGTTTTATTATTCATATTCGTAGCGTATTTTAAATTTTTACACAATTGCTATTTTTTTTATATAGAATATTAGTAAGGCAAATCGCGAACGGGCAAGCAATCCAAAACACACCATACAAGAAATCACGTATGGGATATGCACGCCTTGATCAACAACTTGTAAGTAATTAAACATCACTTTTATATAATGAAGTAATTTGTATTATAAACTATAGTGTGTAACTAATTTGTATTATTTTGTTTATGATTTTAACGAATAGAGAAAAGACACCCAAGCCGATCAACCCTTGGGTCGTCATATCTTATGGAAGGAAGCGCGTGTTAACAAAGACGGAGTGGTTGATAATGAAAATGTCAAAAAAGTTGTAGAACTTTGTGTAAGTATATTATCACTTTAATATTTTTTAATATTGTATTTTAAAAATGCTATTGAACTTATCTTTTTAATGTTACATGTATTTTAGGAAATTATTGAACAAAGTTCTGAAAATCCGGAGGGCAACAAGGATACTTGCAGGGACATTCTTGGTAAAGTGTTTAATGTCCCTGAGTATTCCGGTCGAGTTAGGGGGAAAGGATTTGGCGTAACTCCCAAAAGCTTTTTTCCTCAAGAGAAGCGCCAAAAACCTTCCAACGAGGAAGTATTAGAGAAGCTCAGAATCCTATCAGAGCAAGTGGCACTCTTGGTGAATACGAATAAAGACAAGCAACTTCCGGATCAGCTCCAACCTGAAATACAAATGGAGAGTGAAACCGCGAGTTGCAACGTCGGTTTGAAAAGTATTCCCGAGGTAATTAATTACTTACTTGCTTATGTAATTACTTATGTATTAAACAACTTATATATTAACCGTACTTATGTTTTAACTATTGATTTAGGGTGTCACTACATGTGTCCTATACTTGTCCTCGCCTACTCAACGGAAGGTGGGAAAAGGAATATTGTACAATACTTCGGGAGAAGTATTGCACAATATTCTGATCCCCGCGGGCCATGTCAAAGTATCGCCTACTGTTGCTTTCGAACCAACTGCACCGTTGCCCATACCGGACAACGATGGAGATATGCAGTTATTAGGCGACGCTATTGGTAGTTACGTGGCATGGCCCACAAACCTTGTTGCCCTCGAAAAAAAGATTCCCAGAAACAAATCAGTTACATCTCCCGAAAAGGTTTGTCACATTTATTGCCTAAGGTTTGTCATTTTTTCAGATTCAATAAACTAACATTTTACCTCATTTTTGTAGGTCCAAATAAATAAACCACCCCTACAGCCAAAAAAAAGGCAGCAAACCTCAAAAATTGGAGGTTAATAGAGCTGCCAAATCACAAAGGCCGGAGGGTAATAAAGCTGCCAAACTTGCAGCAACAAAAAAACTGGATCGGGGAAAATCGGTCGCTGCTGCTGCTGCTCCTAATAAAAGTCAGCCACGCCTTGGTAAATACGGGGCGTGTCTTGACATCCAAATAAAAAGGAACATGGGCAGCAGCAACGATTCGCGCATCGTACACATGAATAAAGATATATTTGGAGATGAGTATGTTGAATATCTCGAAAAGGAGCACATATACGAACTTCTCGAACATAAGGAGCTCAGTGCTACTGTAATCAGCTTGTACATAAGGTAAAAAATACTTTTAATTGCATTTATTGGTAATTAATTAAATGTATTGGTAATTAATCTAGTTTAAAATTTTCATTGAAGGTTTTTGTATGAGAAGGTCGTGTGCACGAGGAAATTGTCAATAAATACTCATTCTTGTCTCCGCATAAGATGTCGATGTGGAAACTCGATCCAGACAATGTAAAGAAATACATTGTAGATATGTTTTTAGGAAATATAGAAAATGATAAATTGTTCTTTCGCACCATATAATTCAGGGTACGTAATTTTATCTTTTTTAATTGATGAGAATTTAATTTATTAGTTGTGTATAAACAAAATTGCTTAACCAATTTTTTGTTGTTGTAGGGCACATTGGGTGCTATTTGCAATCAATGCGGTCTCTGAAGTTATATACTATTTGGATCCCGTGCATGGCAATTACAGCAATCACTCCGAAATAAAGACTATGCTCGACACGTAAGTAATATTCTATTTATTATATTATATATATATATATATATATATATATATATATATATATGTGTTTGTTCATGCTATAATAATCACATTTATTCATTCGATAGTGCCTTAAAAGTTTTTCGAGCTCAAAGAGGTGCTACAGTGTCGAAGCAAAAGTCTAATAACATTACATGGATCCCAATAAAGTGCCCTCGTCAAACAAATAACATCGACTGTGGGTACTACGTATTGAGATTCATGAAGGAGATTGTTGAGAAGAATAAAACTATTATCCCAGAAACGGTACGATATTTTCATTATATGATTTTCATATATAAATTATCTATATATTTGATACTAACTTAAATATAATATGTTCAATTTTTATATTGCAGTACTTTGACAATTCCAGTCCATCATATTCTGAGGAAGATCTGATGGAATTAAAGGAAGACTGGTGTCAGTATGTGCTTGACATGCAAATTATTTGATTTTCTGGGAAATAGCTTGCTGTTGGGCAAGGGATCTGAATATTATATGGTAGCTAGTGCATATTATGTATATTCTGTTAGTTATTATATGTAAATGATCATAGGACACAATATATGAACATGCATATGGATCTGAATGTAGTTTAATTAGGTTGTAAATTAGGTTATATATATGTATCTGAATGTAGTTAATTAGGTTGTAAATTAGGTTATATATGTATCTGGATGTAGTTAATTAGGTAGTAAATTACAGAGTTACAGAGTTACATATATGTTAATTAAGTTACAGAGTTCTGATTTTGTTCTACTGATTGTGTGAACTGCTTATGGTATTTGAATATGTTTTGTTGTTGTGTGCACTGATTGTGAACTGATTTTGGATCAAAATAATTTTGGATAACAAGATAAAAGACGGCGCTTTCTAAAAAAAATGCCATAAAAAGCTAAAAAGCGCTTTTACATTTCAAATATTTAATTTACAGCGTTTAAAAAAAAAACACACTCATTTTACAGCGCTTTTTTTCAAAAGTGCTGTAAAATGTTGTTGTAAAAGCGCTATAATGGTGTACATTTAACAACGCTTTCTTAAAAAAGCGCTGTAAAATGTACACACAAAAGGCTGTAAATATGCAGACCCATAATTTCATATAATGGGTGTGCATTTTACAGTGCTTTTGTTAAAAAGCGCTCTAAAAAGCAAGACCCATAACTCATATAATGGGTGTGCATTTTACAGCGCTTTTTTGAAAAAGCGCTGTAAAATGTGCATAACAAGCACACATTATATTTACATGTTTTATAGCGCTTTTTTAAAAGTGTTTGTTGTATCTTTTTACAGCGTTCGATTCCACAACGCTTTTTTTTTTTGAAAAAGCGCTGTAAATGATTAAAAAAAGCGCTGTAAAATGCAGTTTTTTCGCGTAGTGTAACACCCTAATTTCTCATTACCTTATTTTAAATAGTATAATGATACAATACTATTTTTATATATGAGTGTTAATATGTGTTCTAATTTCTTTAGGTGTGTCTTGTGTGTTTGTCTTAGTAATTGATTTAACTAATTAATATTAACTACATTTAATTACAAAAATAAATAAAATAATATATATAATATATATAATATATATATATATATATAAATAATACGAGGACTGAATTCGTGTCGTTACATTAATTGTTACCTTTAGCACTAATAGAATGCGTTAATAATAATAATAATGATAATAATAATAATAATAATAATAATATAAATATATAATAATAATAATAAAATAATAATAATAAATAATAATAATAATAATAATAATAATATAATAATAATAATAATAATAATAATAATAATAATAATAATAGTAACCTAGGTTACTATGTACAATATATATATGGCTAAGAAATCAGAGATTAGCAGAGCCGCTTCCATTTTGATCGGATCCCAATTTGCAATTCCAATTTCAATTTCCAATTCCAGTACCATTTCAAACCACAACCAGGTATGACGAAAATTATTGTGTTTTCTGTCTATTGGTGTGTGAATATGCAGGTGTTTATCTTGTTAGCTCTAAGCCTTGAAGATGAGATAAAAAAGTATTTAGGGAGAGTTTGATTAGTGTTTATGATATGATAGCTTTTCTTTTATATAAACTATCCTATAAATATCAAAGATAGAACAGGGTAACTCCATAAACTCAGTAGCATTTCTATGATTTATGTTGGGAAATTGATAAAATGTTATCAGGTTTAGCAATTTTATATGGTTCTTTGGAAACTTGCATATCAAGTGTTTATATCATAAGATAAACTCATAATTCTTTTGTTTTTTTTCGGACCCTCCTAAATTCTATAGCACTTTTAGTTGAAAAATATATTTTTGTCTCAGATATTGATTTCTTGATCACTCTATATTGTAATGCTCTTATTGACGTGTATTCTTCTGAAGTCTTGATAATAAGTTTGTGTATTAGGATTTCGAACATATATTTTCTTGAATATGGGATTTGAATTATTATGTACCTTTAGACATAATCATGTTGGCCATGAATAGTTAATCAACTATAATTTTTTGTTAATTTTCATCCAACATTGTTATAATCGAAGGCTAAAATTTTAAATCCATAAAAGTTTGTATTGCAAAGAATGATGCATGATGTTTAGTGAACATTTGACTCGAGTCTTGAGCAGCGCTAAACTAACTTATTGGAATTTAACTTACTATTTCCTATTTAGAAAATTATTATTTATTTACTTATTATTATTATTTTATTATTTTATTATTTACTTTATTCATTACTTATCTATTTATTTATTATCTATTTTATTATTTATTTATTTATTCAGTTACTTATTATTATTATTATTTTATTATTTTTATTCATTATTTATTATACTTCTTTATTTATTTACTTATTTATTATTATTTATTTATTCATTTACTTATTATATATTTATTATTTAATTTATTATTTTTTATTGATTTACTTATTTATTTATTTATTACTTATTTTTTATTTATTTATTCGATTATTTATTATTATTTATTTTGTTATTTATTTATTCTTTATTCATAGTAAGTAATTTATTTGTATTTGGTGAATGTGTGGCTATAATTCCCGGTCGCGGACTATCAAAGACGACGATCGACAAAGAAGCGAATCGTTAGCTAATCAGATTCATTGGACGAAATCTTTAGTCGAGGTAAGGGGTGAGATGAGGTTCGATTTTATGAGTATAAATAACGTGAGATGAACGGGAAACTAAAATTCCCAGATGTTCATTCGGGGCTTACTACGTCGGTTGAGCCTTATTGAGTAATAATAATTAATTAATAAAATGTGAATGGTAATAGTGAGGATTAAAACATAATTTAGCGACCTATAGAATTGCCCGTGAATTTATTTATATCAAGATTGTATGTCGTCTGATTTAATGAATATTATGTTGATTGCTACTATGTGAATGATATGTACTGGAGTATTCTTGCTACTTGAATGAAATTGTGATATCACTTGAATATGCCACATGTTTGTAGTGCATTGTGATTATTTCTGATTGATAAGACTGAATGATGCATTGTGAGTAGTGCAAACCAAAATATTGGATTTAATTGTGATTGACTGATGTATATATATAATGAGGAATGTTGTGAAGTCAAACTGAAATTTGTTGAGTTGTGATATAAGAGTTAGAACTATTTTGTCATCATATAGGGAGAGGGTTTGACAAACCTAGTGATTCAGGGAAATACAACTGAATGAGCCTGATCGTGGAGGGCTACAGTCGAACTATAAGGTAAGACTGGTAGACCTTGGGGTACCTCTAGTGGGGAATTCCTAAGTGGATTATGGTATTCCCTAAGGCCGGGAAAGCTACCGTGCAACACAAGAGTACCCGACTGTCGCGTATATGTGTCTCGGGTTGAGTTGAGGGGATCTATGAGGACTTGGCCATTCATGAATTGTCTGTCCACTCTTGGCCATTCATGAATCTTGATAACCAAGTACTTCAGAGTAGAATGGTACCAAATGATGAAGTATAGAGTATAGTGTTGGACTTAAGTCCCCTTAATCCTAATTTTAACATAATTAACAAACATACAATGTTCCTACATTATGTGATAAATCTAACATTTTAACTGAGTAAGATTTCAGGAACAACCATCAACCCTACATACTTGAGAACATTTGCTTGGAACTCAAGGAATCAACAAAAAGTTGGAAAATCTACTGAGCAAATCGATTAGGCAATCGATTATGTAAAAGGCTTGTATGAAAGTGTGTAGTCTGTGATTAAACAATCATTAGGCAATCGACTGGCACAATCATTGATAAAAATTGTGCAAGTCAGAGGCAAGCCGTTTAGCCCCGATAATCGATTGGCACATCGATTGTTCCAATCACAAAGACTAAAGCTGATTAGATACATCGATGACAAATCGATTGTGCAAGTCACAGGGCCAAGCCATTTTAATACGCTAATCGATTGGCAAAATCGGTTCGTAAATAAGGTTCATAAGGAACATGGTTTGTGACAAACACAATCGATTGGACAATCCATTGTGAAAAATTCCATTGAAACAAGTTTGGTATCAATCGATTAGGCAATCGATTGAACTGAACAAACTGGTAAAATCATTTTCAGGAACATAACACTAACCGATTGGCACATTGATTTACTTGAAATAAGCTAAATCCCTGTTTATACCAAATCGATTGGTAAATCGATTGAAACAAAATTTGAGTTACAGGGAACACTCAATATATGGCCCAAATCGATTATGTGTATTAATGAATCGATTATGTGACTTGATGAATCGACTGGGTAATCGATTGTTTTGATCTCGTTGTTGGAACACAAAACACCTTAAATCGATTATGCAATCGACTCACATATAAACTACACATAATCTTCTGAAAAGTGTATTAAAATAATCGATTAGGTAATCGATTAGTTTATGTAGTTTCAAGATTCAAGAAAAACAAGACTTGCAATAATCGATTGGCTAATCGATTGAGCCTGTTTTATTTACATTAATGAATCGATTGGGAAATCGATTTATATGTTGTTTTTCAGAAACTATATAAACGGTTTTCAATCATTTTCTCTAAGAACTTTTGATAACATTTGAATAACCTTTAATGTTTCTTTTTCAGACCCAGAACCAACGATTATTCATAATCAATAAAGAGCTGAAAAAGACCTCTTGAGAGAAAAAGAAAATGATCTCACAAACACTCAAATGGACAAACAACTTCTTGTGTGAGATTCATTGCAAGTGATTCGAGACCAAATTCTGTATATCTTTTATATTTTCTGTAACAAAGATTTTGTAAAGAGAAAGAACTGATAAAAATCCAGTAGTGAAACTGGTAGCTATCTTCATTGTTGAGAGGGCTCATCAAGAAGAAGCTTTACTGTGATCTTGGAAGAGTTTGTAGAGAAACTCTGGGATACAGTGGTTGCCAAATAGAATAGAGAGAAGTTTTAAGATTGATAGGCCGGGAGCGCTGGAACATCTGTAATAACACTCTGAAAGATTCTATGAAAAAGGCCGAAATCGTTTAATTTGCGAGACTGGGCGTAGGTCGTCAGATAGACGGCTGAACCAGTATAAAAAATCGTGGTGCACTACTCTCTATCCCTTACTTTTTATTTCTATCTTGCATTGTTCATTGTATGATTGTATGATTAATCTTGATTGCATGCTTGTATCTTGATTAATTTGTAGAACAATTACTGTATTTGCTGAACTACTAATTAGTCAATACATGTAAGTATGAACTTCGCTTAGAATCAATTCCTTGGGACCGTGATTGATCATTAGTTTAATAAAAGTCTTCTTTTGTTAAATTGATTATCAAATCTTGTTGAATTTTTTAAAAACCATCATATACCTTTTTTAGACAATAGAGGTCATATTAAACAACATATAGGACATGCATAACATTTTCATCATTGTGATTGTCTTATTGTGAAATGAATTAGATGAACCGTTGATATTATACACTTGACTGCTTTGAGGTTGTGATAATTTGCTTGCTTGCATGTTCTCCTCGTGTATTTTTATACTGTTACATTAATTTTGATACTCACCCCTCGTTGTTTGTGTTTGGCGTTTGCGATGGACGCAGACGAGTTGTAAGTTGTAGGTGATGACTAGCACCATCGGAGAGGCGGAAGCCATCATGTCTTGGAGACCCTTATTATTATGCATTGTGTTGATGTTATTTTGAGCATTTTATTTTGGGAATTCCCGCTCTGATAGTAACATCGGTTGGGACTACATTTGCACTTAATTTAACACATAAGTATGTGTACTTCAAAAAAGATTTTGTTGTCTGATATTGTGATTTCAGGTTGTTAAGTTTGATGGAACCTTTGAATTTATTCGACGTGTTTGTGATCATTTGATACTTTTTACCTTAAAAAAAATGTTTGAAAGTTTATATTTATTTAGTTGTTTCGAAATAATTTCATTGTTTAGAAATTAAGGAAATAAAAATAAATTTTTATGGGTTTAGGGTGTCACAGTACTTCATAACGAAGATAATAATAACATATAAATAAAATAGAGTTGTCAAATAAAGTAATAATTATATATTTATTGACAACTCTGTTTTAGTATATGTTATTATTATCTTCATTTTGTAGTTGTACTAAATAAAGAAAATAATAATAACATATAACAAAATTTTGTTGCCCAATAAATATGTAATTATTACTTATTTGACAACACTATTTTATTATATATTATTATTATCAATTACATATTTAATTTGACAACTCTATTTTATATATATTATCATTATCTTTGTATTATATGTTATTATTATTTTCAAAAAAAGTTATAATTATATTTTTATTTGACAACTTTTTTTATTATATGTTATTATTATCTTCGTTTTGTATTTCGTTTTTTATAATAAAGATAATTAATAATATATAATAAAATATTATTTTCAAATAAAATAATAATTTACATGTTTATTGAAAACTTTTTTTTATTATATGTTATTATTATATTTGTTATGTAATTATACTTCGCAATGAAGATAACAATAAACCCCGAACCTTAAACCCAAACCCTAAACAGTAAACCTAAACCTAAACCCTAAACCTTAAACCCTGAAACCTAAACCCTAAAACCCTAAACCATAAACTTCTTAACCTGAATCCAGACCCCTAAACACTAAACCTGAACCTTAACCCAAAACCCTAAACCCAAAACTGTAAATCCTAAACCTAAACCCAAACCAAACCATAAACCTTAAACCCTAAACCATAAACTCTTAACCCTGAATCCAGAACCCTAACCCTAAATGTAAACACCCCAACTTTTATAATAAACTATTTTATTAATTATTAATAGAGATTTAATAATTAACTTGATGTTAAAATTATTTTATAATATAGGTTGATAAATTTTTGGATTAAATTTTGTTATATGTGTTTTTCTACAATATCTAGTTTTTATACATATTTGACTAAACGGTGATGTAAATATAATGTTATATTTTATTATTTTATATATTTTTCTAAAAAATAAGAGATATTAGTGTAAATATTTTAAGAATAAGATTTAGGTGATTTTACGTGTATATGTATCAGTTTTGATAATTAATATCATATTTCCTTGTGTGTTATTTTTTTGGTTATATTAAATATATGACTTTGTAACACCCCAAATTATAAAATAAACTATTTTATTATTTAAATAGATTTTAATAGTTAATTGATGTTAAAATTATTTTATACGCATACCCAATAATGGTAATATTCTTTCTGTGCGCATGATTCGATGTTGAGTATGCAGTAGTTATATTTCATTTAGTTATAACTATTTCTTATTTTAAGTTATTTATTTATAATAATTATCTTTAGATATTACTAATATTGTGGTTGATTTCTTTACTTTTAATATATTTTCCTATGACATGATGATTTATAAATATTTGTTGTGATTTTGTAATTAATAAAAATTATTGATGTTGTGTTAATTATTTTATCGTTTTGACTATTCTAATAAAAATAGTAATATTTTTATGAAGTTTAATTTAAAAATTGTTATAGTAATAATTATAATTATATTTGAAATGAGAGAGTTTGGTTATTAATATATTTTAAAAATAACATAAATATAATAAATAAATAATGATAGATTAAAATGTATATAGATACGCTAACTTGTAGAAGCTGATTGGTACATGGAAGGCATGGTCTAATAAACAATCTTAATAATATATAATTAGCTTATTATTAGGTTTTGCTTATTGCTTTCCTATTTGCCGTCTGCCAAAACAAAATCCTTGGTTTCCTGCTTACTACTAAAAAGTACTTGCCTAAAGTAATAATCGCATCTTGTCCGCTCCTTGGGGGAATTGAAAGAAAAATGGTAGGAATTTCGATACTGATGAATGGATAATGTTCAGAAAAAGTTTCTCTGTTTTCCGTCGAAATTTCAATTCGTTATTTGCACGTTTCTCCTTCACCACAAATTCTGATTTGAGTGAAACGCAGAGCGCCAAAACGACCGTGTGATAAAGTGGCTATATTAATCCCACTGATTGGTTTTCTGAGTTTATGATCAATTGATGACAAGAGATCAATGAACAAAGGGTTGTTGCTCACGGAATCCTATTGGTGTGTGAAAGTCAAATAGGTAAGGGGTGAGAGAGCGTTTGAATTCATAGTGTAATATATGTGAGATGAACGGGAAAACCGTATTTCCCAACGATTCATCCGGGGCTCGCAACGTATGGTAGTAGCCCTTTGAGGGATAAATTAATAAATGTGAAAATATGGAAATTGTGAGATTAAAATATAGAATGGAAATATTTGTAGGGGTGTTGATTGATTTAATTTGTTTGAATGCGTGGCAATTTGATATTATTGTGATATTTGATTTAATTTTGTTAAATGTGTGGCATTTATATTATTGTGATATTTGATTTAATTTCGTTAAATGTGTGGCATTTGATATTATGGTGATATTTGATTTCATTTCTTAAATGGGTGGCATTTGATATTATGAGATATTTGATTTATTAATCTTATGATATTGGTTTTTGAATTAAATTTTTATGCATAAAGTTTGATTAGATGATTTTAAGAATGATGTTATAATAAAAAATAGATGTGTTGTGATAATTTATGTAATAATGATAATGTATGATTAATAATGGTGATGTAATAAATTTGTGATGAGTATATGTGTTGTTGTATGATTGATGATAGTGATTCTATAAATTTTGATGAGTTTATGTGATGATGATGATGATGTGTGATTAATTATAGTGATGTTATAAATTGTGATGAGAATATGTGATTTCAATTTGTGTCTTAGATGACGGTATTAATGGAGTATCATATACCAACGAGGGGAGAAATAAATACTGTGTGAATTTCTGAAGTTGGAGGATTTATTTTGTCATCATATAGGTAGGGTCCCGACAAGCCTAGTGATTTCGGGGAAATAAAACTGAATGAGCCTGATCGTGGCGGTCTGCTGTCGAGCCTTAAGGCAAGATTTTTAGACCTTGGAGGTATTCGGGTGGGGAATTCCTAAATGATTGGAGGTAGCACTCCAAATGTCAGGAGCTACCACGCACACACCGTTTACCTCGACTGTCACATATATGTTCTCGGGTTGAGTTTGAGGGGATCTATGAGGACAGGGGCCAATTTGAATTGTCCGTCCACAGGGATGGTGGCATAGTATCCAAGCCTCCTAACCCATAAGTATTCAGAGTTAGAATGGTACCACATTGTGAAGTAGAGTCTACACTTCATGCATAGCACTGCATTTTCTTGTGACTGTTTTGTTTGTGATACCTATTATTTCTTGTGATATATTATGCGATGATTTGATGTTATAGTGAAGTGTATTGGATTTTTCTTTGATTTTGACTATACTAATGTGATGTTTTTCACTTGAAGAATGTTTGTGTAATGATACGATTTATTGATGATTAATTGCGTGTTCATCTTATTATATTATAATCTATCAACATGATTTCAAAACTCACCTCCTTCCGTTTGTTGTGTTTGACTGGCTTGGCCCTGCGTTGGGAAAATCGCAGTTATTACAGGTTAATGAGTCTCGAAGTCAAGTTTTGGGAGAAACCCCGCCCTGATAGTGATACCGGGAATTAAGAGTTGTAATGTGTATTTTTACTTATGTTATTAATAAATGACTTTATTATGAACTTAGTGCAGCAAGTAAGTTTTGGGAATTAATCACAGAAATTCTATGTTGATTCAAGTTCATTGATATTGTAAGCTATTTTAATTGGAAAAAAAAGTTGAATTGTTACATGTGTATTTAGAGAAACGTGATATCCTAATTAGATATTAAAGTTTTTATTCTCTTTACAGATTTCCTTTATCCGCTGCAAGTTTTCTTCAAATAATTTAGTATATATTATTATAAAATTATTTTGGGGTTTGGGTGTCACACTAAACCAAAACCTGAACCCTAAACTCTAAAACTAATCCTAAACGTGATTTCAGTCAATTTAGTCTGTTGGTAAAAAAAATCGCCTGAAAAGTCCATATGAAATGAAGGACATGGAGAGCCTTGTAGCATTCTTCTCTAAAAATGTATAACATGTGTTGCGGGTTTCGTGTCGATTTCCACAACTAGCCATCTCGATTGGTCCAAAAATACTGATTTTGGTCCATATTATGTCGGGTGGTACAAATCGCTTGAAAAGTTTAGATGAAATCTGAGGACCGGGAGACCTTATAGCATGTCTTCTCATAAAATTTATAATGTGTTATGGGTTTTCGTGTCATATTTTCAAAACTAGCCATCGTTTCGTTGAAACAAACGATTCGTAACATTTTTGTCCGTTGGTAGAAAATCGCGGAAAGTTTATGATGAAATCCGGAGGGACCAGGAGCCCTTAAAAGCATTCTCTTACTAATTTATAACTGTTGTTTTGGGCCCACATTCGATTTTCCAAACACTAGCCATCTTTTGTTTCCAAAAATATTGGATTTTCAGTCCATTTTGTCAGGTGGTACGGAAAATCGTCCAAAACGTTCAGATGAAATCGAGGACCGAGAGACTCTCATGTTGATTCTTCCACTAAATTTATAACTATGTTTCGGATTCGGCGTCAAATTTCAAACAATATCCATCGTCTAGTTCGAAAATACGGATTTCGTTCCATATTTGTCGGGTTGTACGAAAATCACTAAAAAGCCCAGATGAAATAGAGGACCCGAAGACCCTTATAGCATTCTTCCCCTAAATTTATAACTGTGTTTCGAGTTCCGTGTTAGATTTTTAACCCTAGCCACTATTTGGTCCGAAAATATGGATTTCGTTCCATTTTTTTTTCAGGTGGTACAAAAATTGTAACACCCCAAATTTTATAATAAATGTTTTCTTAATGAAATAGGATTTTAGAAAATTAATTTGGTGTTAAAACTATTTTAGAATATATGTGGATACATCTTGTGACTAACATTCGTTATATGGGAGCTTTCTATGATACCCTAATTTTGTATATATTTGACTAAATAAGTGATATAAATAATAAATATTATATTTTATTATTTTATATATTTTTCTTTAAATAATAGTATTTTGGTGTAGATATTTTAAAAAATAAGATTTTAGGCGACTCTACGTGTATACGTGCATTGCAGTTAATGTGATATTTTCTTGTGTGTTTGACTGATGTTAAGTGTACACATAATTATATTTATTTATTTATAAATTTATGTTATTTTAATTATTTATTTTACAAATAATTATCTTGATATATAGTAAATTTTAATGTTGATTCCTTATTTTTATAATAGTGGCACATATTTATTTTAAATTAAGTAGTAATATAAATTGTTGATGTCATATTTATTTATTTTATATCATTTCGAACTATTCTATAAAGATGAATGGATTATTTTTATGTGATTATTTGAAGATGTTATAGTAATAATCATAGTTATTATTTTTGAATGAGAGTTTTGGTTAAATTAATATTTATCCTATGTTAAGGATAGATATAAATATGTTAAAATGAGTATTTTGGAGAAAAGATTTATAGAAAAGTAAAATAAACTATATTTATTAAGGATTTCAGAAATACAAAAAAAAAAAAAAAAAAAAAAAGAATCTTGTACCAGATGACTGTTTACACCCCTCTTATCTACTTCTGCATATTAATTTGGGTTATTACTGGTTGGATTTTACTTTCCACACTTGTGAATGCCTCATTACACCTCCATTGCCTGCATCATACAACAAGACTAGCATACAACTCCCCTGGTTTGGCTTATAGCCTGTTTTAACTCATGCACCTGTACATCTGTACCTGCACCCTTCCATCTGCACTAAAAGACTTTCTCTTCTTCAAACAAGAAAACAGAGTATCTCAAAAAGAACCCTTATGTTGCCTAAAATTCATCTCCACCAATTTCTTGTCATTTTGAAACGATCTCAACCTCTATCCCACACAAAATCGTCTTACTAAACCATTTTTGTTTTGGTGCATCTATGTTTTAACAAGCCGTGCTACAATGCTTATAATTCAGAAACGCGTGCGTTCTTTCCTTGTGGGAGGACTGTTTTGACTCGATTCCATTGGAGTCGCCAGCGTATTGGATCAATCTATATAAAATATATGGTCCCCTTGCCATTGTTTTGCCTATCCTCTCTCTAAACCTTCAAGAGCATACTCGCATATCTAGATTTCTATTAGTACAATGAATAATGTTAACGTCGCGACACCATATCGCAGCGCTCTAAAAGTGCGATGAGACTTTTTCTGCGAGATTTTTCTCATTCGTTTTGACTCCATTATTTTTCCCTAATAATGATTATAATTAATTATTTAAAATTTGATTGTTAAGCTCAGTATAATTTACTCTTCATTGTCTCAACGATTTTGTTGAACTCGTCGTTAATTCGGATTCACTCGTTGTACGTTGTCGATCTACAGTTGCTGTTGAAAATTTCCATTGATTTTTGTATTTGAGAAAGCGTCTAAATAAGGTAAAGGTGTGAGAGAGTGTTTGAATTCATGAGTATAATATATTTTGAGATGAACGGGAAAACTGTATCCCTTTGAGAGATAAATTAATTAATGTGAATATATTGGGATTGTGAGATTAAAATGATAAATAGAAATATTTATAAGATGTTGATTCATTTAATATTGAATAATTGTGTGGTATTTGATACTTGATATTGTTGTGATGTTGGATGTTGAATGAAATTATGTGCATATGTTTGATTAGACTAGTTTATGTGATGTGATAATAAAAGATGGATGGATTGTATGACATATGTTTATGTGATGATAATGATGATGTCTAATTAATGACAGTGGATGTATGAATTGTGATGAGTTTATAGTGATGATCATGATGTATGTATGATAATGATGTAATTTAATTGTGATGAGGATATGAAGACCCCATTGTTGATGAGAAAATGATGATTCGTAACTAAATGATGCTCTCTAGTGGAGTAGTCTAAGCTACACGAGGGAGAAATGATGATTGAGAATTATGTTGAAGTGGAGGATTATGTGTGTCACTCATATAGGTAGGTCCTGACAAGTCCTAGTGATACGGGAAGTACAATTGAATATAGCTGATCGTGGCGTCTGCTGCTTGTAGCCTCTAGGCAATATTGTTAGACTTGGTATTCGGTGGTGGATAACTCCTAGGTGACTTTGTAGTAGAACTCCAAATTGCGGGAGCTACCATGCAACACTACGTTTACCTCGACGTGCCGCGTATATGTGTCTCAGATTAGTTGAGGGAATCTATGAGGACAGGTGGTCCAATTTAATTGTTCGCCTCATTCCACCAGGATTGGTAGTCATAGTATCAAGCCTCCTAACCAAGTACTTCAGAGTTAGAATGGTACCACATTGTGAAGTAGAGTCTAGGCTCATGCATTTTCCTTGATTTTGACTTTGACTTCATTATGTAATGTTTTTCCATGAATAATGTTTGTTTGATGATACAGTTTATTTATGATCAAATGCGTGTTCTTGTTACTTATATTATACTATTAACATGATTTCAAAACTCACCTTCTTCGTTGTTTGTGTTTGACTAGCTTGGCCCTGCGTTTTCGAAATCGCATCTGTTACAGGTTAATGAATCTTGAAGTTGAAGTTTGGGAGGAACCCTTCTCTGATAGGTGATACCGGGAATAAGGGTTGTAATTTCTATTTTATTTATTTAATTTGAAACGACTTTTTTTTTTTTATGAAAACCTTATAAGTACTAGTAAGTTTTTAGAATTATATCAAGTAATTATACTAAAATCAAGCTTATTGAGATTGCACTATTTTATAGGAGTAAAGATGTCTAAAGTGTTCCTTTTGATTTTTGAGAAACGTGATATTCTAAATTAAAAATAAAAGTTTTTATTTTGTTTGAAATATATTTTTATTTATCCGCTGCAAATTTTATAGAAATGTAATATAAATTATTATATATATTATTTTGTGGTTTAGGGTGTCACATTTGTGGTACCAAAGCAGGTCTGTCCAATCAGGCCCAGTGGGTTATATGTGAGTTAGAATTGTCAACCTTGAGGCAATTGTTTTGACCTGTGCTCCAATTTAAGTGTTGAAATACTTACCTATTATACTAGTGTTAAGTGGTATATATTTTTTCTGTTGCAATACATGATTCCTGAAAGATTATTGTTAATTGTTAAGTACTTGCTTATTCTTGTTTTGTTGTGGATTCTCTTATTTTTTAAAGATATTTGTTAACTGTTTGCTTGTTCTTGTTGTATTGTGTATTTTAGTAACTCAGTACGGTAAAAAAAAATTCAAATGATAAAATGCCTATTAATTAAAAAAGAGAAGCAAAACAAAAATAAAATTAAATAAAAGTAAAAAAAATTGTTTTTAAAGTTTGAGTTTTAATTTTAAACCACTTTAATGTATTGATGATTGGTATCTCAAATGATTAAATGTTTTTATGATTTCTTTTGAAATCTAATTAGGACATCTCGTCATGATTTTGAAATAGTATAAAATTCATCTATATTAGCAATATAATTCGTCGAATATTCTCGAGGTTTGTTGAACCCTTTTTGAAGTTTAGACTTGTTAGAAAAAGAAGAAAAATTGCTGAAGGATCAAAGGTTGATTTATTTTATAAAAGGAAATTATTTATGTTATTAATGCATGTTGACTGTATTTAGAGAGAGTAAATTTTGTTGGCATTGTGTGATTCGTTTGAATATTATTATATAGTATTAGTGTATATATATATGATTGAACTTATGTTAAAATTTTTAGTAGTCCTAGCCGTAGAAGAGAAAAAATATAATTTATGTCAAGTTTTACTTTGTGTAGTTTTTTTTAAGAAATTAGAAGGTTTGTTGTAAAAATAGTTTTATGAAAATTAGTAAGAAAAATTATATAACTATTAGAAGTATTTGTGTATTAGACAAATTTGTATCTATTTTTATATACATGATTTGATTTTATTTCAAAATATAGGTTGAAAAATATTGTTTTATGAGTGCTTAAATATTTTGAGGGGTATTTTTGATGGTTAAGGTATTGGTGAAATTTTAGTAATCTTATTGATTTTAAAAATAGTTTAAAAAGAAATTGTATGATTTATTAAGAAATAATCCAAGGAAAAGTTTTGTATTCTAAAGAAAATTATTTTATGGTATTAAAAGATTAGTGATACTTTGAAAATAATTTAAGTGTTTGAAATGAAATTTTAGAGTGTTGATTAACCACTGAAATGATTTATGTACTACGATATTTATTTTTGTTTTATGATTGTTATATTAACTTGGAGTAAAAATAGTTGCTTGCTTTACATGCTAATTGAAAAATCTTTGTTTCAATTTTTGTTAAATGATAAGGACTGATTAAAAAAAAGGCTAATTAATAATTTTTGTGATAAAAATGTAGTTGTTGGATTGCTAGGGAATATTTTACATGATGGATGCCAATTGTGAATTAGTTATATGGCATGTATATGCTGAGCTTAGGTGAATGTGAAGTGTTTGTGTTTCAAGCGTTCTTAAGTGTTGAGAATTTGTTAATTGTGTTTCGAGTAGTTGAGTGTGTTTAAAAGTAAAATATTTATATATATTTATTTTGATTAGTGATTCATAGTGATGCAAGTGTACTTCTTTTTGTTGTTGTAACTAGTATTTAATTACAAATAAATTATTAGAATGTGTAATTAAGTGTGTTTTTAACTTGAAGTAAGGTTTAGGAGTTGTGGCACCGCCTTCGCACTCCAGAACAATGTAAAAAATACTTTTAACTACCTGTTTGAATTTGGATGACTACAGTTATAGTTGCTTAACTAATGACTCCATGAGTAAGAGGAGACTAGCTACCGCAATGACTCATCGTCGATAAAAGAGGCAAAAATAACCCATTATTTTATAAGAAGTACCTTTTAGTTTTATTGTTTAAATAATTGAAAAAACATGTTCATTGCTTTGCCCCTCAATTGAATGCAAGTTAATTATAAAATAATGTTATTGTAAAAAATGTATCTCTATCATTGACCTTTTTTTTCTTTCTCACTTGTTGATGTATAAAGTTATATTTTTAGAGTAATTGATTGTAAATCTATTATAATGTTATAATGTGTTTAGATGTGTCCCTATATTTTAAAAATGGTTCTTTGTCAGGCTTAAGTTAAATTTATTGAATGTTTAGTGATAGAATTTAAACTTATTTTTAAGGAGCTAAAACTAGCAATACTTTGTTTGAAAAGAATTGTGAAATTGACAATGTACTTGGAGTCTGTTTCATTT
Organism: Cicer echinospermum; assembly: GCA_002896215.2. Classification (NCBI taxonomy): domain Eukaryota; kingdom Viridiplantae; phylum Streptophyta; class Magnoliopsida; order Fabales; family Fabaceae; genus Cicer; species Cicer echinospermum. The sequence goes on along the minus strand of PGTU02000006.1, from coordinate 7,759,954 downwards.
AAATCGCGTACTAAATGAACTAAGTATACTAACTAATCTATTGATTATATTTATGTGTAATTAGTGTGAATAACTCTATAGCATTTTATTTAAGAATTGAATGATATGTGATTGTGTTTATTGATTTATTGTTCATGTTAGCCTACATGCTAAGTTAATTGATTTTGACATATGTGGTGTTTATAATGGACATATGTTTTATATCTTTGGGTACTAATGTTTCAATCTGGGTATTTAGTATGATATTATTTTATGTGTTGTTCACCACAATTTGAAGGACGAATTTCTTAACAATGGAGAGAATTGTAGACTCATCCCAATTTATAATAATGAATTTTCTTATGATGGATTTTAGATAATTAATTTGGTGTTTAACTATTTTAGATATATGTGGATAAATCTTTGTAACTTTTGTTATGATGAGAGCTTTCTATAATATCACTAAATTTTGCATATATTGATAAATAAAGTGATGATAAATATCAGAATATTATATTTGTTTTTTATATATTTTAATCTATAAATATAGTATTAGTGTATATATTTTAAAGAGAATAAAGTTTTAGGCGACTCTACAGTATACGCGTGTTGTGCGTTAATGTGATATCTTCTTGTATGTTGACTGATGTTAAGTGTACACTTAATTACATTAATTATTATAAATTTATGGTTAGTTTATTATTTATTTTACAAATAATTATCTTGAGTATATTAGTAATTTTAATATTGATTCTTATTTATATAGTGCACAAATTTATTTTTAATAGTAATAAGTAATATAAATTCTGGTGATGTATATATTTATTTATTTATCATTCGACTATTCTATAAAGATGATGATATTTTTATGTGATTATTTTGAAAGATGTTATAGTAATATCATAGTATTATTTTGACATGAGTGTGTTTGTTTAATAATTATATTTTCTATGTTAAGGATAGAAATAATATTATGTTTAAAATAAGTATTTTGGAGAAATGTTTCTAGAAAAGTAAAATATATCTATTTATTAATTAAGGGCTTCAGAAATACAAAACAAATGAATTTTTACAGACGACTGTTTACATCCCTATTTTCTACCTTCAGTTGCATATTAGTTTGGGCTATTACTGGTTGGACTTTTTCTTTCCTACACTTGTGAAGTGCTCATTACACCTTCATTCCTTCATCACACACATACTAGACTCCCCTGTGTTGGGCCTTACAACCTGTTTTACTCATGCACCTGTACATCTGCTACCTGCACCCTTCCATCTACACTAAAAGACTTTCTCTTCTTCAGCAAGAAAAAAGTTCACGTGTCCTCAAAAGAAACCCTTTTTGCCTAAAATTCATCCCCACCAATTCCTTGCGGTTTTGTAACGATCTCAACCTCTATTCCACGCAAAATCGGCCACTGAATCCATTTTTGACATCAATTTTAACAACCGTGGCTTCGTTTAATCAGAAACAGTTGTGTTTCTTTCCTTGGGCAAGCTGTTTTTTACCGTTTCCGATCACTACATTTGTCGTCTCAAAAAACTGGTATCATTTTTGGATTCCTCTCGTCGAAACCTTCAAGAAGCACTAGTCATTTGTATATTTCGATGAAGTTGACATCGGACCCTTCCAGCGCTGTAACGAGTCTGTGAGACTTTTTCTGAAGTCTTTTCTCGTAGTTTGACTCCATTTGTTGACTTTCGCTCATGATATTTAATCAGTCAAGTTCCGATTTTGTGAACTCGTATATTAGATTGTTCGACTGTACGTTTCGATCTACGTTGCTGTTGAAAAATTTCCACTTGATTATGTATTTGAGAGAAAGGTCTAATAAGGTAAGGGGTGAGAAGTGTCTGATTCTGAGTATACTATATTTCGAGTTACGGAAGTGTATTTTTCGACAATTATTTCATGGCTCCAGTAGGTACAACAGTGCCTTTGAGAGATAAATATTATGTGAAATATTGTATTGTGAGATATAATGTTAATTAGAAATGTTTATAGATGTTGATTGATTTAGTTTGATATTGTGTGGTATTGGATATTGATATTTGAATATGTTGTGTGTGTTGGATGTTGAATGAAATTATGTGCATATGGTTTGTTAGACTTTTTATGTGATGTAAAAATAAAAGATGGATACATTGTATGACATATGTTTATGTGACGGTAATGATGATATTTGATTGATGATAGTGATGTTATGAAATTGTGATGAGTTTATATGATGATCATGATTATGTATGATTAATGATGTTATAAAATTGTGAAGAGAATATTGAAGTACCCCATGGTTGATGAGATATTGATGATTCCTAAAATTAATGCTCTTAATGGAGTAATCTAAGCTAACAAGGGGAGAAAATATATTGAGAATTTGTGAAATGGAGATTATTTTATCATCATATAGGTAGGTCCTGACAAGCCTAGTGATTACGGGGAAGTACAATTGAATAAGCATGATCGTGGCGGTCTGCTGTTGAGCCTTAAGGCAAGATTGTTAGACCTTGGAGGTATTCGGGTGGGGAACTCCTAGGTGACTTGGAGGTAGCATTCCAAATGTCGGGAGCTACCATGCAACACACGTTTACCTCGATTGTCGCGTATATGTGTCTCAGATTGAGTTGAGGAGATCTATGAGGACATGGCTAATTTGAATTGTCCGTCCACCGGGATGGTGGCATAGTATCAAGCCTCCTAACCAAGTACTTCAGAGTTAGAATGGTACCATATTGTGAAGTAGAGTCTAAGCTGATGCATATCATTGCATTTTCTAGTGATTGTTTTGTTGTGATTAATATGTATTGTGTGCGATAATAATTTATGAGATGATTTGATGTTATAGTGAAATGTATTGATTTTCCTTGATTTTGACTTTGACTTCATTATGTGATGTTTTTCCTTGAATAATGTTCGTTTGATGACACAGTCTATTTATGATCAAATGTGTGTTCTTGCTACTTATATTATACTATTAACATGATTTCAAAACTCACCTTCTTCGTTGTTTGTGTTTGACTTGCTTGGCCCTGCGTTTTTGAAATCGCAGTTGTTATAGGTTAATGATAGGTGATACCGGGAATAAGGGTTGTAATTTGTATTTTATTTATTTAATTTGAAACAACTTTTGTTTTATGAAAACCTTATAAGTACTAGAAGTTGAATTAAATCAGTAATTATATTAAATCAAGCTTTTGAGATTGCACAATTTTATAGGAGTAAAGAAGTCTAAGTGTTCCTTTTGATTTGTTGAAAACGTGATATCCTAAATTAAAAAATTAATTTTTTTATTTTCTTTTGAAATATATTTTTATTTATCGCTGCAAATTTTATAAAATATTATATAAATTATAATATATATTATTTTCTACATCCAATAAAATTTGGTCGAAATCCATATTTTTGGACCAGACAATGACTAGTGTATGAAATATGATGTGAACCCAAGACACAGTTATTAAATTAGGAGAAGGAACACTACAAGGTCTCACGGTCCTCGTATCATCTAGACTTTATGGGGTAATTTACGTATCACACGACAAATGGACTGAATCCTATATTTTCATACCAGACAATGGCTAGTGTTTTAAAACTGTCACGAAAACCGAAATGTATAAATTTAGAGAATAATGCTTAGAAGGTTTCTCGATCTCGTACGGACGATACGGTACGATTATTGTACCACCACCAAAACGGGACCGAATCCGTATTTTCAGACCAGAAGATGGCTAATCTTTGAAATCAGACGCAAAACCCAAGACACAATTATAAATTTAGGAGAAGAATGCTAAAATGGTTTGGTTCCTCGATTTCATCTGGACTTTTTGGGTAATTTTCAATACAACACGACCAAAATGGACTGAAATTCATATTTTTAGACCAGACGATTGCTAGTGTTTAAAATATGACACGGAATCCGAAACACAATTATAAATTTATGAGAAGAATGCTATATGGGTCTCTTGTCCTCGATTTCATTTGGACTTTTCGATGCGATTTTCGTACCACTCGACCAAAATGGACCGAAATCGTTATTTTCGACCAGACGATAGCTAGTGTTTTGAAATCTATTGCGAACACCGAAAAAATGTTTTAAATTGAGGAGAAGTATGCTATAAGGTCACACGTCCTCGATTTCATTTGGATGTTTGGGGCATATTTTTTACCAACCATAAAAAATGGAACGAAATCCGTTATTTCGGACTCGACGATGGCTAGTTTTGAAATCTGACTGTGGAAATCGAAAGATAGTTATAAATTTAGGGGAAGAATGCTATAAGGTCTCCTATCCTCGATTTTCATCTGGCTTTTCAGGCGATCTTTGTAGCGTCCGAGAAATGGAACAAAAAATCTCTAATTTCGGGCGATCTTTGTACCATGCAAAACACGTTTACCTCGATTGTCGCGTATATGTGTCTCAGGTTGAGTTGAGGGGATCTTATGAGGACATGGCCAATTTGAATGTTCGTCCACCAGAATGGTGGCATAGTATCAAGGCCTATTAAACCAAGTACTTCAGAGTTAGAATGGTACCACGTTGTGGAGTAGAATATAAGTCCACGCATTGCATTGCATTGCATTTTCTGTGTGATGTTTTGTTGTGATTCATAAGTATCGTGTGTGTAATAATACTTTCTCTTAAATGATTTTGATGTTATAATGGAAATGCATTGATTTTACTTTGAGTGTTTTAACTTTAATATATATTTTTCCCTGAGAATGTTTGTGTTATGTTACAATGTATTATGATTGATTGCATATTTTTCTTACTTTAATTTACTCATTAACAATGATTTCAAACTCACCTCCTTTGTTGTTTTGTGTTGTCTGCTTGGACTTGCATTTTTGAATCGTAGTATACAGTTAATGGTCTTGAAGTTCAATTTGGAGAACCCACTCTGATAGGTGATACAAAATGAAGAGTTGTAATGTGTATTTCACTTATGTTATTACAATGATTTTTATATTTGAAAACCTGATTACGAGTAAGTCTTGGACATGAAATCAACCAAAAATTATAGTTAATCAGTTAATTGATATTGCACTATTTTATTGGAGAACAAGTTGAATGGTTACATGTGTATTTAGAGAAACGTGATATCCTAAATTAGATACAAAAGTTTTATTCTCTCAACATATTTTCTTTATCCGCGCGTGAAGTTTTCTTCAAATATTTAGTCTAAATTATTATAAAGTTATTTTGGGGTTTAGGTGTCACATTAGTGTTATCAGAGCAGGTATGTCCAATCAGACTGAGTGGGTCGAATGTCGATTCGTGCTAGTCGAATGTCAAATCGTGTCAATTGTGTTTCTTGTGTAATATTATTACACTATGATGGTTTTCCCCGTTATATTATTGTGTTAAGTGTTTATGCTTTTGTATTATATACATATTTTTGAGATTTACGAATTATACTGTTCATTATTGCTTACTCTGATTGTGTTATGGATTCTAAATTCCACCTAAAGTGAGTAAATAAACCATGAAAATTAACTTGTTAAATTTTGAGTTAATTTTAAAATTGTTGACAAGATTATGTTAGTTACTTGTTGTTATTCTTGTCTACCGAACTATGATTTTTTGCACTCTTGTTTTATGTGAATAGTGGAAATAATGATTTGATTGATCAGCTGTAGTTTCAATTATTAATCTCATTCACGTTAATCTTAGTTATCAAATGTCAGACTCACCAGTTAGTTGTTTTAAAAGTCTATTTTCACCTTTAATAAATTTAAAATATTTAGTCTTGATATGAATCTGTTTAAAGTGTTTGATCTAATAACTAATTGATTGAAACATGGATCTCCGTATGAATTATATGTTTAAAAACTTGAAGTATTGACTATTACTAGGTACAATTTTATTTTTTGTTGAAACTCAATTTAGAAAAGAAAAAAGATGTTTCGTTCATAACTTTGAGTTTAGATAGGATATATGTCTCTTATGTTTAAAATTTTAATTTTTGACTAATAAAATTCTTATTTTGATTCTATGTTAGCTGTGCTAAGAAAAAAAATAGATTTTAAATCGTGAATGTTAACTTTAAATCACTTGAAAGTGTTGATGGTTGTAAATAGATGAGTAGAGTTTTGATATTGGTTTTGAAACAATTTAGAATGTTCGTCGTGATTTTAAATAGTTATGAAATTCATATTATTAGCAATAGTAATTCTTGATATTAAAGGCTGATAGAACTTAGAATTATTTTAAAATTGACATTTTGAAGGAGTTAATGTTTACTTATTTTGTATGATGAAAATAACTTTTGTTGAATTACTCTTGATTATTTTAAAGAATATTAATTGAGTTGAAATTTTTGTTGATTTATTAAAAATAACAATAATTCTATACTACTGATTTTATTTAATGTTTAAATATAGCTTAAAATTTACCGCAGGTTTTACTATGTCTTGTTTTTAAGAAAATTGAAAAGAGTTGTTGTTACTTTGGTTTAGGGGCTGGTGTGAATATTGAATCGTGAGTGTTTGAATATATTATTTGAAATGATTGATTTTCTGAATATGATATTATGAACTCATTAGAGTTTGACTCGATGTTAGAGTTTAGATTTTAAGAAACTCTTGGGTGATTTACAATAGTACTAATGATAAAATGTCTACTAATTGAGAAAGAGAAGGAAAAAGAAAGGAAAAAAAAAGTTTTAAAAAATCTTCTCAATAGTGAAATTCTTTTTGAAAAGTTATCTAAATTTTGGATTCTATAATTGATGTATTTTACGAGTAGAATTTTTTTTATTTATAGAATTGTAGTTGTTGTGTTTTTACTGTCGAAATGTATATTTGAGTTTAATATAGGAAGGTAACATGCTGTTTGTACATTTTTTTTTTTTGTTATATGAATTAACATAACAAAATGGTAAAGCATTAGATTGGTATGTGTAGAGTGCATAGATTGATATGCGTAGAGTGCATCATGTAGATTGGTATGCATACAAAAACTAAAATTTATTTTATCATTTTTTTATTAATTATAAAATTGCAATTTTTATTTGAGACTCAATTTTTAAAATTAGAACAGAACTCCAAAATCTTTAAAATTGATGGCTTGTTATGTTTTGGACCAATTTTGTGGCTTGATAGAAACTGAGGATGTATCTATAAGCATTTTGAGTAGCTGTGTGAGAGGAGTACTAGTTTAGATTTATGAATTGTGTAATTCATTATCATAACCAATATGTCTTATGTTTTGTGTCATGTACACTACTTTGGAAGTGTAATTAAATTGAAAAAATTTCTATTCTATCTATCTATCTATCTATCTATCTATCTATCTATCTATCTATCTATCTATCTATCTATCTAATCTATCTATCTATCTATCTATCTATATTATCTATCTATCTATCTATCTATCTATCGTATCTATCTATCTATCTATCTATCTATCTATCTATTATCTATCTATCTTATCTATCTATCTATCTATTCTATCTATCTATCTATCTATCCTATCTATCTATCTATCTATCCTATCTATCTATCTATCTATCTATCTATCTATCTATCTATCTATTATCTTATCTATCTATTCTATCTATCTATCTACTATTCTATCTATCTATCTATCTATCTATCTATCTATCTATCTATCTATCTATCTATCTATCATATCTATCTATCTATCTATCTATCTTATCTATCTATCTATCTATCATATTATCTATCTATCTATCTATCTATCTTTATCTATCTATCTATCTCTATCTATCTATCTATCTATCTATCTATCTATCTATCTATCTATCTATCTATCTAATCTATCTATTCTATCTATCTATTCTAGCTTATCTATCATCTATCGTTGAAAACAATTTTTTTACAGTGCTTAATATATAGAAATGTGTTTTTCGATGATTAAAGTACGAATGAATTTTAGAAAATCTTTATTAGATTTTAAAAATGTTCGTGATTTATTTTATTCTTATTGTATTTAAAAAACGTGATTATCTTAGTTGTTTTTATTTAGACTTGAATTATTGAAAAATAATTAAAGAAAGTTTGGAATTCTCAATGAATTTTTTTTTTGTGTGCTAAATGGTTAAGTGAATTTTTTATAAATAGTAATTTAAGTCTAGAAATCAATTTTTAGAATGATTGTTAACCTTCAAAGTGGTTATGCACTACCTGATTCAATTTGTTTTGGTAATGTATTTTATCTTCTAGTAAACAATTATCTGTTATCTTATCTGCTACTTGGAAAATCTATATATGCTTCCATTTGTTGTAACTTTAAGTGCAATGGTTAATTCAAAGAAATTTAATCAGTGATCATTGTAGAGCAACTAGACCGTCTATGGAATATGTTCGTTTTTGGAATCATCGTTTGAGTTATGAGAATAAATGAAGTAAAATCTTGGGTACTAATTTTTGGATTAGTTTTTGACATGTGTTTATATTATGTTGGAAATATTAATTGTTCGTGTTTTCAAGTGTTCTAATTGTTGGGAATTGGGTGTTTATAGATAGAGTAGTGTCCGAGAGCATCTAAATTGAAATAGTTCATATTTCTTCATCAGATTATTGTTTTATATATTGATATTAGTGATTCTTATTGTGTAAAACTAGTTGTCAATTACCAATAAATTATTGTCAATGTGTAATTAAGTGAGTTTTTAACTCGAAGTAAGGAGTATGAGTTGTGGCGCCGCCTCCGCACTCTTGAACCACGTTAAAGATACTTTTAATTACCCATGTTTGAATTTCAATGACTACAGTTATGGTTACCTTAAGTAGTTGACTACATGAGTAAGAGAGACTAGCTACCTTGATGACTCATCGTCGATCAAAGAGGCAACAATAATCCGTTGTTATTATTAGTATAAATACTTGTTAATTTTGTTTCGGAAATAGTTAGAAACCATGTTCATCTGTTATACAACTTTGAGTTATTATGAGTCTTATGTGGCACCAATGTTGAATGCTTAATAACTAATTACATGACGTAAATATTAGGTTGGTTGTGTGTACTTAAATTAAACATTCAATTAAGTATATTTGATCTTCTAAGTAACGTGCTTAAAATAAATAAGTGTATGGTGTTAGTGTCTTTTTTGTTCTATAATGTCTTATTTGATAAGAACCTAGAAACAATTAGTAGAGTTCTATAAAATGAATTTTGTTGTAACACTTTAAAATTAAATTGGTACTTTGGTGTATTGAAACTATATGTAAAATAATTGTTCTATTCCACTATAATTATGCACATTAGTTTCCTTTTAAAAACCTTAAGTGATTGCATAACATTATTTTATATGCAATTATGTTCGTAATTAAAGTGTGATATATTTTAAATGTTTCTATTGCCCTAACTTTAATACTTATAGAGAAATTGTATTTAGGATTTAACAACCCTTTTAGGAGAGTTAAACTAGTAGAATATTGTTTGAGAAGTTAGTTGAACTTGAAACGTATTTGATATATGTGTTATTTGACTGTAACTGAATGTAGTAAGTTGTTGACTAAAATTCACAATCTTAGTTTTATCTATAAATGATACTGACTAATCATGATCATGATATTCGCTTCATAATTAGAATGGTTGAATGTGATGTGTTTAATTAATTTGTTGTGTCATGTTAGCCTATCATGCTAAGCTAATTGGTTTTTGACATGGTGTGCTTAATTGAATAGTGAATGTCTTAAATACGTTTATAGACTATGTTTGCATCTAGAGGGTGGTAAATTAGATATTAGTTCAATCACTACAAAATTCGAGGACGAAATTTCCTTAACAAGGGGAGAATTGTAACATGTGACACCCTAAACCCCTAAAATAATATATATAATAATTTATATTATATTTCTATAAAATTTACAGCAGATAAATAGAAATATGTCAGGCTCATTCAGCCTCATTCAGTTGTACTTCCCCAGAATCATTAGGCTTGTCAGGCCCTACCTATATGATAACAAAATAATTTTCACTTCACAAATTTTCAATATTTATTTTCTTCCCCCGTTGTCCTATGGTACTCCATTAAGACCTTCATCTCAAACACAAATTGGATCACAATATTCCATCACATTATTATAACATCACTATCATTAATCACACATCATCATCATCACATAAACTATCACAATGGATCAGAATTATAGAATCACTATTCATCAATTCAATACAACAACAACAGTACATATATCTCAAAACCATAATTATATCACATCACCAGACTTATGTACATACATTATCATCATTACATAAAATTATCACAACACATCCATTTTTATTATAACATCTAAATAAACTCCATCCTAATCAAATACTTATGCGGATTAAAAGTTAATCAACTAACCAGTCATATCATTCACGTTAAGATTGAATAAAATAAATATCTCAATATAATTATAAATGAGCATGACCACCACATTTTGGAACGAAATTTAAATTCACCATATCACCATAATATCAAAATGCCCCAACATTTAACGAAATTAAGTCAAATATCACAATATATAATAATACCATACATTTAACGAAACCAATCGTAAACACCTTATAGTATTCATTCCATATTTAATTCTCACATTTTCATTTGCCTTATTAGGCTAATTTATCACTCAAAGGGCTATTGCCGTACGTAGCGAGCCCCGCATGAATCATTGGGAAATACGGTTTTGCCGTTCATCTCACAATATATTATACTCATGAATTCAAACGCTCTCTCACCCCTTACCTTATTTCGATGCTTTCACCTATGAATACGACTCCACGACCAAACATTCTTTGTTCTTTGACTCTTTGTCCTTCAATCGATCTAACTCGACAATTTATGGGTAAATCGATCTTACCCGAAAAACAATTATAAATTTCGGAGAAGAATTCTATAAAGGTCTCTTGGTTCTCGATATAATTTGGACATTTCGGGCGATTCTCGTACCACCTGACAAATATGGACTGAAATTCGTACTATCGAACCAGACGATGGTTAATGTTTCAAATCTGCACGAAACCGAAATCACAGTCATAAATTTAGGAGAAGAATTCTATTAGGGTCTCCCGGTCCTCGATTTCATCTGGACATTTAGGACGATTTTCGTACCACCCTACAAAAATGGACCGAAATCCATATTGTTGGACCAACGATGGCTAATGTTCTTAATCTGACGTGGAAATCAAAACAATAGCTTATAAATTTAGGAAAGAATCTATAAAGGGTCTCTTGGTCCTCAATTTCGTCTGAGCGTTCGGGCATATTTGTACCACCCTTCAAATATAGAACAATTTTCGTATTTTCGAACTAGATGATGGTGAGTGTTTGAAAATCTAACGCGGAAATCCGAAACACAGTTATAATTTAGGAGAACAGTGTTATAAGGGTCTCCAGGTCCTAGATTTCATCTGACTTTTCAGGGCAAATTTTTTACTACCTGACAAAATGGAACGAATCCGTGTTTTCAGACAGACGACGGCTAGTGTTTGAAATCTTACGCAGAACCGGAAACACAGTTATCAATTTAGGAGAGAATTCTATAAGGTTCTCCCTGTCCTCGATTTCATATGGATTTTAATTGGGCGTTTTTTGTACAACCGACAAAAACAAAACGAAATCTGTTATTTTCAGAACAAACGATGGCTATTGATTGATATCTGATGTGGAACCCGAAATACTATTATAAATTTAAGAGAAGAATGCTACAAGGGTCTTCCGGTCCTCGATTTCATCTGGACTTTTCGGAGGATTTTCGTACTCCTAGACAAAAATGGATCGAAATACGTATTTCCGGACCACATGATGGCTAGTGTTTAAAATTTGATGCGCAACTCGAAATACAGTTATAAAATTATTAAAAGAATGAAAAAAGGGTATCGGGTCCCCAATTTTTTTTGAACATTTTGGGTGATTTTCGTACCACCAGACAAAAATGGACCGAAATCCGTATTTTCGTGCAGACAATGGCTAGTGTTTGAAATCTGACACGGAACTCGAAGCACAATTACAAATCTAGGAGAAAAATGCTAAAAGGGTGTCTAGGTCCTCGATTTCATCTGAACTTTTCGGGTGATTTTCGTACAACTCGAAAGAAATTGAATGAAATCCGTATTTTCGGACCACACAATGGTTAGTGTTTGAAATCTGACGCAGAACTTGAAACACAGTTACAAATTTAGGAGAAGAATGCTATAAGGGTTACCCGGTCCTCAAATTAATCTAAACTTTTTGGGCGATTTTTATACCACCCAAAAAAATGGAACGAAATTCGTTTTTTCGGACTAGACGATGGCTAGTTTTTTAAATCTGATAGAGAACCTGAAACATAGTTATAAATTTTGGAGAAGAAAGCTACAAGGGTCTCCCATTCGTCGATTTCATCTGGATATTTCGGGGGATTTTAGTACGACCAAATAAAAATGGACCGAAATCCGCATTTTTAGACCAAACATTGGCTAGTGTTTGAAATCTGAAGAGGAACTCGAAAGACAATTATAAATTTAGGAGAAGAATGCTTAAAGGGTGTTTGGGTCCTCAATTTTTTCTAGACTTTTCAAGTCATTTTAGTACCACACGACAAAAATGGACCGAAATCTATATTTTCAAACCAGTCGATGGCTAGTGTTTGAAATGAACACGAAATTGGAAACGCAATAATTAATTTAGCAAGAAATCTATAAGGGTCCGTAGACCCGATTTAATCGACTTCTCGGTGCGATTTGCGTACCACCTGACAAAGATGGATCGAAATCCCAATTCGGGCCAAACGAGGGCTAATGTTGAAGATGAAGAGGAAATCGAAACAACAGTTATAAATTAGAAAGAAACTAAATGTCTCCCAGTCTTTGATTTAAATCTGGATTTTCAGGCGATTTCATACCACTCCCTCGAAAAAAGTAAGACCCGAAATCCATATTCGGACCATACCGTGGCCTAATTTGAAATCTTACATAGAAATCGAAACACAGTTTTTAAATTTAGGAAAAAGATAAAGGGATCCGGTCCTCGATTTCTTCTGGATTTTCGGCGATTTTTGTATCTACCCTATAAAATAAAAAGGAAATCCGGACTTTCGGACCAAAATGTTGGCTAGGTTTGAAAAGCTGATGCAGAACCCGAAAAACAATTATAAATTTCGGAGAAGAATTCTATAAGGGTCTCTTGGTTCTCGATTTCATTTGGACATTTCGGGAGATTTTCGTACTAGACGATGGTTAATGTTTGAAATCTACACGAAACTGGAATCACAGTCATAAATTTAGGAGTAGAATTCTATTAGGGTCTCCCGGTCCTCTATTTTATCTGGACATTTTGGGCGATTTTTCTACCACCCTACAAAAATGGACCAAAATCCACAATGTTGAACCAAACGATGGCTAATGTTTTAAATCTAACGTGGAAATCAAAACACAGTTATAAATTTGGGAAAAGAATGCTATAAGGATCTCTTGGTCCTCGATTTTGTCTGAAATTTTCGGGCGATTTTTGTACCACCCTTCAAAAATGGAACGAAATCTGTATTTTCGGACTAGATGATGGAAAGTGTTTGAAATCTAATGCAAAATCCGAAACAAAAGTTATAAATTTAGGAGAGCAATGCTATAAGGGTCTCTCGGTCCGCGATTTCATCTGGACTTTTCAGGCGATTTTCGTACTACCTGACAAAAATGTAACGAATCCGTAATTTCAGACAAGACGATGGCTAGTGTTTGAAATCTTACGCATAACCGGAAACACAGTTATAAATTTAGGAGAAGAATTTTATAAGGGTCTCCTTGTCCTCGATTTCATCTGGAATTTTTGGGCGATTTTTGTACTATTGACAAAAACAGAACGAAATCTATATTTTTGGAACAAACGATGGCTATTGAGATATATCTGACGCGGAACCCGAAATACTATTATAAATTTAAGAGAAGAATGGTACAAGGGTCTCCCGGTTCTCGATTTCATCTGGACTTTCCGGAGGATTTTCGTACTCCTAGACAAAAATGGATCGAAATACGTATTTTGGGACCACATGATGGGTAGTTTTTGAAATCAAATGCGCAACTCGAAATACAGTTATAAAATTAAGAAAATAATGATAAAAGGGTATCGCGTCCTCGATTTTATCTAGACTTTTTGGGTGATTTTTGTACCAGCAGACAAAAATGGACCGAAATCCATATTTTCGTGCAGACAAAGGCTAGTGTTTGAAATCTGACACGTTACTCGAATCACAATTACAAATCTAAGAGAAGAATGCTAAAAGGGTCTCCACATCCTCGATTTCATCTAGACTCTTCGAGTGATTTTCGTACAACTCGACAGACGATGGCTAGTGTTTAAAATCTGACGCGGAAACTGAAACATATTTACAAATATATTAGAAGAATGCTATAAGGGTTTTTCGGTCCTCAATTTCATTTGGACCATCATATGGACCGAAATATGTATTTTCGGACCAGACAATGGCTAGTGTTTGAAATCTGACCCGGACCGAAACACAGTTACCAATTTATGAGAAGAATGCAACAAGGGTCTCCAGGTCCTCGATTTTATCAGGACTTTTCAGGTGATATTCGTACCACATGAAAATAATGAAACGAAATCCCTATTTTCGGACCACACAATAGTTAGTGTTTGAAATTTGACGCGGAACCCGAAATGCATACAAATTTAAGTGAATAATGCTATAATGGTCTCTCGGTCCTCGATTTCATCTGGACTTTTCGGGTGAAATCCATATTTTCGGAAATCCATATGATGGCTAGTGTTTGAATTCTGATGCCAAACCCGAAACACATTTATAAATTTAGGGGAAAAATATTATAAGGGTCTTCCGGTCCTCGATTTCATCTGGGCTTTTTGGGCGATTTTCGTACCACCCGACGAAACAGGAACGAAATCCGTATTTTTGGAATATATGATGGCTAGAGCTGGAAATATGACGCGAAATCCGAAAAATAGTTATAAATTTAGAAGAAGAATTATACTAGGGTCTTCTGGTCCTCGATTTCATCTGGTCTTTTCGGGCGATTGACCAAAATTGACTAAAATCCATATTTTTGAAACAGAAGATGGCTAGTGTTTGAAATGAATGCGGAACTCGAAACAAAATTATAAATTTAGAAGTAGAATGCTAAAAGGGTCTTCGGGTCCTCGATTTCATCTGGACTTTTTGGGTGATTTTCGTACCACACGACAAAAATGGACCGAAATCCGCATTTTCGAACAAGACGATGGCTAGTGTTTGAAATCTGACCCGGAATCCGAAACACAGTTATAAATCCGAAACAAAGTTATTTTTTGGGGATTTTCGTACCACCTTACCAAAACCTTGAACCCTAAACTCTAAAACCTAATCCCTAAACGTGATTTCAGTCCAATTTAGTCTGGTGGTAAAAAAATCGCCTGAAAAGTCCATATGAAATCGAGGACATGGAGAGCCTTGTAGCATTCTTCTCTAAAATGTATAACTGTGTTGCGGGTTTCGTGTCAGATTTCCACCACTAGCCATCGATTGGTCCAAAAATACTGATTTTGGTCCATTTATGTCTGGTGGTACAAAAATCGCTTGAAAAGTTTAGATGAAATCGAGGACCGGGAGACCTTTATAGCATTTTTCTCATAAATTTATAATTGTGTTATGGGTTTCGTGTCATATTTCAAACACTTGCCATCGTTCGGTCTGAAACAACGGATTTCGGTACATTTTTGTCCGTTGGTACGAAAATCACACGAAAAGTCTAGATGAAATCGAGGACCAGGAGACCCTTAAAGCATTCTCTTACTAAATTTATAACTGTGTTTTGGGCTCCACATTCGATTTCAAACACTAGCCATCTTTTGTTCCAAAAATATGGATTTCAGTCCATTTTTGTCAGGTGGTACGAAAATCGTCCAAAACGTTCAGATGAAATCGAGGACCGAGAGACTCTTGTTGCATTCTTCCACTAAATTTATAACTATGTTTCGGATTCCGCGTCAAATTTCAAACAATATCCATCGTCTAGTTCGAAAATACGGATTTCGTTCCATATTTGTCGTGTTGTACGAAAATCACTAAAAAGCCCAGATGAAATAGAGGACCCGAAGACCCTTATAGCATTCTTCCCCTAAATTTATAACTGTGTTTCGAGTTCCGTGTTAGATTTTTAACCCTAGCCACTATTTGGTCCGAAAATATGGATTTCTTTCCATTTTTTTCAGGTGGTACAAAAATTGTAACACCCCAAATTTTATAATAAATGTTTTCTTAATGAAATAGGATTTTAGAAAATTAATTTGGTGTTAAAACTATTTTAGAATATATGTGGATACATCTTGTGACTAACATTCGTTATATGGGAGCTTTCTATGATACCCTAATTTTGTATATATTTGACTAAATAAGTGATATAAATAACAAAAATTATATTTTATTATTTTATATATTTTTCGATAAATAATAGTATTCTAGTGTAAATATTTTACAGAATAAGATTTTAGGCGACTCTACGTGTATATGTGTGCTTGCAGTTAATGTGATATTTTCTTGTGTGTTTGACTGATGTTAAGTGTACACATAATTATATTTATTTATTTATAAATTTATGTTATTTTAATTATTTATTTTACAAATAATTATCTTGATATATTAGTAATTTTAATATTGATTTTCTTGATTTTTATATAGTTGCACATATTTATTTTTAATTAGTAAGTAATATAAATTGTTGATGTCATATTTATTTATTTTATCATTTCGACTATTCTATAAAGATGATGGATGTATTTTTATGTGATTATTTTGAAAGATGTTATAGTAATAATCATAGTTATTATTTTGAATGAGAGTTTTGGTTAAAATTATATTTATCTATGTTAAGGATAGATAATATTATGTTAAAATGAGTATTTTGGAGAAAAGTTTATAGAAAAGTAAAATAAACTATTTATTTATTAAGGGATTTCAGAAATACAAAAAAAATAAAAAAAAGAATCTTGTACCAGATGACTGTTTACACCCCTCTTATCTACTTCTGCATATTAATTTGGGTTATTACTGGTTGGACTTTTACTTTCCAACACTTGTGAATTGCTCATTACACCTCCATTCCTGCATCACACACAGACTACACTCCCCTGTGTTGGGCCTTATAGCCTGTTTTACTCATGCACCTGTACATCTGCTACCTGCACCCTTCCATCTGCACTAAAAGACTTTCTCTTCTTCAACAAGAAAAAAACACGAGTATCCTCAAAAGAAACCCTTTTTGCCTAAAATTCATCTCCACCAATTTCTTGTCATTTTGAAACGATCTCAACCTCTATCCCACACAAAATCGTCTACTAAATCCATTTTTGGCATCAATTTTAACAACCGTGGCTCTGCTTAATCAGAAACAGCTTCGTTTCTTTCCTTGGGGGAGCTGTTTTTGACCGATTCCGATCACCACATTTGTCATCTCAAAAAAAATGGTATCATTTTTGGATTCCTCTCGTCTAAACCTTCAAGAAGCACTACTGATTTCTATTAGTCAATGAAGTTAACGTCGGACCCTTCCAGCGCTCTAAAAGGCGATGAGACTTTTTCTGCAGTTTTTCTCATCGTTTTGACTCCATTTTTTTCCCTAAAATTATTATTAATTATTTAAAATTGATTTTTAAGCTCAGTATAATTTATCATTCAAGTCTCAACGATTTTGTGAACTCGTCGTTAATTCGGATTCACTCGTTGTACGTTGTCGATCTACAGTTGCTGTTGAAAATTTCCATTGATTTTTGTATTTGAGAAAGCGTCTAAATAAGGTAAAGGTGTGAGAGAGTGTTTGAATTCATGAGTATAATATATTTTGAGATGAACGGGAAAACTGTATCCCTTTGAGAGATAAATTAATTAATGTGAATATATTGGGATTGTGAGATTAAAATGATAAATAGAAATATTTATAAGATGTTGATTCATTTAATATTGAATAATTGTGTGGTATTTGATACTTGATATTGTTGTGATGTTGGATGTTGAATGAAATTATGTGCATATGTTTGATTAGACTAGTTTATGTGATGTGATAATAAAAGATGGATGGATTGTATGACATATGTTTATGTGATGATAATGATGATGTCTAATTAATGACA
>PGTU02000006.1:7647396-7741812 GCA_002896215.2 Cicer echinospermum | reverse complement strand
TCACATTCACGCTTACACAAAATGCTTGCATAAAAATTTTCAATAAAAAAATTCTTAATATCGAATATAGTTGATGTTCATTAATAAAATACTTTTGATATAAAAGCAAGTTCTAAACTTAGAGACAATTAATTTCTACCTCTGAATAACCGATAAAAATAACACAATTGATCAATCAAATTTACAAAAATCTAAAATTGTTCATAACTCAACAAAATACGAAAAATTACTCCCACCCAATATCACCTATTCAGAGCGTGGATCCCAATCGATAACCTGAAAATAACTGCGCTCTCGCAAGCGCCAAACACAAGCAACGAGGGGTGAGCTTCGAAAACATGTAATAGTATAAAATAACTGAGAGAAGAACATGTAAAAGAATATTAAACACCGTATCATATCAAATCACAACCAACAAGAATAATCAAGGTAAAACATTGATACAATCCACAACATCAAGTAAGTAAATACATAAATCAAGTAATGTTATGCATGCTCTTATACTCTAGAATCCTCCTCTTTTCTTTGGTACCATTCTAACTCTGAAGTACTTGGTTAGGAGGCTCGATACTATGCTACCACGCGCAAGTGGACGGACAATTCAAATTGGCCATGTCCTCATAGATCCCCTCAACTCAACCCGAGACACATATACGCGACAGTCGAGGTAAACGTGTGTTGCATGTAGCTCCCGACATTTGGAGTGCTACCTCTAAGTCACTTAGGAATTCCCCACCCGAATACTCCAAGGTCTAACAATCTTGCCCTAAGGCTCAACAGCAGACCACCACGATCAGGCTCATTCAGTTTACTTACCATATAATCACTAGGCTTGTCAGGCCCTACCTATATGATGACCAAATAATCTCTACTTCAAAAATTATCAACAACTACTTTCTCCCCTCGTTGTCCTAGGTTACATACTCCATTACGAGAACCATCATTGGCACGGGTCGAATTCGTCACTATTCAATTAACCACAATATGCATTTCATGATATTCATCAAGGCGGTAATATCACAAGTCAAGGAGTACACATCATCATTGCAGATTTCCATAGTCATACATTACATTCATATTTTATCATCATAATACGTCATCTCAAACAATAAAGGGTCTTCACTCACATATAATAATAATAATACTAGATCGTTCACACACATCACATCAATTGCGAGGCAAATAATTACAATTCGTCACATTTTATATCACATATCAATATCGAGGACAGATATAAACAAGGCACACAATGCATCAAATACACAATTCTACAATAATTCAACTATCACACGATCTTCAAAAATTAAATCAAACAACATCCTATAAAAGTTTCTAATTCACATTTTAACCTCACAAAATTCAAGTTTGCTCATTAGTCAATTATTACTCAAAGGGCTTCTGCAATATGTAGCGAGCCCCGAATGAATTGTGGGAAATACGGTATTTCCGTTCATCTCATTTAGTTTATACTCATGCATTCGAACTCACTCTCACCCCATACCTCAATTTGACGCTTTCATAAGATAGAAGGACCATAATGATTTTCAGCAACCATGAGATGTCGACAACACGTCCAAACGAGTCCAAAAGCATCGACAAATTTGCAGAGTCAATGAAACATGGCTGATAATTTTCCCGAGGCATAAAAATCAGCATTATATAATTAATAAAAATATTAGGCGAAGAAACATATTCAAAACGTCATGAAACATGTTATTAGAAAAGGTCTCACCGACGTACTGGGGCGTCGACAGGGTCCGGCATCAACTTCACCGAAACACACAAATGAGTAGTGCTTCTTGAAGGTTTCGACGAGAGGAATCCAAAAATGATGTCAATTTTTCAAGATGATGAACGTGTTGGCCGGAGTTTGGCAACACAGCCGCGGCGAGGGTGAAAACCCATTTTTTTAAGTATAACGATTGGCAATTTCAAGCATAGGTAATGGAAGATGGTGTTTTGTGGAGTCCAAATATGGTCTCAGTTTTCATTGGGGATAGTCATGGTGGCCGGAATCTTGATCAAAAGGTGGAGGTGTGATTTTTGACAAAGAGGAATAGGGGTTTAAGTTTGCGATTCAAGTTGGAAATGAAAGAGAAGATCACAACGATCACAAATGTGGTCTCGGTTTTACACGAAACTTGGTATAATGGTTATAATTGAAGAGAGAAGGTCAAGAAGACATAAGAATGGAGGCGGAGGCTAGTCTACGAAGAAGATGAGGATGCGTACTTCTATTCTCCTTCTTTTTTTTTTCTTCTTCATTTTACTATTGTTATTCTTATCATTATTATTACTATTATTATTAATAATTGGATTTTAGTTGGAGTTAATCCATAAAACACATTCTACTCATTCTTTTATTTTTTTATTTTCAAAATAAAACCAACAATTAGCAAAACTAATTTTTATTAATATATATATAAATATATATTAAACACAATTTAATTTTTTAAATATTACTAATATTTCAAAACTAATATCATATAAAATAAAATAACTTATTTTATTATCTTTTAAATACTTTATACTCAAAATTCTCATATTCTAAATAATCACTAAAGTAATACTTATTTTGTTTTATACTAATATTAAAATATTATCATCATTAGAAAATAGTCAAAAATTGTAAATAAATAAATAAACATCAAAACTTTATATTAATTACTAAATTATAATAAATATATATAAAATCATAGTATCATAACAAAGATATAAAAATATAGAAATCAATTGCAATTGTACTAGCATCTCAAGATGATTATTTATCAACTAAATAACTAAAAATATAAACCAGTTAGAAAAAAATTGAAGTATAACTATGTGTACACTTAACATCATTCAAACTCACAAAAAAAAAATCACATTTACTAGATACATGCATATACACGTTAAATTGTCTAAAATCTTATTATTTAAATATTACACTAAAATAGTATTATTTTTATAAAAATATATAAAATAATATAATATTTGTTATTTATATCATGCATTTAGTCTAATATGTAATTAGTAGATCATAGAAAGGCCCTATATAAAGAAAATTAATTCCAAAATTAATCAACATATATTTTAAAAATAATTTTAACACTAAATCAATTATTTAAAATTCTATTTAATTAATGAATAATTTAATATAAAATTTGGGGTGTTACAATAATAATTTATGAGATGATTTGATGTTATAGTGAAATGTATTGATTTATCTTGATTTTGACTTTGACTTCATTATGTGATGTTTTCCTTGAATAATGTTTGTTTGATGATATGGTTTATTTATGATCAAATGCGTGTTCTTCTTACTTATATTATACTATTGACCTCACTTCAAAACTCACCTCATTCGTTGTATGTGTTTGACTGACTTGGCCCTATAACACATCAAATTTTATAATAAACTATTTTATTAATGAAATATTATGTTTAATAATTAATTTGGTGTTAAAATTATTTTATAATACCTGTTGATAAATTTCGTGATTAGTTTTTGTTATATGGGTGCTTTAGATAATGTGCTAGTTTTATACATATTGGACTAAATGAATAATCTTAATAACAAATATTTTATTTTATATATTTTTCAAAATAATATTTTAGTGTAATATTTTAAAGAATAAGATTTTTTAACGATTTTACGCGTATATGCGTGTACGCAATTAATGTGATATTTTACAATTCATTTGATTAATGTTCAGTGTGGACATAGTTATATTTCAATTATTTATAACTATTTTCTATTTTTACTTATTTATTTTATAAATAACTATTTTGGAATAATAGAAATGTTGTGTTTGATTTCCCTTATTTTATATAATTATTATTATATTGTGATTTTATATATATTTGTTATGATTTAGTAATTAATATAAAGTGTTGATGTTGTAACACCCAATTTATTATTATTATATTTTAGTAATACAATAATAATAATAATAATAAAACTATTAATAATAAAAATATTATCTTAACTATTAGTAATAAAAATATTTTTGTTTATTCTTCCTTAAAATTAAATAAATGTAGTAATAATAAACAAATAAGTAAAAGAAACTAAAAACACACTTTTTAGCGAAACCTTTTATCAGACTCCGAGACACTGTTACCCTAGCTAATCTAGTTGGAAAATATTCACATATATATAGATAGCTAAAAGCAAAGTTATTACTGCCGCAGCAAACCTTCCTTTCCAATTTCTCCAACAAGCCAATCATAATCATAGCTCCGTACACCTTCCTTTCCAATTTCTCTAACAAGCCAATCATAGTCATAGCTCCGTACACCTTCCTTTCCAATTTCTCCAACAAGCAATCATAATCATAGCTCCGTACACCTTCCTTTCCAATTTCTCTAACAAGCCAATCATAGTCATAGCTCTGTACACTGATCGTTGTCTCTCGATCGTAATTTTGGCAGCTACTACTATCAAATTAAATTATCAAGCATATAATTTCTTTTTAGAGGATTTTTCATCTTCTCCGGTAAGTTTCTTTCCATTTTTAAATTATTTGTGAACAACTATTGTCTATGTCATTGTTATTTGCGTTTTGTTTTCCGATCATATAATTTATCGTCTTTTCTGTTTTAGTTGATTTTTTCTTTTTACAATCATGATTAACATTAATGATTTTTTTTTTTCTGTTTGAATATCAACTATTTATAAAATGAAATTTTGATCTCAAGAACAATGTGTTTTGAACAAAATTGTAAACCGTCTCTAAAGTAGCATAATTGTTCCCTATCTTTACAAGTAGTAGAATTGTTATGTTGTATTGAAATTAATTTGGTCAATTCAACTTAATATTTAAATCTATTGATATTAAAATCTTATATAATATAATTTTGTTAGGAACTTCTAAGTGCCATGCGTTTAATTTCTCCTTTATATAAATAGTGCAAATATATTTTCTATCATATAAAATAAAAAACACAATCTCGTAATTTTCCTATTTTAATGTGAAGATAGCATATACTATATTTATATATATGCATACAATAAGATTTACAATTTATATATCAACAATAAAGAATCTACTTTTATTGTACATCTAATAGCCTTTTTAATTAATTTTTAATGCATATGATTTATTACTACACTACTGTGATATCAAAACTATACAAACTATATGTACTAAGCAATACATAATTATGTTTTTTTTTCAGATATTGTTTATATAGATATAACCATAAGTATACATAGTAGTAAATATATATATTGAAATGGTGTTTCAAATAGTAAACAATTTACTTAACTATCGTACCAAATGATTAATTTGTATTTGGTTATTGTGTTGTTTTATTTATTTTGCGAACTATTAGAGATGGTGGTTGGCGAAGACGCGACACATTAAATAAGCAGATCGTCATTGTTGGGAAAAATCTTCAATCAGGGTAAGGGGTGAGATAGCGTTTGAATTCATGAGTATAATATATTGTGAGATGAACCGGAAAACTGTATTTCTCAACAACTCATTTGGGGCTCGCTACGTATATCAGTAGCTATTTGAAAGATAAATTAATTAATGTTAAAATATCGGGATTGTGAGATTAAAATGTTAAATAGAAATGTTTATAAGATGTTGACTGATTTCATTTTGAATAATTGTGTGGTATTTGATATTTGATAATGTTGTGATGTTAAATGTTGAATGAAATTATGTGCATGTGTTTGATTAGATGAATTTATGTAATGTGATAATAAATGAATGCATTGTATGACATATGTTTATGTGATGATGATGATGATGATGATGATGATGATGATCATGTTTGATTGATGATTAATGATGTTATCAAATTGTGATGAGAATATTGAAGTACCCCATAGTTGATGAGATAATGATGATTCCTAGAGATGATGCTCTTAATGGGGTAGTCTAAGCTAACGAGGGTAGAAAATAAATATTGAGAATTTGTGAAGTGGAGATTATTTTGTCATCATATAGATAGGGTTTGACAAGCCTAGTGATTCCAGGGTAGTACAACTAAATGAGTCTGATCATGGCGGTATGCTGTTGAGCCTTAAGGCAAGATTGTTAGACCTTGGAGGTATTCGGGTGGGGGAATTTCTAGGTGACTTGGAGGTAGCACCCCAAATGTCGGGAGCTACCATGCAACACACGTTTACCTCGACTATCGTGTTTATGTGTCTCAGGTAGAGTTGAAGGGGATCTATGAGGACGGGGCCAATTTGAATTGTCCGTCCACCAAGATGGTGGCATACTATCAAGCCTTCTAACCAAGTACTTCAGAGTTAGAATGGTAGCACATTGTGAAGTAGAATATAAGCTCATGCATTGCATTACATTTTCTTGTGATTGTTTTGTGTGATTAATAGGTATCATGTGTGATAATATATTATCTTAGATAATTTGATTCTATAGTGAAATACATTGATTTTACTTGAGTGATTTTAACTTTATAATGTGATGTTTTTCCTTGAAGAATGTTTGTGTTATGATATAGTGTATTATGATTTGTTTGTGTGTTCTTCTTACTTATATTATGCTATTAACATGATTTCAAAACTCACCTCTTCGTGTTTGTGTTTGACTGACTTGGCATGGGTTTGCGAAATCGCATTTATTACAGGTTAATGAGTCTTGAAGTTCAAGTTTGGGAGAAAACCCGCTCTGATAGGTGATACCGAAAAATTAATAGTTGTAATTTCTATTTTCAGTTATGTAACTACAAATGACTTTTTATATGAAACCTTAGTACTAGTAAGTTTTTTGGAATTAAAATAAGAATTTATAGTTAAATAAAGTTCATTGCTTTTAAATTGTTTTATTTGAGTAATAAAGTTTGAATTGTTCCATGTGTACTTTGAAAAACGTGATATCCTAAATTAAAAAAATAAAAGTTTTTATTTTCTTGGAAACAGATTTTTATTTATTTACCCGCTACAAATTTTATAGAAATACGATATAAATTATTATATATATTATTTTGGGGTTTAGGGTGGCACAGGCCCTACGTTTGCGAAATTGCAGTTGTTACAGGTTAATGAATCTTGAAGTTGAAGTTTGGGAGGAACCCGCTCTGATAAGTGATACCAGGAATAAGGGTTTGTAATTTATATTTTATTTATTAATTTGAAATGACTTTTTGTACGAAAATCTTATAAGTACTAGTAAGTTTTTAGAATTAAATCAAGTAATCAAGCTTATTGAGATTGCACTATTTTATCAGAGTAAAGAAGTTTAAATGTTCCTTTTGATTTTTGAGAAACGTGATATCCTAAATTAAAAATAATTTTTTTAATTTCTTAGAAATAGATTTTTATTTATCCGATGTAATCTTTATAGAAATATGATATAATTATTATATATATTATTTTGGGGTTTAGAGTGTCACATTAGTGGTATCAGAGCACGTCTGTCCAATCAGGCCGAGTGGGTTGAGTGTTGATTCAATGTTAGTCGAATGTCAGTCGTATCATTTGTGTTTTGTTGTGTATTTAATTATTTTCAATATCGTGTTTTTTTTCTTTCTTTATATATATTGTGTTATGCGCATTATGATTTTGTATATTTTATACATATTTGTGATGTTACTAATTAACTACTTGTAATTTGCTTACTCTGATTGCATCCATGAAATTATTTGTTAAAATTTGAGTGAAAGAATTGTTTGACATGATGAAGTTAATTAACTTTTTATTGGACATGTGTTTGTGTTTGATTATTTGCACTTTTGTTACCGTTGATAAGCAGAATAAACTTTTTTTATGGACTAGATGTATGTTTGAAATTATTTAATTTTATGATTTGCTACAAATTATTAATAACAATAATCTTAAATATTAAAGGTTGGTAGAATTTAGAAGTAAAAAAAAATGACATTTCAAAGGAGTTAGAATTGACTTATTTTGTAAAATGAAAATAACTTTTGTTTGAATTACTCTTGATTATTTAAAAAAAGTTAAATTGAGTTGAATTTTTATTGTTTATAAAGTACAATAATCTATACTACTGATTTTATTTACTAATTAAAATAGCTGAAAATTTACACCATATTTTACTATGTGTTGTTTTTAAGAAAATAAAAAGATCTGTTGTTATGTTGGTTTAGAGGGGCTAATGTGAATATTGATATAGCGAGTGTGTTGGGATATTTCCTTCGAATGATTGATTGACCGATTATGATATTATGAACTCAT
Organism: Cicer echinospermum; assembly: GCA_002896215.2. Lineage (NCBI taxonomy): Eukaryota > Viridiplantae > Streptophyta > Magnoliopsida > Fabales > Fabaceae > Cicer > Cicer echinospermum. Next base: position 7,733,654 of record PGTU02000006.1, on the reverse strand, counting down.
TAGAGTGTAATTTGATATTAGAGTTTTAGATTTTAAGAACTCAGTAGTGATTTATAATGGTACAAAAAAGGGGTTTAAAATGTCTACTAATTGAGAAAGAGAGGGAAAGTAAATAAATAAATAAAAGGTTAAAAAAATTGATTTTAAAGCGTGTAATTTAATTTTTAAATCACTTGAAAGTGTTGATGGTTGTATCTAAATGATTAATGTTTACATGCTTTTGAAATCAATTTAGGACACATTCGTCTGATTTGTAATAGTATAAAATTCATACTATTGCAATTGTAATTCTTGAATATTCAAGGTTGGTTGAAATTTTATAGTTAGACTTTTAGAAACAAAGAATTGTGAAGGGATTAAATTTGATTATTTATAAAAGGAAATAATTTATGTGTGAATTATTGTTGACTTATTTTAGAGAATTAGATTGTGTTGGAGTTGTGTTGATTCTTAAAATAATAATAAAAATATATATAGTTATGATGATTTTATTTAAAATTTAGATTAGTCACACAAAGAAAAATAATTTAAGTCAAGTTTTACTATGTGCTGTTTTTTTTTAAAAAAAAAATCTTGAAGAGTTGTTGGAAAAATAGTTTTTAGAATTAGGAAAAAAATATAATAACTATTTTAGAAGTCTGGGTGAATTAGAAAAATTTTGTATCTAATTTTATATACATGATTTGATTTGATATCTGGAAAGGTATTTTGGTGGTTAATTTTATATACATGATTGATTTGATATCTGGAAAAAAAATTATTTTAAGAGTGCTTAATATCTGGAAAGGTATTTTGGTGGTTAAGATATTGGTTGAAATGTTTAGTAATCTTATTGATTTTTAAAAGCAATTAAAAAAAATTGTAAGATTTATTAAGAAGTAATCCAAGGTAAAGTTTGAATTATCAAGAAAAATTATTTTATGGTATAAAAAGATTAGTGATCCTTTTAAAATAATATAAGGTGTTGAAATCAAATTTTAGAGTATTGATTAACCACTAAAATGATTATGTACTACGAGATTTATTTTAGTTTATGATTGTTATATTAATTTTGAGTAAAAATAGTTGCTTACTTACTTGTTAATTGAAAAATCTTTGTTTAATTTTTGTTAAATGATAAGGATTGAATTAAAAAAAAAGGGTAAATTATTAATTTAGTTGTGATGAATTTTTGTTGTTGGATTGCGATGAGAATATTTTACATCATGATGTCAATTATTCAATTACTTATAAGCATGTGTATGTGATTAGGCGAATGTGAAAGTGTTTGTGTTCAAGCGTTCTAAGTGTTGGGTATTTGTGAATAGTTTAGAGTAATTGTGAGTGTTTAAAAGTGAAATAATTTTATATTTATTTATTTAAATTGGTGATTCATATTGATGCAATTGTCCTTACTTTTGTTGTTATAACTAGTTGTAAATCACAAATAAATTACTACGAAGGTGGAATTAAAATGGGTTTTTAACTTGAAGTAAGGAGTAGGAGTCGTGCGCCGCTTTCGCACTCCTGAATCATGTTAAAATATACTTTTAATTATCCATGTTTGAATTTGAATGACTACAGTTATGGTTACCTTAAGTAGTTGACTACATGAATAAGAAGGACTAGCTACCCCCAATGACTCATCGTCAATAAAAGAGACAACGATAACTCATTATTTTGTTAGAAGAACCTTTTAATTTATTTTTTTAAATAATTAAAAAAAAAACATGTTCATTGCTTATATCAATTGAATAAATTTAATTATTAAATATACATTATTGGGAAATAGTATCTCTATCAGTAGTTTTTTTTCTTCCTTTCTCCTTGATTATATACAGAGTGTGTTTTTATAGAGTAATTGATTGTAAATCTATTATCACATTATTAAGTTTTTAGATGTGTTTAATATTTTAAAAATTGTTCTCTTCGTCATACCTCAGTTAAATTTTGTTGAGTGTTTGGTGATATGATTTAGACTTTATTTTAAGGAGTAAAACTAGTAATATATGGTTTGAAAGAAATAGTTGAAATTGACAACGTACTTGAAATGTTGTTCATTTAACCAAACTAAATGAAGTATGTTATTATTGACAAAATCTATGTGTTATGTTTATATGTAATTACAATGAGTAAATCTACGGTATTTTATTTCATAATTGAATGATAAATGTGATAGGCAATTTATTTCATAATTGAACGATAAATGTTATGTGTTTAATTGATTTAATCTGTCATTTTAGCCTATCATGCTAAGTTAATTTATTTTGACATTATTGTTCTTAAATTACTAGTGAATGCCTTATGTATGGTTTGTTATATATTTGGGTACTAAGTTTGAATCTTGAGGGTATTTAGTTAGATATTAGTTCGCTTGTTGTTCACCATAAATTTCGAGGACGAAATTTCATTAACAAGGGTTGAATTATAACACCCTAAATTTTATAATAAATATTTTCTTCATGAAATAGGATTTTAGATAATTAATTTGGTGTTAAAACTACTTTAGAATATATGTGGATAAATCTTGTGACTAACTTTCGTTATATGAGTGGTTTCTATGATATGCTAATTTTGTATATATTTGACTAAATAAGTGATATAAATAATAAATAATATATTTTATTGTTTTATATATTTTTCTATAAATAATAGGATTTTAGTGTAAATATTTTTTAAAAAACAGATTTATGCGATTCTACATGTTTACGTGCGTTTGTAGTTAATGTGATATTTTCTTGTATGTTTGACTGATGTTAAGTGTGCACATAATTATATTTAATTATTTATAAATATATGTTATTTTAATTATTTATTGTGATTGTTTGTTTGTGATTAATATGTATTGTGTGCGATAATAATTTATGAGATGATTAGATGTTATAGTGAAATGTATTGATTTTCCTTGATTTTGACTTTACTTCATTATGTGTGATGTTTTCCTTGAATAATGTTTGTTTGATGATATGTTTATATGATGATCAAATGTGTGTTCTTCTTACTTATATTATACTATTAACATGATTTCAAAACTCACCTTCTTCGTTGTTTATGTTTGACTGGCTTGGCCATGCGTTTGCGAAATCGTAGTTGTTACAGGTTAATGAATCTTGAAGTTGAAGTTTGGGAGGAACCCCGCTTTGATATGTGATATCGGAATAAGGTTGTAATTTATATTTTATTTATTTAATTTGAAACGAATTTTTGTATGAAGATTTTATAAGTACTAGTAAGTTTTTATAATTAAATCAAGTAATTATAATTTAATCAAGCTTATTGAGATTGCACTATTTTTTAAAGGAGTAAAGAACTTTAAAGTGTTCCTTTTGATTTTTGAGAAACGTGATATCCTAAATTTAAAATAAAAGTTTTTAATTTTCTTAGAAATAGATTTTTATTTATCCGCGGCAAATTTGTAGAAATATGATATAAAATATTATATATATTATTTTGGGGTTTAGGGTGTCACATTTAGAGTGTCACATTTAGAGTGTCTTCTCATAATTATTTTTGACGTTCACCCATAAATTGTCGAATTAGATCGATTGAAGGATCAAAAGCCTAAGAAGAAAAGGTTGTTGATCATTGAATTGTATTCGTGTGTAAAAGCGTCAAAATAAGGTAAGGGGTGTGTGAGAGTGTTTCAATTCATGAGTATAATATATTGTGATATGAACGGGAAAACCGTATTTCCCAACGATTCTTTCGGGGCTCACTATGTACGGAAATAGCACTTTGAGGGATAAATTAATTAATGCGAAAATATGGAAATTGTAATGTTAAAATATAGAATATAAATATTTGTAATGTGTGATTGATTTAGTGTCTTTAAATGTGTTGTATTTGATATTATTGTGATATTGGGTGTCGAATGAATTTTATGTATATGTTGAAATAAATGAGTTTATGTGATATGATCATAAAATATGGATGCATCATGATACTTTTATGTGAGGATGATGATGTATGATTAATAATTACGATGTTATAAATTGTAATAAGTTTATTTGATGAGATATGATTGATGAGAGTGATGCTATTAATTTTGTGATGATGATGGTGATATGTGCTTAATGATAGTGATACTATAAGTTTGTGTTGAGAATATGGAAACACCCCATAGTTGATGAAATAATACTGATTTCATTTGGTGATTGAGATGACGGTCTTAATGAAATTTCATAGGCAAATGAAGGGAGAAAATATATACATCATATATGTAGGGTCTGGCAAGCCTAATGATTTCGAGGAAGTACAATTGAATGAGCTTGATTGTGGTGGTCTGCTATTGAGCTTAAGGCACATTGTTAGACCTTGGAGGTATTCGGCATGCGAAATTCCTTGGTGTGATTGGAGGTAGCACTCCAAATGTTGCGAGCTACAATGCGACACACGTTTACCTCAACTGTCGCGTGCAGTTTATGTGTCTCGGTTTGAGTTGAGGGGGATCTATGTGGATAATGCCCAATTTGAATTGTTCGTCCTCTGGGGTGGTGGCATATATATACAAGCCTCGTAACCAAATACTATTTAGAGTTAGAATGGTACCACATTGTGAAGTAGAGTCTAAGCTTATGCAATTTCATGCTTTTCCTTGTGACAGTTTTGTTGTGATTGATTGTTTCCAAAGTAATAATAACTACTCTTAGATGATTTGATGCACATTACAATGAGATAATTATTTTTACTTGAGTGACTTTGATGTTATAATATGGTACTATTTGCTTAAATATTTTTCATATATTCGGTGTGATTATGATACGGTCTATTATAAATGTTGGTGTTCATCCTATAATATACTATTAACATGATTTCAAAACTCATCTCCTTCGTTGTTTGGTGTTTTGACGTTTGCAAAATGCAGTTATACAAGTTAATAGAGTCTTGAAGTTCAGTTTAGGAGAAACCATCGCTCTGATAGGTGTACTAGGAGTAAGAGTAAGTAAATTTAATATTTCTTTTTATATTTAATTAGAAAATACATATGATTCAAAACTATTTAATAAGTACTATAGTTTTTGGAATTAAATTAAGACATTCTATGTAATCAAGTTTGAAGATTGGCCTGTTTTATAGAAGCAAAGAAGTTATAAAGTGTTTCTTTTGATATTTTGAGAGAACGTGATATCCTAAATTAAGTTATAAAAGTTTTAATTTTCCTAAAAATAGATTTTCTTTATCCGTTGCGGATTTTTGCTCAAAAAAAATATAGTATATGTTATTGTTATAATATGTTATTTGCGATTTAGCGGTGTCAGAGAAACATCTGGGGTGTGTAGTTTGTCCTTTGTATCACAAACACTATATCATTATATATTAAAACAAAATAGCATTTAAGTGTTTGTTATATAATTAGCTAACCCTCAACTTTATATGACTAATGGTTACATGATAGTTCTTTTTTGGAATCATCCCCAAAGAAATTTCTGATATGGTGGATTCTACCTTCTTTTCAAAGGTTCAAATCTGAGTCGTGAATCTCGATTTGAAATGTCATACAGAGTCAAGAAACTCACAAATAACCCAAATTGATTGCAAAATTTAAAGTCATCAGGTTTATTTTATAATTTTCAAATCAAATTTCATATAAGTATATATTATTTCTGGGAAATAACTAATCTACTATTTTTGTTCGGCCAATACACCGAACAATCCAATTGTTTTAATCGTAGTCGAACATGGTGGATCTGTTGAAAAAGGGATATTATTGTCTCCAACCGAAGTGTGCAGTGATTATTGGGAATTTCTCAAGTAAATAAATGATTCATCTCATAAATTTAAATTGTTGGTTTACATTTATGTGGATTATTTAAACTAATCATATCAATAATTTTAATTCACATTTCATTTGTGTAGGATCTGTTGAACACAAATTTTCATATATTGAATATAATCCTCCTGTTGGAGTTGTTGAAGAAAAGAAATGGGTAGATTTGATACCAGAATCGGTCGACATGACACGCATTTGCACTTATGGACAACTACATTCCATTGACCAAAAACTAGTAAAGACCAAAATGACAAAAAAATATTATTCCATTGATACTTTTGCACTTGCACTTTGGAAGAACTACAATGATTCAGAGGAAACTTGGACTAGAATAAACTCTAGTAAGAGACTAAAAATGAGCAAATATATTAATCCATTGAGACTTTTGCACTTATGGACGAACTACATGATGTATTTCAAAAATGGACTAGAATAACTTGGTAAAGACCAAAATGACCTAAAAATATTATTCATTAAACATTTTCACTTATTGGACAAACTCAATAAATTTTAACAAAAACTATGCTAGAATAAACTAGTAAAGACCAAATGACCAAAAATATTATTCATTGATACTTTTGCACTTGTTGGAAGAACTACATTGATTTAGAAGAAAATGACTAGAAAAAAACTAGTAGAGACTAAAATGATCCAAATATATTAACCATGTGAGACTTTTGCACTTATTGGACGACTACATTGATATATTACAAAATAAGACTAGAATAAACCTAGTAAAGATAAAATGACCTAGATACTATATCATTTTAATCTTTTGCACTTGTTGCGATGAACTGTAACACCCTAAACTTTATGATAAACTATTTTATTAATTAAATAGATTTTAATAATTAATTATGTAAAAATTGTTATAAAATATATGTAATAAACTTTGTGATTCTATTTTTCGTTATATGAAAGTTTCTATGATGTCTAGTATGATACACATTATATTAAATGAGACGATATAATAATAAAATATTATTTATTATATTATATATTTATTTTTATAAAAGTAATAAGTATTTTGTGTAATATTTTTGAAGAATAAGATTTTATGTGATTTTAGGTGTATATATACGCACACCAATTAATATAACATTAACTTTTATGCATTTGAACTAATATTAAATATGTATTAATTATATTTATTTAATTCTAATATATTTTATATTTAATTATTATTTTATAAGTAATTATCTTGAGATAGTGGTAATATTAGTGTTTGATTTTATTTATTTTTATATACTTATTTATGATATTGTAAATATGATATTTTTTTAAAGGTTAATTATTTTAATTTCTCTAATTTATCAGTAATTATTTTGAAAATATTATAATAAAATTTTGTTAAAAAAAATGAAAAAAAAAAATAACTATTGGATAATTGTAGGTTTTATATTAAAAAAAAAAAGATTAAATGTGTTTCATGAGATATAGCCAATTAAAGAATAAAACCAAACAAAAAAATAGAGAGGAAGAGAAAGGTATGCACGACAGCTCCTCCCAGGAGGAATTGGAACAAAATTAGATGAAAATTGGCACCATGATCGAATAACAGTTCGAAAGTTTCTCTGATTTGTTCCAAATTTCAGTATGTTAATTTTACTCTTTAACTAGTCAATTAAACTCAATTTTCCAGAATTTTTAACAACCCAATTCTCTCTAAAATATCCGATTACACAAAAAAACCAGTTTGAAGAATTCGTTATTTTGCATTACACGTTCTCCTTCACCGTAAGTATCGATTTGAGTGAAACCAACGCCAAATCGAATGTATGAAAAGTGGACAATATTATCCAACATGATGCGTTTTCTGATTCTTAAAAGATAATTTACTTGACCGAATTCGAATATTTAGTTTATGAGTATCTCTCATAATTTACTTATTTAAACGATTTACCCATAAAATGTGGAGTTTGAATCGATTGATGGACAAAGAGTATGAACAAAGGCTGTTTGCTCGTGGAATCCTATTCTTCTGTGAAAGCCAATCGAATAAGATAAGGGGGTGAGACAGTGTTCAATTCATGAGTATAATATATTGTGAAGATGAACGGAAAATCGTATTTCTCAACGATTTCATCGGGGCTCGCTACGTACGGCAGTAGCCCTTTGAGTGATTAGATAATTGATTAATTGTAATAATATGAGAATTGTGAGAAAAAAATATGAATATAAACTATTTATAAGGTGTTGATTGATTTTAACTTCGTTAAATGTGTGGTATTATTATATATATTGATGATGATTTCATTTATTTTATCAAATGATGAGATATTTGCTAATATTGTGATATTGATTCGAATGAATTTTATGTATATGTTTGATTAGACGGTGTCTATATATGATGTGAAATAATAAAAAGTAATTCATTTTGATAGTTAAAGTGATTATGATGATGTAAAATTAATAATATGATGTTATAAATTTGTGATAAGCGTATGTGATGATGTAGGTTAAATGATAGTGATACTATAAATTTGCTGATGAATTTATGTGATGAGATATTATTAATGATAGCTGTTGTGAATTTAGAAGAATGAGAATATGAAATTGATATACCCCATAGTGATGGAATAATGTTGATTCCAATTTGTGTTTGAGATGACAGTCATTAGGGAGTATCATAGGACCAACCGAGGGGAGAAAATAAATATTGAGATTTATGTGAAGTGAGATTATTCTTGTCATCATAATAGGTCAGAGAAAGACCTGACAAGAGCCTCAGTGATTCTGGGGAAGTATATACTGAATGAGCCTAATCATAGAGCGGTCTGCTGTCAGCCTTAAGGCAAGATGTTAGACCTTGAGGTATTCGGAGTGGAATTCCTAGTTGTGACGCTTGGAGTAGCACTCCAAATTCAGGACTACCATACACACAAACAGTTTACACTCGACGTCAGTATATGTATCTCGGGTTGAGATGAGATCTATGAGACAAGGGCCAATATTGAATGTCCGTACCACTGGATGGTGCTTAGTATCAAGCCTCCTAACCAAGTACTATCAAAGATATGAATGGTATTACCACATTGTGAAGTAGAGTCATAAGCTCTGCATAACAAATTGCATTTTCTTGTGATTGTTTTGTTTTGATTATATGTATTATGTGTGATTATAATTTCTGCGATAGATTTGATGTTACAAAGTGAAGTGTATATGATTTTCTTTGACTTGACTATACAATGTGATGTTTATTCTTTGAAGATGTTGTGTAATGATACAGTTATGATGTTAAATTTCGTGTTCCTCTTATTTATATTATACTATCAACATGATTTCAAAACTCATCTCTTCGTTGTTTGTGTTTTGACTGTTTGGCCACACAGTCATGCGTTAATGCAAAAATCAGACTGTTATTACAGATTAATAAGTCTCAAAGTTCAAGTTTGGAGAAACCAACCGCTCTAATAGGTGAATACTGGGAATTAAGAGTTTGTAATGTGTATTTACTTATTATTACAAAGTGATTTTTATATATGAAACCTTAAGTACACGCATAAGTCTTGGGAATGAATCAATAAAATTCTAGTTAAATCAGTTCATTGATATTTCTAAAATATTATTTAATGAGGACCAATAGTTGAATTGTTACATGTGTATTAGAGAAATGTGTAAATCCTAAATTAGATATTAAGTTTTTATTCTCTTATAACAGATTATTTCACATTATCAGCGCAAGTTTTCTTCAAATAAATATTAGTATATAATATTATAAATATTATTTTGTTTAGGGTGCACACAGTTATTGTGATCAAATTCAGTTCTATCTACTTATATTATACTATTAATAATTTCAAAACTCACCTCTTCGTTGTTTGTGTTTGACTGGCTAGGCCATGCATTTGCGAGAATCGCTGTTGTTATAGGAGGTTAATGAGCTGAAGATTCAAGTTTGGAGGAATCCCCGCTTTGATAGGTGATACGGAATAAAGGGATGTAAATTGTATTTTATTATATTAAATTGAAACGCAAGCTTTGTGTATGAAAACCTTAAAAAGTACTAGTAACAGTTTAGAATTAAATCAATAATATACTAAAAATCAAGCTTATTGAGATTATGTAACTTTATTGGAAGTAAATATGTTTAAAGTGATCCCTTTGATTATTGAGAACGTGATATCCTAAATTAGAAATAAATGTTTTTTATTTTCTTGAAAATAGATTTTTATTTATTGCTGCAAATTTTATTGAAATATGAATATAAATTATTATATTTATTTTTTTGGATTTGAGGTGTCACACAACTACGTTGATTAAGAACCCAAATGGACTAGGCTATAAAACTTGTAAAGAACCGAAATGACCTAACATAATTAATCTATTGAGACTTTTTAAACTAAGGACGAATTACATTGATTATATCCAAATAGGACAAAATAAACCTCTAAGACTCAAAATTATCTAAAATATTAGACTTTTTACTTATTGACAAAAACTACATTGATTAAGACAAAAGATTGCCTAAATAAACTAGAAAAGAAACAAATTGACCAAAAATATTACTTCATTGAGACTTTTCCACTTAATGGACGAACTATCTTAATTAAGAACCAAAATGGACTAATAAACCTACTAAAGACCAAAAATAACTAAAATGTTAATCCATTGAGACTTTTGCACTTATTGGACAAACTTCATTGATTAAAAACAAAATGGCCTAGAAGAAACTAGTAAAGACCAAAATCACTGAAAATATTATTCCATTGAGACATTTGCACTTATTGTAACACCCTAAATTTTATAATAAACTATTTTATTAATTTGATGATTAAAATCATTTAAGGATATATGTTGATAAATTTTGTGACTAATTTTCTTTATATGGATGATTTCTATGATGTGCTAGTTTTATACATATTATATTAAATGAGCAATATAAATAATAAATATATTTTTTTTATTTATATTTTATATATTTTTCTAACAAATAATAGTAATTTTTTATTATTGTAAGTGTGCATATAATTTTATATTTAAAAAAATTATTTCTCTCCGTATCTCTTATTTTAATTAATTTACTTTATAAATAATTATCTTTATAGATACTAAGTAATAGTTGTGGTTTGCCGTGCCTTTATTTTTAATATTTGTTAGGTATTGATGATTTTAATATAATAATTTATTATGATTTTAGTAATTAATTAAAATATTGATGTTAAATATTTATTTATTATATTAAGTTTATACTATTTTCTAATATGATGGTATTATTATAATGTGAGTATTTTGAGAAATTAGTATAATTGTAGAGATTATTTTGAATGTGAGAGTTTTAATTATTAGTAATATGTTTTTTTTATATTGATTATTTTAATTATTCTAATTTATTTATTATTAGTAATGCTTCCAAAAACTAAATAGTGTTTGGAGGAGTATTAAAAAGGAGATTAAATAATTATTAATTTTGTTTTATCAAACTAAAAATGTAAGAACTAGAGATCAAACAAGAAGGAAACAACTGCGATTGTCTAAAGTTTTTAACCCTAATTATGTATTTTTTTATTTATATTTCTTCACATTATATTATATATTTATATATTATTATTATATTATTATTAATTATTATTATTATATTAATTATTATTATTGGTAGTATTTCCTTTTTTAAAAAGGTAAAAAAAATAAATAAAAACCAAGACAAAACTTAAGTGTCAACAAAGACTTTTGCACTTATTGGACAAACTCCATTGATTAAGACAAAAGGCTAGAATCAACTAGTAAAACCAAAATGACCGAAAATATTTTCTCCATTGAGACCTTGCCAACTTATTGCCACGAACTACATTGATTGTAGAACAAATGGACTAGAGTAATCTAAAAAAGAATAAAATTACCTAAAAATATTAATCCATTGAGACTTTGCACTTTTGGACAAACTACATTGATGTAGAATAAAAATGGACTAGAATTAAACATAGTAAAGAATAAAATGATGACCTAAAATATTAATCCATTGAGAATTACACACTATTGGGAGAAACTACAGTGACCTAAGAATCCAATGGAGTAGAATAAACATAGTAAAGATAAAAGGACCTAAAGTATTAATCCATCGAAATTTGGACCTATTGCATATACTACATTGATTGAGAATTAAAATGGACTAGAATAACCAAGTAAAGACCAAAATTACTTTACAATATTCAATCTTTTAAAAATTCACCATATTATTAGACAAACTATATGATGAAAAAAAAATACCTAGAATAAATTAGTAAAAGACAGAAAAATGATTGATATATTACTCCATTGAGAATGTAGCCCTTATTTGACGAACTAAATGATTTAGAAATAAAATGGACTAGATAACCTAGTAAAGACCAAAATGAGCAAAAATATTAATCCGTGGAGATTTTGACTTACTGGCGAACTACATTGATCTATATACAAAATGACTTTGAAAAACCCTATTAAAGAATAAATGACTAAAATATTAATCCATTGAGAATTTTGCACTCATTGGATGAACCAGATTGTTTAAGAATCTAAATGGACTAGAATAAACATAGTAAATATAAAAATGACATAAAATATTAATCCATTCAGACTTTTGAACTTATTGGACGAACTACATTAATTGAGGACAAAAATGGAGAAGAATTAACCAAGTAAAGAATAATATGACCTAAAATATTAATCCACTGAGACATTTGCAGTTATTGGACGAAACACATTGATTAAGAACCAAAATGGACTACAATAAAGCTAATAAAGACAAAAATGACCTAAAATATTAATCCATTGAGACTTTTGCTCTTAATGGACGAACTACATTGATTAATAACTAAAATGAACTAGATTAAATGTGACACCCTAAACCCCAAAAAAATTATTTTTATTTCCTTATTTTCTAAACAATGAAATTATTTCGATACAAATAAATAAATATAAACTTTAAATCATTTTTTTTAAGGTAAAAAGTATCACATAAGCATTAGAACACGATTCGAAACAAAATCAAAAATTTCCATCAAACTTAACAACTTGAAAATCACCAATATCAGACAACAAAATTCCTTTTCGAAGTACAACATACTTATGTATTAAATTAAGTGCAAATGTAGTCTCAACCCGATGTCACTATAAGAGCATGGAATTCCCGCAAATAAAAATACTCAAAATAACATCAACACAATGCATAATTAAGGGAAAGGGTCTCCAAAGACATGATGGCTCCGCCTCTACTTATGGTATTAGTCACTCACCCTGCAACTTACAACTCGTCTGCGTCCATCGCAAACGCCAACACAAACAACGAGGGGTGAGTATGCGAAATCTATGTAAAAGTATAAAATACATGAGGAGAACACGCAAGCAATGAAATTATCACACCTCAAAAACAGTCAGTGTATAATATCAACGGTTTATCAAATTCATTACAATAAGATAATGACAAGGATGAAATGTTATGCATGTCCTATACTCTATACTTCGTCATTTGGTACCATTCTAATCTAAGTAGTTGGTTAGGAGGCCTGATACTATGCCACTACAAGAGTGGAATGGACAATTATCATGAATGGTCAAGATTCTACTGAATCAGATCCCTCAACTCAATCCAGAGACACATATAAGCGACAGTTGGGGTACTCTTGTTTTCACGGTAGCTCCCGGCCTTAAGGAATAAACCACTAATCCACTTGGGAATTCCCCACTGTTACATGTACCCCCAAGGTATATCATCTTACTTACAGTTCGACTAAAGCCCTCCACGATCAGCTCATTCAGTTTACTTCCTGAATCACTTAGGTTTGTCAAAATCTCCCTATATGATTGACAAAATGCTCTAACTCAAAATCACAACTCAATAAAGTTTCAGTTTGACCTACAACATTCATAAATTATATATGTATATCAGTCAATCACCAATAAAATCCCACTATTCGTTTACACTCTCACAATACACATTCAAGTTTCATCAATCACATGGTAAGAATCATTTAAGTGGCACATTCAAGTATTATCACAATTCAATCAAGTAATAAGAACACTCAAGTACATATCATTCATCCAATAACAATTAGTATAAATTCATAAAATAAAATAACACGCAATCTTAATATAAATTCATTCACAACAATTCTATAGGTTTCTAAATTATATTTAAGTCCTCACTATTACGATTCATATATTATTAATTAATTATTATTACTCAATAGGGTTCAACCGTACGTAGTAAGCCCCGAATGAAAATCTTGGAATTTCGGTATTTCCGTTCATCTCACGTTATTTTATACTAATAAAATCGAACCTCATCTCACCCCTTACCTCGACTGAATATTTTGACCAATGAATCTGATATGCTAACGGGTCGTCTCTTTGTCGGTCGTCGCCTCTAATAGTACGTGAGAGAATTATAGCCACACAACCACCAAATACAAATAAATTACTTACAACAAATAAATGAATAAATAAATAACAAAATAAATAATAAAAAATAAATAAGTAAATGAATAAAGAATAAAATAAATAAAAAATAGTAATAAAAAATACTAAATGGATAAATAGTAACAAAATAAATAAATAAATGGAGTTAAGTACATGAATAAATAAATAATATAAAAAAGATTAAATAATAAAATAAATAATAATTAATATAAGTAAATGATAAATAATAAAATAATATGAATAATAAATAAGTAAATGTATAATAAATAATAAAAATAAATAATAAAATAAATATAATAAATAATCAGTAAATGATAAAATAAATAATAAACATAAACAAACAAATAAATAAATAAAATATTTACTATTTGTACTACAACCCAAAAATAATATTAATATCATCAAAATATACGTATTAGTATACTAACCTAGAACAATTTCTAATTTTATTAAAATTAAGACTAGAATTTCATATTAAAATAATTATGGCGTATAATCTATATCTAATGTTAAAAGTAGGTAAGCAATATGCCATTCCGTTACAAACATCAATAGTACTATATTTTACTTAAATTGATTCAATAACTGTTGCGCAACCTTTAATTATAACTAAAATAAAATGAAGTATTTAGACGTTAAAGTATTGACGGATACCTGCTTCAATATAATGTATTTCAGCCATATCAGAGCTATTATTAAAATACAAAAATTAAAAATAAAGGGAACACATGTACAACTCTTACTATATTTGTATAAAAAATAAAAAAATTATAAGAATTAACACAGGGACTAGAAAGAGATATAAGAGGAGAATTTTAACACAAAATCACATAATAAGCTGCGGAGGGTACAAAAGGCGTAAGATAAGACAACGACATGAAATATGAAAATATTTTATGAAAGGAGAGAGGAAATGCCACAAACATCTGACTACATAGAATCATAAAATTAGGAATCACCACAATATTCGCTAAAAATCTATCATTCCTTTTGAAACATTTAAAACGAAACGATCCTCTAATGAATAGATAATTTATGGCCTAAAATTATTTTATGAATCCTTCATTTTTTTTCCTTTTTTTTGTTTGTTTGTTGTCTAAATTTGCAAGGATATATATATTGTTATTATAATAATTTCTTGCCTGCCCGAACTCAGAAAAAGGAGAGAAGGAATACAATACCTTATGTGGTTTGGTATTAGAATTGGAATTGAGATTGGAAATTGGAATTGGAATTGGGTTTGGAAATTGGAATTGGAAATGGAATTTGGAATCAGATGAAATTGGAAGGTGGCTCCCTTATGCGATAATCCCTGATTGGAATGCGGCTTGGTTGGAAGGGCTATATATATATATATATACTACGTAATAGCCTAGGTTATTATTATTAATATTAATAACAATTATATTATATTATTATTATTATTATTATATATTATTATTATTATTATTATTATTATTATTATTATTATTATTATATTATCCCATTCTATTAGAGCTAAAGGGTAACAACTTAGTGTAACAACACAAATTCACTCCTTGTATTATTTTATTTATATCTTTTCTGTTTCCCTTTATATTTATATATATCGTTAGTTATTTATATTTGTAGTTAACATATAGTTAATATTAATCATTTTAAATCAATTGACTACGACAACACAGAGACACTCCTAAAGAAATTTAAGAACACATATAACACTCATAAAAAAATCAGTATTATATCATATATTAGTATTTAAATGGAGGTAATGAGAATAGGGTGTTCACCATTTCTCCCCTTGAGAAATTTCGTCTCGAAATTTACTTACGGAAATAGTTCATGGACATAAGAATGCGCATCTGGCTTTCGACCTCCCAAACGTAGCACTTTCACTAGTAGCACCTCCCAGACAACCCTTAACTAATTGAAATCGATCTTCCCTAATTCTTTGGTCTTTGGTCCTCAAATCGTAGTGTAAGGTCTCAAAGCAGAAGATTCTCTTTTATTTGGACCTTGTCTGACTCAATCACGTTGTAGGAGATCGAAAATTACTTGCGAGTTAGAGAACGTGAAAAGACACTTGAAGATTTAGAAGAGACGGAGGCAACGGATCTGATTGCTACGTTACCGACACGTTTCAAGAATTTGGTAAGTCCTATAAACCGGTGTAAGCTTTTCTCATTTATTATGCCACCAACCCCTTGTTGGAGTAACTCTCGAAATACATGATCGCCTTCTTAATTCGAGTTTTTCTTTCTTTTTATTCATGCAGTAACTCTTTTGCCTTTCTTTGAGCATGCTCTCATCTTTATCCTGAATCATTTTTACTTTATCAAGTAGTTTGTTGAACAATCTCAGGTCCAAACCGCTAAGGTATACCCGTCTCATACCAAGCACCAGAGGGGTCTACATCTCTCCCATAAACGCCTCAAAAGGGGCATTCAATCTGAGTGAACTATTGTTCTAGGTAAACTCTATAAGCTGGCAAAAAGCTATATCACCGACTTCCATTTTTGTTCCAACACACAAGCTCTCGACAAGTCTTCTAGGGATTGAATGGTTCGCTCAGTTTGACCATCTGTTTGTGGTGGTAGGCTGAACATCATCCCTAAGGTTCGTACCTAAAAGCACTTGTAACCTTGCCAAAAACTTAGAGGTAAACCTAGCGGTCTCTATCTGAAACTATACTTTGATGGGATTCCATGCAACTTCACAATTTCCTTTATGTATATTTCAGCTAACCTTTCCATAGAATAAATTATGTTTATCGGAATAAGTGAGCTAGATTTAGTTTAATCTATCCACAATAACCCAAATACTATCGTACGCTTTTTGGTGTTCGAGGTAAGCCTACAACAATCCATAGAGATGCTATCCCACTCCATTCGGGAATACTCAATAGTTGGCATCAACCTGAAGGTTTTTGGTGTTCTACCTTAGATTTTTGACGGTCAAACAAGCATACACAAACTCAGCAACATCTTTTTTCATTTTAGGCCACCAAAATATCTTCTTGAGGTCCTTATACATCTTTGTGGCTCCAGGGTGAATACTTAGACAACTCCTATGTCTTTCCTCTAAGATCATCTTTCTTAACTCCTCTACATCGGGAACACAAATATATCTCCTTAAATCACAAAATTCCATCCACACCTATTTTAAAGTCAGGTTCTCTCACTTGGTCAATCGACTGTAACTTATCTAAAGGTATAAATCCAATTTCTGGTTCTTTTCAATCTCTTCCAATAGTCCACTAGTTACCTTCAACATTCCCAATTTAATACTTTTTGGTGTCACTTCACAAACTAAACTAAGGTCTCTAAATTGTTCCACAACTCACTATGCTTAACCATTAAGGCGGACACACTCCAAAGTCTTCCTACTCAAGGCATCAGCGCACTACATTGGCCTTTCCAATGATAGTTAAGCTGCAAAATCAAAATCTTTAAAAAATTAGCAGCCACCTACGTTGCTCATGTTTCAACTCCTTCTGATAAAAAAAGATACTTAAGAACTGCTTATGGTCACTGAAAACCTCAAATCTAGATCCATATAATTAATGTCTCCATGATCTTAAGTAGCAAAGAACAACTGCTACTAGTTCTAGGTCATGGGTAGGGTAGTTCCTCTCATGAATCTTCAGTTGCCTAGAAGCATATGCTACCACCTTCCCATCCTGCATAAGTACTCCACCTAATCCTGAACCACACGCGTCACAATATACTACAAAGGGTTCACTCAGGTTAGGTAGCACTAAGATCGGTGTAGAGGTCAATCATTTCTTAAGCTCTTGGAAACTATTCTCACAATGAGTATCACACACAAATAATTCCCTTTTTCGGGTCAACTTAGTTAAAGGTAAGGCTAACTTGGAAAATCCTTCTATGAACCTACGATAATAACCTGCCAATCCTAGGAAACTCCTAATCTCAGTCACTGATTTAGGTGCTTTCCATTCTAAGACACTCTCCACTTTGATAGGATCAACAACTATTCCACCTTTTGAAATTATATGTCCTAGGAAACTTACTTCCTCTAACCAAATTTCACACTTAGACAACTTGGCAAAGACTTGTTTCTCCTTAAGGGTTTTCAAGACTATCCTTAAATGTTCACCATGTTCTTCCTTAGTCTTAGAGTACACTAAGATATCATCTATAAACACAACCACAAAAGGGTCTAGGTAAGGATGAAAGATCTGATTCATGTAATCCATAAACACTGCTGGCGCATTAGTCACACCAAAAGGCATAACCAAATATTCGTAATGGCCATAACGGGTCCTAAAGGCGGTCTTAGGGGCATCAGAAGGCTTCACTCGAATCTGATGGTAACCTGATCTCAGATCGATCTTACTAAACACATATGATCCTCTCAATTGATCCATAAGGTCATCTATCCTAGGTAGCAGATACTTATTCTTGATTGTCACTTTATTAAGTCGACGGTAATCCACACATAACCTCATAGAGCCATCCTTCTTCTTAACCAACAACACAGGTGCACCCCATGGTGAAACACTAGGTCTTATAAATTGTTTATCTAAAAGCTCTTCCAATTGCTTCTTAAGCACATACAATTCTAAGGGAGACATCCTATATGGTGCCATGGAATGGGTCCACTACCTGGTACAAGGTCAATGCTAAACTCAATCTCACGTTTGGTGGTAAACTAGTGACATCTTCAGGGAATTCACACACATAGGAACTCTCGTATTACACTTTTATCTTCAATTCAGTTGAGGCTAGGGTCATGTATAACTGGGCCATCTTCTTTCAAGAGTTCCTTTACTTGGTTGGCGGATATTTGCTAGAACTTATTCCTCTCTTCTGACTCCACGAATTCATGTTTTCTAAAGAAATCTAAACCGCGGACGCGGTTGGCTCGAAGCAATCATACTAAGAATCACATAACTAGACGAAAGTAAACAACACTAAGTCAACTCTCGGAAGTCCCTCCACAACATGGATAGAAATGTCAGACAAAACACTAGAATGTTATCAAATATTCACTCGTTTGGGTATTCACAATCAAAATCATACTGTAAACGAGATACAGATAGTCCTATACGTCTAACACAATTAAGAGACATAAAGGATGATGGCACATAATGAATAGCAACAAATAAGGAGTATCACTGTATGAGACATGTACTTTGGATCAAGTTGTCTTTCTCAGACGCTGCTGCACCACTGAGGGCAAAGACTCTTCCATTGGATTTAGGTCGGCTGGCTTGGGAACTATGGTTTCTAGGTTGTGGAGTCTTCCTTGGGTAGGGGCATGTGGTGCTAATGTGGCCTTGTTGTTGACAATTAAAGAAAGTAATTCCAACATCTCTACATTCATATGCCATGTGACCCTGCTTACCCCACCTGTGACATCGGATAGGAGTAGCTGGCTCACTACTATTACCATTGATGTTGCACGAGACTTGACTCATGTTGTTACTATTTCCGTTACTAACTCCTCATCCATTGGGGTTTCCTCTACCACTCCCATAACTATAAATGTTCCCATTTCCTTTTCCGTTACCACTACTAGCTCCTTTTCAAGCTGAAGAACTGTGTTGTTGATAATTCAGACGACTTCCAGATTTACTAGTAAGAAAAGAGTAAGGTTTTCCTCTATTATGATGCATAGGCCTCTTGTCCTTCATGATCCCAGTGTTTCACTAGGGTAGGAAAGTCACAGATCTCTTGCATTTCGACTTGTTTCTTGATCTCTGGTCTGAGTCCCATTTCAAACTTGATGCACTTAGACTTTTCTCCTGCCTCTCCAACATAGAGTGGATATTACCTGGATAATTCCTCGAACTTAGCAACATACTCCGCTACCGACATATTCCCCTGTTCCAATTTAACAAATACCATCTCTTTTCTATTGCGGGTACCTTCAGGGAAATACTTAATTAGAAACATGTTCTTGAATATAGCCCAAGTAATTGCAGTCCCTGCATTATCTAAACGTTGGTGCGCATTATCCCACCAATGTTCAGCTTCCTCCGTCAACATAAAGGTACCAAGATGCACTTTCTGACCTTCGGGACATGCCATTCCTCTGAAAATTTTCTCAATTTCTTGCTACCACTTTTGAGCTCCATCAGGATTATAATGACCTTCAAATGATGGAGGGTTAAGCTGTGGATCGATCCATCACCATGAATTCATTTATTTTGCACATATCTTGGCACCACTTGTAAGCTAGTAGCTTGAGCAAGCAATCTATGCAGCTTGAGTAGCAGCTTGCCGCATAGGCTTGTGCAGTACTTGGGATTCAGCCAAGCTTGGAGAGCCTACACTGTAAACTCTGCCCAATAGACTCTAGAGCTCAACAATCGCAACATCATTCCTTCCACTAGCCATCACTACTACATCAATCAGTAAGCCAATCGAATTATAGTGAGACACTTAGGGAAGTGAGAACTTTAACTTAGTTTCTACAAAACCGACGACAATATGACCATAACCACAATACACATAACAGAGTACACAAGGATACCATAGCGAACACATACACATTTACGGTCTGATGGACAGATAGCTCTGATGACCACTTAATGTGACACCACTAATCACCCAAAAAAATTATTTTTATTTCCTCCTTATTTTCTAAACAATGAAATTATTTCGAAACAAATATTAAATAAATAAACTTTCAAACATTTTTTTTAAAGGTAAAAAGTATCCATAATCACGAACACGTCGAATAAATACAAAGGTTCCATCAAACTTAACAACTTGAAATCACCAAATATCAGACACAAATCTTTTTGTTGAAGTCCACATACTCTATGTGTTTAAATTAAGTGCACATGTAGTCTCAACCGATGTCACTATTAGAGCGGGAATTCCCAAATAAAATACTCAAAATAACATCAACAACAATGCGATAATAAGAAAGGTCTCCCAAAATATGATGGTTCCGCCTCTCATTATGGTATTAATCATCACCTGCAACTTACAACTCGTCTGCGTCCATGGCAAACGCCAAACACAAACAACGAGGGTGAGTATCGAAATTATGTAACACTATAAATACACGAGGAGAACAAGCAAGCAATCGAATTATCACAACCTCAAAACAGTCAAGTGTAAAATATCAGCGAGAAGAACACGCAAGCAAGCAATCAATTATCACAACTGCCAAAACGTCAAGTGTATATATCCAACGGTTTATCAATTCATTCACAATAAGATAATGACAAGGGATGAAATGTTATGCATTGTCTATACTTCTAATTACTTCATCATTTGGTACCATTCTACTTGAAAGTACTTGATTAGAGGCCTGATACTATGCCACTACAAGAGTGGACGGACAATTCAGAATGGTCAAGTTCCTCATAGATCCCCTCACTCAAACTCGAGACACATATACGCGACGGTCGGGGTTACGCTTGTGTTGCACGGTAGGTTCCAGCCGTAGGGGAATAACCATATCCACTTAGGAATAGCCATTAGAAGTACCCCTGTGACACCCTAAACCCCAAAATAATATATATATTAATTTATATCATATTTCTATAAATTTGCAAGCGGATAACATAAAAATATGTTTCCAAGAAAATAAAAACTTTCATTTTTAATTGCGATATCAGTTTCTCAAAAATCAAATAGGAACACTTTTAACTTCTTAACTCATAAGTGCAATTCAATAAAGCCTTTGAATTAAGTATATTACTTGATTAATTCTAAAACCTACTAGTATTATATGGTTTTCATACAAAGTGTTTCATCAAAATAAATAAGTAAATAACAAATTACAAGCTTATTCCCGGTAATCACCTATCAGAGCGGGTTCTCCCCAACTTGAGCTTACAAGACTTATTTAACCTTGTACAACTGCGATTTTGCAAACGCAGGGCCAAGCCAGTCAAACACAAACATGAAGGAGGTGAGTTTTCAAAAATCATGTTAAGATAGTATAATATAAGTAAGAGAACACGCAACAATCATAATAGACTGTATCATAATCACATACGATATATCAAATATTTAAGTAAATAGTATCATATTATAACATCAAATTCACTCAAGTAAGATAATCATCTATTAAAGTATGCATCAATCATCTGGAGTAATTATTATTACTTTGAAACACATCAATCACAAGTAATGCAATGTTATGGCATGAGCTTAGACTCTCACTTCACAATGTGGGAACCATTCTAACTCTGAAGTACTAGGTTATGGGGCTTTGATACTGAGGTTATTGCCAAAGATATTAAAATTTTGGAGTTTATATGATCAAAAAGATATCTTTGATGCGATTAGAATTATTACTTCGATGATAATAAATTATTAAGTGCGGTGAATCCTTTACAGAGAATTTAAATGCCTTATGGGGTGAAATGATAATTTTAATAAATATCTAGATATATTGGAGATATTGTTTAAAAGTAATTAATATATATAAATATATATATATATATATATATAGTATATATATATAATATATAATATATAGAAATAAAAGGAAAGGAAGGAAAAAGGAAAGAAGGAAAACTGAAAGAAACAAAAACATTTTTCTTCTTCTTCTCTGCCTCGCGCTCCCCTCCATCTCATTTTTCTTCTTCTTGTTTTGCTTTCTTTTTTCTTTCTTTGGCTTCAAGAATAGAAACGCCAAGCCTAGTGGGTGAGAAAGATCCAAGTTCCAACTCCTTCCTTCTTCTCGGATCAAAAACGAGTTATGGATTTAAAAACCGTCAAACACAAACCTCCCCGTTTCATCTAGATCTAAGCTTCGGTTTCGCGAAGAGATATAAACAGGGAAAGTTTCTCACTACCATGCTACGGTGCTAGGGAACCAACTTGGAGGCGATGTTGCCAAGCGGAGATTTTTTACCCGGATTTACTCGCGGTATCAAAACTAATCGAACGTGAAAGCTACGTGAAGGTAAGGGCTCCTTCCAAACTTCTAGTTGCATTTAGGGACTTATTGTGTTGGTGTGGAAGGTTTTTGGTTGGGTTAGAGTGTTTGTTTGGGGGAAATTGAATCTAAGGCTTTATGGGTAAAAATCTAGAGTTAGGTTTTGGTTATATTGATGAATGTTCGTGGAAAATGAACTTTAAACTCATTATGTATGATTTTGAGTAAATGAAACTTTTTGTGTTTGAGTGTAGAATTGTGTTGATTTGTGTTCGTCGTATTTGACGTGTTACTTAATTAATACTGATGAAATTTGTTCTGTGTATGGTTGGATTCTGTGGAGAAATGAATTCATGTGTTTTGTTATGAGTTGTGGATTTGATCTGATTAATAGGTTGAAGTTGTTTTGTGTGAAATTTTGAAAAACCTGTGGTGATTATTATGACCTCGTAATTAACAGAATATAGCCAGTCTTTAACAAATTAAAGCAATTAGAAATCTAATACATCTAGCATACAATTAGAGATGAACATACAATCATACGATGCAAGATTTACTCAGATTCATACACAACGGAATTAGTGATACGACATACAAGATTAACAATTAAAAGTAAAAGGATAAAG
Source organism: Cicer echinospermum (assembly GCA_002896215.2). Taxonomy (NCBI): domain Eukaryota; kingdom Viridiplantae; phylum Streptophyta; class Magnoliopsida; order Fabales; family Fabaceae; genus Cicer; species Cicer echinospermum. The sequence goes on along the minus strand of PGTU02000006.1, from coordinate 7,710,035 downwards.
GGATAGAATGCACCAAGGTTTATCCTGGTTCAGTTGTCATAAGACAACCTACATCCAGTCCTGACAATCCAACTGGATTTCAGCTTTTTCTTCATATAGAAAGAATTGAGACTTGTTTACAGATTGTCAGTTTCCTCGAAAGCTATCTATCTTACTCAATCTCATTTCCTATTGTTAACCCCTTGATCCTTGCAGTCACTCGGCAGACTCCACACAAAATCAAGTACAGCTCTCTTCTTGAATGAGACCTTTACTCACCCAAGAAGATCGCCACCAGTTTCTAGCTGGATTTTATTCACAGTCGTTTCTTTACAGAGTATTTGTTACAAACAAAATAAAAGAAGTACAAAGTTTGTCTTCAATCTTGATCATGTAATCTCATAAGAATCTGGTTGTTCAATGAGTATTTATGAGAACATTGTCTTTTTCTCTCAGAATTCTTTTTCAGCTCTCTCTTAATGATTATGCATAATCTTTTTGGTCTTGATCTGAAAAAGCAATATCAGAATGTTATCAAAATGTTCTTAAGAGTTCTTTCAGTGTTCTGAAGTATATTCAAGCGTTCAAAATATTCTAATGTACTATTTTGAGAGAATGATTGAAAACTGTTTATATATTTTCGAAAAACAACTAATAAATCGAATGTACCAATCGATTCATTAAAGTGATAAAACAGGCCTATCGATTTCCCATCGATTATCGCGAGTCTTGTTTTTCTCGAATTTGAAACTACATATAACTAATCGATTTCCCAATCGATTCTTTTAAAAACACTTTTCAGTAAATTATGTGCAGACTTATATGAAATCGATTGCCATAATCGAGGTCAGGGTGTTTTGTTCCAATAATAAAGTCACACCAATCGATTACTTAATCGATTTACTAAGTCACATAATCGATTCACAAATATCACTAAATACGATTTGGCCACAAATTAAAGAGTTCACTGTGATTTCAAAATATTTGTTTCAATCGATTTGTGCAATCGATTGTGTTATAAAAACAGGAACTTAGCTAACTTCATGTTAATCGAAGTGCTCAATTCGATTGGTAGTATTTTGTCTTAAAAGAAGTTCTTACCAGTTGTTTAGTTCAATTCGTTCTCCTAAATCGATTGATACCCAACTTAACATGATTGAAATTCTCACAATAGATTGTCCCAATCGATTGTGTGTTAGTCACAGGTCATGGTTACTTATTGAAATATTATTCACGTCAAATCGATTTGTCAAATCGATCTAGCCTTGTAAATGGAGGTTGTCTTGTGACTTGCCATCGATTTCGTCATCGATTTGTTTAATTAGTGTTTCTTACTTTGTGATGTGAACAAATCGATGTGCAATCGTTAGCCTGTAATCAGGGTTGCACTGACTTGCAATTTTTATCACTGATTGGCAGCTCGATTGCCTAATCGATTGTGTAACCACAAACAATTGTTTCCTTACAACCCTTTTACCGAAATGATTTCCATCAGATTTGCTCAGTAGATTTTCAACTTTAAGTTTGATTTCTTGAGTTCCAAGAAATTCATCCTCAGTACTGTAGGCGTTATCTGTTGTTCCTGAATCTTGCTCATTAAAATGTTAATTTAATCATATGATAGTATGAAATTTAATGTTTGTCACATCATTAACAGTATTTAGTTTGACTAATGAAAATGCTTGCTTGCTTTGGTTTAATTGAAATCCAGAAATAGATAGGTTCAACCCATACTTGAATTTCAAATTTACCTTTCATTAAATTTTCAAATTCTTTGCACAACATATTGTTTGTAGATCCAAATATTATGTCATCAACATATACTTGGACAAGCAAGATATCATTTCCAGTAGTTTTTGTGAAAAGGGTCTTGTCAACATTTCCTCTTAAAAAGTTTTGTTGAATAAGGAAATTGTTGAGCTTCTCATACCAAGCTCTTGGAGCTTGTTTCAACCCATAGAGGGCCTTTGATAGCTTATACACATGATTAGGAAAATCAGGATTTTCAAAACCAGGTGTTTGGCTAACAAAAACTTCCTCTTGAAGGTCACCATTGAGAAAGGCACTTTTCACATCCATTTGATAAAGATTAAAGTCCATTATACAAGCATAAGCAAGAAGGATTCTAATGGCTTCTAAACTAGCTTAGGGGCATAGGTTCATGAAAATTATTCAACCCTCGTCTTGATTACCCTTGGCTACTAGTCTAGCTGTTGTTTCTGGGTTTTACTCATGTCTCATCTATTGGTTTGAAAAACCATCTGGTTTCCTATGACGTGCTTACCTTCTGGTTAGGTACTAAACTCACCTGTTTCTCTCAAACTGGTTTACTCTTTTTGCATAGAAGTATCCATCATATTCTAACAAGGGCTCTCTTAATGTTCTAGTTTCAATCTGAATACAAGGCTGTAAAGTTACAAAACTGTCTAAGGTTCTTCCCTAGTTGCAACATCTTTAGAGATATGACCCTTATTAATGTTATACCACGTATGGGGTGGTTTCTGTTTGAACGCTCATTCTTAGGTAAATCACCAGTTCTTATAGGTTCACACAACTCCAGTTTCGTAACGTATTGAAGGAACAGCTACAGATATATTCTAATGGTTCAGACTCTATACAAGTCATTCACTCCAAAAAGTCATCGAACCATAAGAGAGATTTATGTTCAAGTTTTCTGCAAATAATTCTCAACTTACATGAAACTGATCTTATATGGGTCTTTGTTCTTCTGTTGTAGAATTTATATGCCTTACTGGTTGAGAGATCTATAAGAAATACCTTCATCTGCCTTAGGGTCAACTTTCCTAGGTTGTTATTTTGCCATTGTTCAACACAAAGCACTTACACCATAGATTTAAGTAGGAAAGGTTTGGTTTTTCTACCTTGTAAAGCTCATAGGGGGTTTTTCTATAGAGGGGCCTAATGAGACATCATATTGACAACATGAGTGGTTGTATAATTGCAATCTGCCAAAGTACTTCAGGTAGGTTGGAGTCCTTAAGCATAGTCCTAGCTTACTCTTCTAAGGATATTTTTTCTCTCCACTCATTTGTGTTTGTGGTGTCTAGGGGCAGAATATTAAATGTGTTGATTCATGTCTGTTCACAATAAGTTTGAAAAGAATCATTTGGATTCACCTCCATGATCACTTTTTATTGATACAATTTTCTTGTCATTCTCATTTTGAACCAAAGTAGCAAATTTTTTAAAAGTTGAGAATGCATCACTCTTGTGAGCCAGAAAATATGTCCATGTGAACCTGGAATAGTCATCAACCAACACATATCCATAAAGGTTACCTCCAAAGCTCTTCACTTGAGCAGGTCCAAAAAGGTCCATGTGTACTAACTGCAAAACCCTATTGGTTTTGACCATATCTATAGAGGGAAATGAAGTCTTAACCAGTTTGCTTCTCTCACAGGAGTCACAAAGTCTATCCTTAGTAAACTTCTTGTTAGGGAGACCTATAACTAGCTGTTTGCTAACAAGTCTATTCAAATGATCTATATGAATATGCACTATACGTTTATGCCATAACCAAGTCTCATCTGAATTAGATAACAAACAACATATAGTACTTGGCAAAGAATTAAAGTCTAACATATAAATGTTATTAATTCTATCACCAACTAGCTTTATGTGTTTGTCATCTTTATGCTCAATAATACAAGATTGTGATGAAAAACTTACCTGGAAGCCTTTATCACATAGTTGGCTTATACTCAGCAAATTGTGTTTTAGCCCTTCTACGTATAAGACATTTTTGATTACTGCAGTTGACTCATTTCCTATGTCACCAATTCCAATAATCTTTCCTCTATTGTTGTCACCATATTTGACAAAACCTCATTCCTTTAATGTCAAGGACAGGAATTTGGAGTTGTCTCCTGTCATGTGCTTTGAGCATCCGCTATCTAAATAACAAGAATGCTTAGTGGATGTCAAGCACACCTACAACACACAATCAAAATTTTATTTTAGGTCCCCAATTCAAATTGGGTCCTGGAAGGTTAGTGTCAAAAATTTGTTTCTTTGCTATCCAAACTTGCTTCCATCCTCTATTGGCTAATTTTTTAAATTTGCAATTTGAAACAAAATGTCCCTTTCTGCAACAGAAATGACATTTACCATCAAAGGATGAATGTTTGTTTGGTTTTAGTATAAGAGTCATACTATTTCTTGAAATAGCAGCATGTTTTGATATGTTTGACATTTCTGGTTTCTACAAGCATACCATATCTATTGTTTTTCTTTTAAAACTGGAATTGGTTTTATATCCTAAACCATATTTTTCATGAACATGTCTTATGATTGCTAAGTAGACATTCAGTTTATCTTACACTACTAGAAAACTTCAATAAATAGATTTTTAATGAATGCAACATTTTTTTCAAGTTCAATGCATCTTGCAGATTTGTCATGTGAATCTTTTTTAGTTGTTCATACAAATTTTCATTTTTTTTATGATCATTTTTCATTTGCTCAAACATTTCTTGTACTTATCAACTGTTTAATAGAATTCACATACTCATCATGCAGTTCATTGAAAGCTTCTTGCAGTTCATCATAAGTTGGATTAGATTGTGAACTAACCTCATTGTCTTGTGTGTACTAGTCTAGAACTGGATGGCTTTCTGAATTTGTTGTCTTTTCTTTTTCAGAAATTTCTCAACTTTTTGACAAGCAACCAATCTCAGGTTCTTCATCAGTCTCACTGCTTGATTCATCTGAGCACTTATCTTGTTCAGTTTTTGGATGATGCGTTTGGGCTTCAAGACAGTTTTTCTTTTTCCTCCTGCTATCTTTGCTCTGATTCATCTAGTCTATGCAACTCCATTTCGTGCTCCCGAGCTTTCCAAACAGTGTGTTGCAGTGTATTTTTTGCCAAATCTTCGATTCAGCAATAGCAGTTATTTTGGGCTGTCATTCTCTTGTTAAATCACCTCATGGAATCTTTCCAATTGCTGTTCATTTCGCAGCCTGTTTTTCCCAGGGCATGAAGGTGTTTATAACGTGCGTAAACCTCGTATGTAGATCACTTATAGATTCATCTTTCTTCATGCTAAACAATTCGTATTCATGCATAAGTGTATTACACGAGCTCTTTCAACTCTGTGGTGGCCTTCATGTGTTTCTTGAAGAATGTCCACATTTCTTTGCTGATTACAGTTTGATACCTGAAGAATTCTCCTGCAGCACAAAGCAGATGTTATATATTCTAGCTTTAGCATTATATTACCTTCTTTTTATCGTCTCAACCATTCGGATCTTGGCTTAGGATCAGTGAATCATTAGTTCAGCAATTTTAGGTATGTAGGATCCATTTCAACAGCAATCTAGAATATCAATACAGTGGCTTTCAGAAATATCAGCATCCTATGTTTCCAATACATGTATGGGTTCCATTGAGGCTAGGGCCTTGCAAGTGAAGCACCTTCTCCTAGAAATCAACTGAGGCATGTTCCTTTTTATGAGTTTTAACCTCTAAAAAAAGTCCAGGCTTTGATACCAATTGTTGAAATATAATGACCTTGTAATTACAGAAAATATCAGTCTTAACAATTTAAAGCAATATAAGAAAATCGAATACGTCTTAGCATACAATTAAGATCGAACATACAATCATACGATGCAAGATTATAATTCAGATTCATACACAGCGGAATTATGAACGACATACAAGATTTAACAATAAAAGTAAAAGGATAAGGGATAGAATGCACCAAGGTTATCCTGGTTCAGTTGTCAATAAGACAACCTACATCCAGTCCTGACAATCCACTGGATTTCAGCTTTTTTCAATAGAAAGAATTGAGACCTTGTTTATAGAATTGTCCAGTTTCCTCGAAACCTATCTATCTAACTCACTCTTTCCTATTGCTTAATCCATTGATCCTTGAAGTCATCGGCAGACTCACACAAATCAAGTACAGCTTCCTTCTTGATGAGACTCTCACCAAAGAAGATCGCCACAGTTTCTAGCTGATTTTTCAACAGTCCGTTTCTTACAGAGTATTTTGTTACAAAACAAAATAAAGAAGTACAAAGTTTGGTCTTCAATCTTGATCAATGTACTCACAAGAATCTGATTGTTCAATGAGTGTTTATGAGGAACATTGTCTTTTCTTCAAGAATTCTTTTTCATTCTCTTAATGATATGGATAATCTTTTTGGTCTGATCTGAAAAAGCATAATAGAATTTTATCAAAATTTTCTTCAGAGTTCTCAGTGTCTGAAGTATTAAGTGTTCAAAAGTATTCTGATGTATATTTGAGAGAATGATTAAAACTGTTTATATAGTTTCTGAAAACACCTAATAAATCGGATGTACCAATCGATTCATTAAAGTGATAAAAACAGGCCTAATCGATTTTAGCAATCGATATGCGAGTCTTGTTTTTCTTGATCTTGAAACTACATAAACTAATCGATTTCCCAACGATCTTTAAAAACACATTTCATAAATTATGTGCAATTATGAATCGATTGCATAATGATGTCAGGTGTTTTGTTCCAATAATAAAGTCACACCAATCGATTACTTAATCGATTACTAAGTCATAATACGATTTCACAAATACACATAAAGTTTTGGCCACAAACTAAGAGTTCACTGTGATTTAAAATATTATGGTTTCAATCGATTTGTCAATCGATTGTGTGTAAAACGGGAACTTAGCTAATTATGTTTAATCGAAGTGCCAATCGATTTGGTAGTATTTTTAGAAAGTTCTTACCAGTTGTTTAGTTAATCGATTTCCTAATCGATTGATACACTTAACAATGTTGAAATTCATCACAATAGATCTGTCCATCGATTGTGTTTGTCAAAGGTCATGTTACTTTTGAATATTATCTACGCAATCGATTTGTCAATTGATTAGCCTTGTAAATGGATTGTCTTGTGACTTGCCCAATCGATTTCTCAATCGATTTGTTTCAATCAGTTTTTACTTTGTGATGTGCACAATCGATGTGCCAATCGATTAGCCTCGTAAATCAAGTTGCCACTGACTTGCACAATTTTATCACTGATTGTGCCAGTCGATTGCCTAATCGATTGTGTAAACCACAAACAGTATGTTTGCTTACAACCCTTTTACGATCGATTTCCCAATCGATTTGCTCAGTAGATTTTCAATTTAGTTGATTTCTTGAGTTCAAAGCATTGTCTCAAGTATGTAGGGTTGATCTGTTGTTCCTGAAATCTTGCTCAATTAAAATGTCTAGATTTATCATATGAGTATGAACATTGTATGTAGTGATTGTGTTATAAGTGCTAGTGTTATGTTTTGTTTGGATTTGTGTGATAGCACGTTTGATTGCAAAAATATTTCGAAGCTCATGATGTTGTGGTGATTGTGTGGGAATTGCTAAGTGTTAAGATTGTGGAATTGTGTATGAATGATATTTGAGTTAGTTTATGTGTTTTGGAAGAATATGCAGGGAAATCGATTTCCCAATCATTGGATGAGTTACAGGGACTTCCCTAATTTGACATAATCGATTTGCCAATCGATTTTATAATATGTTTTCAAAACATTTAAGAAATCGATTTGGCCATGCAGGAATTCAGCAAAACTGACGAAATCGATTTGGAAATCGATTAGCATTAAGTCAGGGGTGAGCCTTGCTGTCAATAATGATTGCCCATGATTGATTAAGCCAGAATTCAAATTCACTAAAAACTTCAGGAAATCGATTTGGAAATCGATTTGACTTAGTAAGAAATTCATTATTTTGAGTTAGATAACAGATTGCTCACTTGATATTATCCAATGTCTTGGTTAGTTTTATGTATTACTTGATGGGATTGCGAACTATTTTTGTTTTCATTGTTTTGGCTTGGTGTTATAATGACTTTTAGCATTATGGAAACCTTTTAAGGTGCATGCAATGTGAAAGGTTATTTTTGTGCATTCCAAAACTTAAATGTTATGTTTACTTGTTAATTTTCGGTTTGGTGACCTTTACCAACTATCGTGGAAATCTGGGCTTGCCTCAGATGAGAGCCAGGACAATGCTACCAGTGGTTTGTAAACTGTGATGGGAATGTATAGGGGAATGCCTGACGGCGTATGTTAGAAGGATCTTACGGGGCGCGTGGAGACACTCAGGGCGTTTAGCTTATGTTTTGGAGAATGATCAGATTAGGTTGACATAGAGGGAACAGAACGTCTTTCTCTTTGAATGGTATTTATTTAAATGGAAGACTGTACCATAATACGGAAATACTGTCAGCCTTGACAATGTTATTTTCGATGGGTTACATGTACCACTTTTTGATGTGTAAATATTTTGGATTTATATTTTGAGACCTTTTCCGCTGCTTGTAAATTTAATGACTCAATTATTTACTAAAGGTATTTCTTATTTATTTCCTGTTTATTTTAATCTCTTTTTGGAAAAAACAAAAAATACACCCTCGCTTTGAAATCGGGGTGTTACAATAAGAATCAATAGACTAGAATAAACCTAGTAAAGATAAAATGATCTAAATATTAACCCATTGAGAGTTTTGAGCCCTATTTGCATAAACTACATTGATTGAGACTAAAATAGACTAGAATAAACTAGTAAGACGAAATTACTTAAATATATTAATGCCATTGGAATATTTGGCACTTATTAGACAACTATATTGATCAAAAACAAAATGACCTAGAAAATTAGTAACACAAAAATGACTGAAATATTACTATTGAGAATGTAGGACTTATTCGATGAACTAATTGATTTAGAAATAAAATTGGACTAGAATAAATCTAGTACAACCAAAATGAGCAAAATATTAATCATTTGAGACTTTTGCACTATTGGACGAACTACATTGATGGAGACAAAAATGGACTAGAATAACCTATTAAAGAATAAAATAACCAAAATATTATCCATTGAGAATTTTGCACTTATTGGACGAACCAGATTGTTTAAGAATCTAATGGGACTAGAATAACATAGTAAAGATAGAAATGACATAAAATATTAATCCATTTGAGACTTTGCACTTATTGAATGAACTACAATAATTTAGAACAAAAATATAGTAGAGTAACCTAGTAAAGAATAATTATGACCTAAATATTTAATCCATTGAGATTTTGCAGTTATTGGACGAATACATTGATTAAGAACTAAAATGTACTGAATAAATCTATTTAAGACAAAAAAGATCTAAAATATAATCTATTGGGACTTTTGCTCTTAATGGACAACCTACATTGACTGACAACTGAAATGAATAAGATTAAACATAGTAAAGACCAATAATTACTAAAATATTAATCCTTTAAGACTGTTGCACTTATAGAAAAGCTACATTGTTTAAGAACCATAATGGACTAGAATAAACTTAGTAAAGAATAAACTTGACTTAAAATAATGTTTTTATTGAGACTTTTGCACGAACCACATTGATGTAGAACAAAAATGGGCTAGAATAAGCCTAATAAAGAATAAAATGAACAAAAATATTAATCCGTTGAGACTTGTGCACTTATTGGATGAACTACCATTGATTTAGAACCAAAATGGACTAGAATAAACATAGTACACCAAAAATGAACTAGAATTAACCAGAAAAGACCAAAATTACCAAAAACTATAAATTCGTTGAGACTTTTGCACTTATTGGACGAACTACAATTTTATATGAACCAAATAACCTATAATAACTAGTAAATACAAAAATGTTATTTCCATTGAGACTTTTGCCATTATTAGAAGAAGGACATTGATTAGAACCAAAATGGAATAGAATAAAACCTAGTAAAGACCAAAATTACTTAAAATATAAATCCATTGATAACTTTGCACTTATTTGACAAACTATATTGATTAAAAAGAAAATTGGCCTAGAATAAACTAGTAAAGATCCAAAATGACCAAAAATATTATTCCCATTGAGACTGTAGCACTTATTCGACGAACTACATTGATTTAGAACCAAATAGGACTAGAATAAACCTAATAAAGGAAAAAAATGATCAAAAATATTAATCCATTGAGACTATTGGTCTTAATGGACGAACTACTTCGATTGACAACTAAAATGAACTAGATTAAACATAGAAAAGACCAAAATTACTTAAAAATATTAATGCTTTGGACTATTGCACTTAATTAGACAACACATTGATTAAGAACCATAATGGACTAGAATAAACCTGAAAAGAATAAAATGACTTAAAATATTATTCCATTAAACTTTGCACTTGTAGCACGAACAACATGATATAAAACAAAAATGGACTAGAATAAACCTAGTAAGAGATTAGATACAAAATATTAACCTTTGAGAGTTTGCACTTGTTGAATGACTACATTTATTTGAGAACAAAAATGTGTAGAATTAACCAAGAAGAATATATGACATGATATTAATCCACTGAGACTTTTGAAGTTATTGAACGAAGTACATTGATTAGAACCATAATGGACTAGAATAAAACCTAGTAAAGGAATAAAAATTCTTAAACTAATATTCATTGATACTTTTGCACTTGTTGCAAGAACCACATTGATGTAGATCAAAAATGGCTAGATAAATCTATAAAGAATAAATGAACAAAATATAAATCCGTTGAGACTGAGCAACTTATTGGACGAACTACATTAATTAAGAACCAAAATGGACTAGAATAAACATAGTAATATTAATCTATTGAGACTTTTGGATTTAATGGACGAACTACATGAATAAAAGAACAAAATGGACTAGAATAACCCTTGTAAAAGACCAAAATTACTTAATAATATCAATCCAATGAGACTCTTGCACGTATTGGACGAACTACATTGATATAGAACAAAATGGACTAGAGTAAACCTAGTAAAAGAATAAAATTAACCTAAAATAATAATCCGTTAGACTTTAGCACTAATTGGACGAACTACATTGATTGTGAACAAAAATGGACTAGAATAAACCTAGTAATGAAACAAATGACCGAAAATATAATCCATTGAGACATTTGCACAATGATTGGAGAACTACATTGATGTAGAATAAAAATGGACTAGAATATATCATGTAAAGAATTAAAAGGACGTAAAATATTAATCCTGTTGAGAATGTTCACCCTTTATGTGACGAACTCATTGATAAGAATCTAAATGTACTAGAATGAACAAGTAAAGATAAAATGACCTAAAATATTAATTCATCGTAAACCTGCACTTAATCTGTACCAATTACGTTGATTTTGAGAACAAAAAATGGAGTAGAATAAACCTAGTAAAGAGTAAAATGACTTAAAATAGTGATTCCATTGAGACTTTTGCACTTGTAGCACGAACCACATAGGATTTTGAACAAAAATGGACTAGATATAAACCTAGTAATGAATAACATCACATAAAATATTAATCATTGAGACTTGTGCACTTATTGGACAAACTACATTGATTAAGAATCAAATGGACAAAATAAAATAGTAAAGACGCAAAAAGACTTAAAATATTAATCCATCACTAACGCTGAAAATAGTATTTTACAGCGCTTTTTTTAATTCATTTACAGCGCTTTTTAAAAAAATTAAGCGCTGTAGTATCTAGCGCTTTAAAAAGATACAACAACGCTCTTTAAAATAATAAGCGCGCTGTAAATCCCTTCTAAAAACGCGCTGCTTGTTGTACTAGTTTTACAGCGTTTTTCAAACAGGAGCGTTGTAATAGTGCATTCTTATGCACGTTTACAACGCTTATTTGAAAGAGTGCTGTAAAAGACCTCCTATTTTGTTTTTTTAAAGCCTATTACAGCCGTTTTATAGAAGCTTTTTAAAGCGCTTGTCCAAAAGCGCTATAAAGACGCTCCTTATTTTTATTTTTTAAAAGCCTTTTACATTGCTTTTCTAAAAAAAACGTGTAATAGGTGCATTCTTATTCCATTTTTATTAAAAAATGCTGTAAATGTAATTTTTAAAATAACGCTTGTTTGTATAAACAGTTTTTATGGCAATTTTTAAGAAAGCGTATCTTTTTATTTTTTTTTCCAAAACCATTTCCATCCATCACAGGATATTGACACAATTACTATAATTTTGCATTTAAACAGCAACAACAACAACAAACTTTTTAACTTTACTATTACACAATCAGTTCACAACAACAGAACTACACAAACTTTATAACTTTACATATTGACACAATCAGTTCACAACAGCAAAACTACACAACTTATAACTTTACTTATTGACACAATCAGTTCACAACAAACTTGTAACTTTACATATTGACACAATCAGTTTACAACAACACATGATATTGACACAATTACATATTTTACATTTACATATTCACAAAACACAGAACTATATAACTTTACATATTCACAACAGAACCTTGAAACACAACTCATATTTTTTACATTTACATATTCACAACCTTGCAGCATGCCAATTTCCAGCAAATCAAAAAAAAATTTCATTTCAATCACATACTTACACCAGTCTTCCTTTATTTCAGTTAGATCTCTTTCAGAGTATGTTGGACTGGAATTGTCAAAGTATTGTGCGATATAAAACTTGAACATAAATAAGTTAGAATCAATATGTACATAGTTTATATATGAAAATCAAATATAATAAAAATATCGTACCATTTATGGGATTATAGTTTGATTCATATCAACAGTCTCCTTCATGAATCGCAATATATAGTACCCGCAGTCTATGTTGTTAGTTTGACGAGGGCACTATAAAATAAAACATATAAGTCAATAAATATTTGTGCATTGATTGTTAATGAAATTTTAAAGCATATATTTCAAACCTTTATTGGATCCATGTGATGTTATTTGACTTTTGCTTCGACACTGTAGCACCCCTTGAACTCGAAAAACTTGTAAAGCACTATCCAAAAAATGTGATTATTATAGCATTAACGAACACATTATATATATATATATATATGTGTGTGTGTGTGTGTGTGTGTGTGTAAGAAATAAATGAATATTACTTATGTGTCGAAGATAGTCTTTATATCCGAGTGATTGTTTGTAATGGTCGTGCAAGGGATCTAAATAGTATATAACTTCAGAGGTCGCATTGATTGCAAACAACATCCAATGTGCCCTACAACAACAAAAAGTTAGTTGGCAATTTTGTTTACACAACTAATAAATTAAGATCTCATAAATTAAAAAAAGATATAAAGAAAGAATATATAATTACCCTGAATTATATGGCGCAAGGAACAACTTATCCTTCTCTTTATTCCCCAATAGAATATCTACAACATATTCTTTACATTAACTGGACCGAGTTTAAACATTGAAAGCTTATGCGGAGACAAGAATGAAAAATCTTTCTGACAATTTGCGCGCACACACCAACTTCTCATACAAAAACCTTCAAATGAAAATGTCAAATTAGATTAATTACCAATAAATGCAATTAAAAGTAATTTTATCTTAAATAAAGTATTTTACCTAATGTATAAGTTGATGACAGTAGCACTCAGCTCCTTATGATTGAGAAGTTCGTATATGTGGTCTTTTTCAAGTAGTTCTTCATACTATCTCGAAAAATATCTTTCTCCATGCTAATGATAGGTGAATCGTTGCTGTCCATATTTGCTTTTGCTTGTATGTCAAGACACGACCCAAATCGAGCAAGGCGTGGTGGATGACTTATTTTAGGTGCAACAACTGATTACCCCGATCCAGTTTTGAATTTTGGCAGCTTTATTACTCTCCAATTTTTGAATTTGCCATCTTAATTTTTACCACGACATCCAGTTGTGGTGCGGCTTTATTCTAGCAGGTTGTTTGCGGCGTGGTTTTGATTGAATCTGAAAAAAATGAAGTTAATCAGTTTGTTAGTTAATTGAATCTAAAAAAAATGACAAACCTGCCAGAATAAATGTGACAAAACCTTTTCCGTGACATGACAGACTCGTTGCGGGGAATCTTCTTGTCATTCCTTTAGACTTTGTATGATCTAATAAATGTGAAATTAAAGTTTAACAGCGGAAAAATCAGCAATTTAAATATAATCAATCATAATCATATATCGTGCATTTAAGTATAATATCAATTAAACATACCATTTCAATTAAACATACTTATCAAGGGCAACAAGATTTTTGGGCCATTCCACTAACTACCTTTGCTTCTCCAAATACTTCATATCTCCATCGTTGTCCGGTATAAGCAAACGGTGGATTTGGTTCAAAAAAGCAATCACGGGTGATACTTTGACATGGCTGACAGGGATCAGAGTGTTGTGCAATACTTCTCCCAAAGTATTGTACAATGTTCTTTTTCCAACCTTGCGATGAGTAACAGAGGATAAATACAGCACACAAGTAGAGACACCCTAAATCAATGGTTAATACATAAGTATGTGAAACAATTAGGTTGAATAAATTTCTTATTTTATTAAGTAATTAATTACCTCGGGAAGACTTTTAAGACCAATTTTGCAACTAGCATTTTCACTCTCCATTTGTATTTCACGTTAGAGCTGATCTGGAAGTTGCTTTTCTTTATTCGTCTTCACCAAGAATGTCACTTGCTCTGTTAGGACTTTGAGCTTCTCTTGTGAAAATAGCGGGTTGGAGTTACGCCAAATCCTTTCCCCTCACGCGGCCAGAATATTCAGGAACATTAAATACTTTACCGAGTATGTCCTGCAACTAACTTGTTTGTTTTCCTCTTGATTTTCAGAACTTTGTTCTAGATTCTCCTCAAATACATATAAGATTAAATAGATAAGTTTCAATATCATTTTTAAAATACAATATTAAAAAAATATTGAAGTGATAATATACTTACACAAAGTTGTATCACTTTTTGAACATTTTCATTATCGATAGCTCCATCTTTATTTACACGAGCCTCTTTCCACAAAATATGACGACCCAATGGTTGATCGTATTGGGTCTCTTGTAGCTATTCATTAAGACATAAACAAAAGCTATTCGTTAAGATCATAACCAAAATATTAGTTAGAAACTATAGTTTATAATGTACCACATTATATAAAAGTGATGTTTAGTTACAATTTTTGCTCTAAACGTGCATATCCCATACAAGATTTTTTGTATGGATGCGTTGAATTTTTGGCCCTCTCGCGATTTACCGTACTTATACTCTATATAAAAAAAATAACAATCGTTTAAAAATTTAAAATACGCTATGAATATGAATAATAAAACACAAATGCTAATAAATTAATCACTTACCACAAACGCGGGGTCTGCACGTTTAGCTACAAATGGGCTCCATTCGTCATTTGATATTTAGTGTTTATATATTTTTGGTGCTTCAATATTCATATTTCCATCACGATATCTTATGTAGCAGTTTGATAGATGAGATCTAAATTCCCGGTGTTTTTCCAGCAACTCTAAGAACGTAGGTTTTTCTCACCTCATCAACATCAAAAGCAGACTACAAACCAAATAAAGATATAGTTTGAGTAAAGTATTTCAATGGAAAAAATTATAAGTAACAAAAAAGTGGAGTAAAAAAGTTAGTTTTATATCATTCCACAATATATCTTTTGCATCCTTCAAAGCTTTATCTCTCTAATCGTCAATTGTAATTGGGATATTCTAACGAACAACAACACCAATATAACTTACCAACATGGAATTGTTGGGCTCAATTGGCTGGCCACTTTCATTCCATCCCACCTAATAAACTCATATAGTAAGTACATGCTTTCAAAAAAGATAAAAAATAAACAGCAACAAAGTATAGTATACCTCAAATTTTATGCAATAACTTCTTGCTTTGATGACATTTTGCATAATGGTTGCACCACGTTTAACTTCATTTTCATAAGTCTTAGTGTTGACAACTTCTTCATTTTGATGATCCAAAGCCTTGTTAGAATCCATTTATCTACAACAAGTTCAACATGCAGTTCAATATAACTTCAACAAGTTCAACATGCAATAGTCTAAGTACGTAGCAGTATAAGTTCAACATGCATTTTAGTGACAACAAAAAATTAATAAATACAATACCTGAAGAGTGCGAAGAAATACGTAGGGTTACAACTTCATTTAAGAAGGAACAACGAGAATGTGCAGAAATACGAACGGTTTGTAGGACAGAGTAGGGTTCACAGAAATACTTAATGAGGGTTCGTAGGGATAGTAACAATGAGAAGAGTATGTAATAATGTTCGTAGGGATAGTAACAAAGTAGGAGATGGCTTGCAATGGATATGGTTGCCAATATGGTTCGTAGGACAGTAGGGTTCACAATGAGAAGGGCAATGAAAAGGAGGAGGACACTGAAGCGTAGTGAAGTTTACATAATGAAGAGAAAGCTGAAGCGGTTTACTGTTATATATAAAACCCTCTTACAACACTTTTTTGAAGAGCGCTGTAAAAAGACCTCCTTATTTTATTTTTTAAAGCGCTTGTCCAAAAGCGCTATAAAAGACCTCCTTATTTTATTTTTTAAAAGCCTTTTACAACGCTTTTCCAAAAAGCGCTTTAAAAGACCTCTTTGTTTTCTTATGTAACAGGTGTTGTATTTCTAAAAGCCTTTTACAACGCTTTTTCAACAAAGCACTTTAAAAGACCTCTTTGTTTTATTATGTGCAAGCGCTTTAAAAGATCTCTTTGTTTTCTCATGTGCAAGCGCTATGTGACCATTTTACAGCGTTTTTTCAACAAGCGCTTTAAAAGACCTCCTTATTTTTTTTTTATGAAACAAAGCTTTGTGACCTCCTTATTTTTTTTAAAGGCTTTATAGCGCTTATTGACAAAAGGGCTGTAAAATTACAAGTTTATGTTCAGTTCAGTTCAAGTAAAATACCTATATTTGGATTTTTTTTCTTCCAAATAATTAGTTAAATACCTATATATATAAAAATATATCAATGTTAAATTACATGATCAACTCATATTGGGATGATCAGTTCAAGAAAATTCCAAGTACTCAAACAAAGCTTTTTCAAGGTCAATATAAGCAGAAAATCAGTTATGGCAGGTCAAACGTACACTTAAATTACATGAACTTAGCATAAAACACTAAGATCAAGCTAAATATAAGCAGAAAATAAGTATAAGCATAAAATCAAATACAGTTCAAGCTAAATACTAAAATGCTCAATTCTAGCAAATCAAACAATTAAATTACACGAACTCAGTTCATATTACATGGCTTATATAAAACAATTAAACACATTAAGATGCCTTTCTTCTTTTCCTGGTGGGATTCACATTTGTTTTTCATTAACGATACGAAACAATGGATAATCCAAATTCCCTTAGCATGATCATCTCTATGATATAAACCATAATCAGTTGAATCAATTCATGTGTTTGTGATGTTGCAAAGAAAAGATCATTACCAACATCTTCATCATTATTGTTATCATCACTTATTTTATTGGTCGATAGAACAACAGACCATTTATCACTAGCAGGATCAATGACATAAAACACTTGTTAAGCTTGCGACGCTAAAATAAAAAGCTCATCTGTGTATCCCACCCTATTAAAATCGACAAGCAAGAACCCCGACTCATCAATCCGAACGCCATTATTATTATCGACCCACTTGGAACCAAATATGGGAACACGAAATATTGTGTAGTCTAACTCCCATATGCGCTCGATAACCCCAAAATATGATAGATTAGCATATATTGGGTTTTTGTATTTTGCACTTGAGATATGCATCGCTTCAACTACGAGAGTGACTCCGTTATTTTGCATAATGGTTTGATCATCTTGTTCTTTGGTATAAAATGTGTAGCCGTTAATTACATAACCGGTGTAAGAAAAGATATGTAAACTCAGACCATTTGCTAGCCACCTCAATCTCTGTGAAATTGATCTGGGGTCTATATCAAACTTTGAACTTATGTGATTATTTAACCATGTTATAAAACTTCAATTGTGCTCTCGAGTTATCCAATTTTGATTCATATTCATGTTCAAACTAGATAACTGATCCATGTGTATTGTAACATACGGTTGAACCTCATCATCATTGTGCATAACATACAATTGTGCCTGCTCCCATTTTGTCCTTGATATAGTCATTAGTCTCTTTCCAATTATCCCTTCTCCTAATATTCTTCCCGAATGACGAGACATGGGAAGCCCTATGGATTCAACATTGGACAGATATTTAGTACAAAATTCAACAGCTTCTTCGACAATGTACCGTTCAGCAATACAACCTTCTGGTCGACTTCTACTTTTTATGTACCCTTTTAATATTTTCATATATCGTTCTATCGGATTCATCCATCTCATATAAGCTGGCCCACAAAGTTGTGTCTGCTTAACAAGATGAATAGTAAGGAGAACCATTATATCAAAAAACGAGGGTGGGAAATACATTTCAAGCTCACAAAGTAACAACAATTTCCCTCTGCAATGTCGGTAATTTTTTAGGATCGATCACTTTACTATGAATTTCCTTGAAGAAGAAACATAATCTAGTTATGGCTCGTTGAACTTTTTCAGGTAAAATGGAACGTATACCTATTGGTAGCAAATGCTCCATTAGAATATGACAATCATGGGTCTTCAAACCTTTTAACTTGAGGTCTTTCATACAAACGAAATTTTTAATGTTTGAAGAGTATCCTTCTAGAACTTTAACTTTGTGTAGAAATTTACATAAAACAATTTTTTCCTTCTAGATAGAGTATGAGCGGTTGGAGGTAGATATGTGCAATTTCCTTTTTTACGGCACGCAATTCATTTCTTATTCCCATATCGACGAAGTCCAATCTTGCATTGATGCCATCTTTAGACTTTCCTGGAACATTGATAACGTACCAATAACACTATCAAATACATTTTTTTCAATATGCATCACATCTAGGAAATTTCCTATATACAATGACTTCCAATATGGCAATTCAAAGAAAATTGACTTTTTCTTCCACCCAGTTTTGACTAGCTCTCCTGCAAAAGGTTTGCCAAATTTATTGGTCAAACCTTGTACTTTTCAAGTATTTGATATCCAGTCGGTGCTAAAGGAGCTTTATCTTCCTTTGATTTTCCATTGAATGCATTTCTCCACTCACGATACTGATGACTATAAGGTAAAAATCTATGATGTCCAAGAAATACATTCTTCTTACAATGTTTCAACCGCATCCAATTTGCACTCTCTTCACATATAGGACATGCATATGACACCCTGAACCCAAATTGAAATAAAAAGTAAAATGCACTAGTTTTAAAGAGATTCGCAGCGGTTCTAAAATAGAGTATATATATATTTTTTTTAAATACTTTAAGGTTCAAGACGTCACATTCACACTTACACAAAAACGCTTGCATACAAATTTCCAAAAAAAAGAAATATAGTTGATGTTCATTAAATAAATACTTTTGATATAAAAGCAAGATCTAAACTTAGAGACAATTAATTTCTACCTCTAAATGACCGATAAAAGTAACACAATAGATCAATCAAATTTACAAAAATCTAAATTGTTCATAACTCAACAAAATACGAAAAATTACTCCCACCCAATATCACCTGTTCAGAGTGTGGATCCCCAATCGATAACCTGAAATAACTGCGCTCTCACAAGCGCCAAACACAAGCAACAATGGGTGAGCTTCGAAAACATGTAATAGTATAAAGTAACTTAGAAGAACACGTAAAAAATATTAAACACCATATCGTATCAAATAACAACCAACAAGAATAATCAAGGTAAAACATTGATACAATCCACAATATCAAGTAAGTAAATACACAAATCAAGTAATGTTATGCATGCTCTTATACTCTAGACTCCTCCTCTTTCATTGGTACACCATTCTTACTCTGAAGTACTTGGTTAGGAGGCTTGATACTATGCCACCACGCAAGTGGACGGACAATTCAAATTGGCCCTGTCCTTATAGATCCCCTCAACTCAACCCGAGACACATATACGCGACAGTCGAGGTAAACGTGTGTTGCATGGTAGCTCCCGACATTTGGAGTGCTACCTCTAAGTCACTTAGGAATTCCCCACCCGAATACCTCCAAGGTCTAACAATCTTGCCCTAAGGCTCAACATCAGACCGCCACGATCAGGCTCATTCAGTTGTACTTCCCCATAATCACTAGGCTTGTCAGGCCCTACCTATATGATGACCAAATAATCTCTACTTCAAAAATTATCAACAACTACTTTGTCCCCTCGTTGTCCTAGGTTACTTACTCCATTAAGAAAACAATCATTGGCACAGGTCGAATTCGTCAATATTCAATTAAACACAATACGCATTTCATGATATTCATCAGAGTGGTAATATCACAAGTCAAGGAGTACACATCGTCATTGTAGATTTCTATAGTCATACATTACATTCAGATTTTATAATCATAATACATCATCTCAAGCAATAAAGGGCCATCACTCACATATAATAATAATAATAATACTAGATCGTTCACACACATCACATCAATTGCAAGGCAAATAATTACAATTCATCACATTTTATATCATATATCAATATCGAGGATAGATATAAACAAGGCACAAAATGCATCAAATACACAATTCTACAATAATTCAACTATCACACGATCTTCAAAAATTAAATCAAACAACATCCTATAAAAGTTTCTAATTCACATTTTAACCTCACAAAATTCAAGTTTGCTCATTAGTCAATTATTACTCAAAGGGCTTCTGCCATACGTAGCGAGCCCCGAATGAATTGTGGGAAATACGGTATTCCCGTTCATCTCACTTAATTTATACTCATGCATTCGAACTCACTCTCACCCCATACCTCAATTTGACGCTTTCATAAGATATAAGGACCATAATGATTTTCAGCAACCATGAGATGTCGACCACACGCAACAAACCAGTCCAAACGCATCGACGAATTTGCAGAGTCAATGAAACATGGCTGATAGTTTTCCCGGGGCATAAAAATCAGCATTATATAATTAATAAAAATATTAGGCGAAGAAACATATTCAAAACGTCGTGAAACATGTTATTAGAAAATATCTCACCGACGTACTGGGGCGCCGACAGGGTCCGACATCGACTTCACCGAAACACGCAAATGAGTAGTGCTTCTTGAAGGTTTCGACGAGAGGAATCCAAAAATGATGTCATTTTTTCACGACGATGAACATGTTGGCCGGAGTTTGGCAACACAAACCGCGGCGAGGGTTGAAAACCCATTTTTTTAAGTATAACGATTGGCGATTTCAAGCATAGGTAATGGAAGAGGGTGTTTTGTGAAGTCCAAATATAGTCTCAGTTTTCATTGGTGATAGTCGTGGTGACCGGAATCTTGATCAAAAGGTGGAGGTGTGATTTTTGACAAAGAGGAATAGGGCGTTTAAGTTTGCGAGTCAAGTTGGAAATGAAAGAGAAGATCACAACGATCACAAATGGGTCTCGGTTTTACACGAAACTTGATATAATGGATATAATTGAAGAGAGAAGGTGAAGAAGACATAAGAATGGAGGCGGAGGCTAATTCTACGAAGAAGATGAGAACGCTACTTCTGTTCTCCTTCTTTTTTTTTCTCTTCATTTTATTATTGTTATTTATTTATCATTATTATTACTATTATTATTAATAATTGGATTTTAGTTGGAGTTAATCTATAAAACACATTCTACTCATTTCTTTTATTTTTTATTTTTTAAAATAAAACCAACAATAGCAAAAACTAATTTTTATTAATATATATATTATATATATATATATATTAAACACAATTTAATTCTAAAAATATTACTAATATTTCAAAACTAATATCATATAAAATAAATAACTTATTTTATTAATCTTTTTAAAATACTTTATACTCAAAATTCTCATATTCCAAATAATCACTTATAATAATAATATTATTTTTTATACTAGAATTAAATATTTATATCATTGAAAAATAGTTGAAATTGTGAAATAATAAATAACAACAAAAACTTTTATATTTATTATTAATCATAATTAAATAATATAACAATCACAATGTGTGTCTACAAGACAATATAACAAATAAAGGAAATCGACACAATATCGATACTATTTCCAGATAATTATTTAACAAAAATAAATACTAAAATATAAAATAGTTATAAATAATTGGAAATATATAATACGTATATACTAACCATTAGTCAACGCGCGAAGAAGAAAGTATACATTAATTGGATACGCAGTATATACACGTAAAAATCACATAGAATCTTTTTCTTTAAAATGTTTCACTAAAATACTATTATTTTTAGAAAAATATAAATAAAATAATATAATAAAATATTTATTATTTATAACAACTCATTTAATATAATATGTATCAAACTAGTACATCATAGAAATTACCATATAATGAAAATTAGTAACAAAATTTATCAAGCATCTACTTTAAATAATTTTAACATCAAATTAATTATTTAGAATCTTATTTAGTAATAAAATAATTTATTTTAAATTTAGGGTGTTACAATGCCATACTAACCTTTAATGCTATATCGTGATAAATTACCACATGCTGGAAAATCATTAATTGTGCCGAACAACATAGCCCTCAAATTGAACATTCTTTCTTAATACCCATCATGAACTTCCTCACATGTCTCCGACATATTTTCAAATCTTCAATTAAAGGAGTCATGTATACATCGATATCATTCCTAGGTTGTTTGGGTCAAGAAATTAACAAAGCCAACATAAAAAACTTACGCTTCATACATAACCATGGAGGTAGGTTATAAATCAACAAAAATCACAGGCCACATGCTGTGTGAGATGCTTTGAAGACCATGTGCATTCATTCCATCAGTAGAAAGTGCAAGTTGTAGATTTCTTGACTCTATCCCGAATTCAAGATACTCGTGATCAATTTTGCCCATGTGGAGAATCTGCAGGGTGTCAAAACCTTCCATCTCTACTTTTTACATCTGCATGCCATGACAAGTGTTGTGAATCTTTCTTCACTGCGATTACATGCGCCTAAATCTTGGTATTATAGGAAAATACCACACGACTTTTGCTGGAGTAGATTTTTTCTTCTTATATCGAGAGGACATTGCATTTCGGACACGCCTTTAGTAATTCATATTCGTTTCAAAATAAAATGCAATGATTAAGGACACGCATGAATCCTTTCGTAACTCATTGCCAATAGAGCAACAAATTCGTTTAGCCTCGTAGGTTCGACTGGGAAGTTCATTATCATTGGCAACATATCTTTAAGAGTGTGTTAATAATTCTGTGAAGCTTTATCAGACCATCCATTACTCGCTTTTAAGTTGTACAACTTTAATATCGCTGATAGTCTTGTGAATTTAGTACAACCATTATATAATGGTTTCTCTGCATCACTCAACGAAATCAGTTGAAGCATACGTCGAACCATTCTCAAAATTAATTTTTTTTTCTCATTAATGTCTTATCCAACATGTATAGCTTTGATCAATTCCATGCCTCACTAATTGTCTTTCCAATTCATCTTCTCTAACGCGTTTTCCAAAACAACATTTTTAAACAAGGGCACGACTCTATTTGGATCGTTTGCATTCTTCACTGCAAACTCAACAAACTCCTTCACTCCATTTTCATACTCTTTTGACAATCGATTGGCAGACATCCCATTTTCAGTCCATTTTATATATGACCTATATAAATGCAGTTACACAAATAATAAGCTACTGATAACATTATACCAATATATGTACACTATCTAATATTAGAAAGTGGAAACAAAGGTCCAAGTTTGATTTCAAAACAGAACATATCAACAAATTTCAAGAAAGAATAGATTTTATATGATTTATTATGTAACAGTTTATTAGTTTTAGTGACAACATCAAATTAATAAATACAGTACCTGAGACGACGTATCCAATTTTTTTAAAGGAAAAGAAGTAGATGGACTTAAAGTAGAGGAGAGGAGGGTTCGCAGAGTAGAGGAGATGAGGGTTCGTAGGGGTTAGAACAATGTATTAAATTTATTTTAAATTTGTTTATTTATTTAAAGTAAATGATTTTTTATTAAAAGTGAATGATTTTTACAACGCTTGTATACTAAGCGCTCTAATAGGTCCTTTAATTATGTGAAGCGCAAGTCTTTTACAGCGCTTGTATAAAGTGCTCTAATAGGTCATTTAATTATGTGAAAGCGCAAGTTTTTACAACGCTTGTGTTTTAAAGCGTCCAAAAGCGCTGTAAAACATTATGTGAGGGTGCTTCAGTTTACAGCGCTTTTTCAAAAGCGCTGTAAAAGCCTTGTAAACATTATGTGCAAGCGCTATTAGACCCTATATGACTCGACAACAGCGCTTTTTCCACATCGTTTGTCAAAAAAGCGATGTTGTATACTCCGTTATTTTTAAAAATATTATACACAGCGCTTGTATTTAATAAGCGCTATAAAAGACGCGCTATAAAATGTCATTTTTTGCCGTAGTGCATTGAGATTTTTGGATTTAATATACAAACTACATTGATTAAAAACCAAAATGGACTAGAATAAACATTGTAAGACAAAAATTACCTAAAATATTAATCTATTTAGACTCTTGTACTTATTGGACGAACTACATTGATGTAAAAAAAAATTGACTAGAGTAAACTAGTAAAGAATAAATTACCTAAAATATTAATCCGTTCAGACTTTTGCACTTATTGGACGAACTACCTATGATGTAGAACAAAAATGGACTAGAATAAACTAATAAAGAAAAAAATGACCCAAAATATTAATCCATTGAGACTTTTGTATTTATTCAACGAAACAACATTGATTTAGAACCAAAATGGACTGGAATAAACCTTGAAAATTACCAAAGTGACTTAAAATATTAATTTATTGAGAATTTCACACTTATTAAACGAACTACATTGATTAAGAATAAAATGGCACAAATTAAACCTAGTAAAGATCAAAATGACCTAAAATATTAATCCATTGAGACATTTGCACGTATTGGACGAACTACATTGATGTAGAACAAAAATGGACTAGAATAAACTAGTAAAGGAATAAAATGACCTAAATGTTAATCCATTGAGAATTTCACACTTATTGGACGAAACTTGTGGATTAAGTATCTAAATGTACTAGAATAAATATAGTAATGATAAAAATGACCTAAAATATTAATTCATGAAGACTTTTGGACTTATTGGACAAACTACATTGATTGAGAACAAAACTGGACTAGAATAAACCTTAAAAAAACCAAAACTACCTACAATGATTAAGAACAAAAATAACCTAGTAAAGAAAAGGCTTAATTGCAGTTTTGGTCCCCCAATTTTTGCTGAATCCCGAAAGTAGTCCCCCCATTTTGTTTCTCCCTAGTTTTGGTCCTCCAAACAGAATTTTGGTCCAAAATTTGATGAAATTTCATTTTTTTTGGATTTATTTAAGTCACACCATGCCTCAAGATCTCATTTGCAACAAATGTACCTGAAATATATGATCATAAATGGTCTAGTACGACTTTAAAAAATGAAATTTCATCAAATTTTGGACAAAAATTCTGTTTGAGGGAACAAAATTGGGGAGAAATAAAATGAGGGGACTACTTTTGCGATTCAGCTAATATAGGGGGACCAAAACTGCAATTAAGCCTAAAGAAAAAAATGACTGAAAATATTAATCCATTGAGACTTTTGGTCTTAGTGGACGAACTACATTGATTAACATCTAAAATGAACTAGATTAAACCACAGTAAAGACCAAAATTACCTGAAATGTTAATCCCTGATACTGTTGCATCTTTTTAGACCATAACCACATTGATTAAGAACCATAATGGACTAGAATAACTAGTAAAGAAAAATTACTTAAAATATTAATCCATTGAGACTTTTGCATGTGTTACACGAACCACATTGATGTATTATTAGAACAAAAATGGACTAGAATAAACCTAGTAAAGAATAACATGACCGAAAATATTAATTCGTTGATCTTAGTGCACTTATTGGATAAACTACATAAATTAAGGAACCCAAATAGGCTAGATAATAACATAAGTGATAAAAAATGACATAAATATTAATCCATTGAGACTTTTGATTTAATGGACGAACTACATGAACTAAGAACCAAAATGGACTAGAATAAACCTTGTAAGGACCAAGATTCACTTAAAATATTAATCCAATGAAACTCATTGCACTTATTGGACGAACTACATTGATAAAGAACAAAATGGGCTAGAGTAAACCTAGTAAAGAATTTAATTACTTAAAATATTAATCGTTCAGATTTATTGCACTTTTGGGACAAACTACACTGATTTAGAAAACAAATGGACTAGATTAAAATTGTAAATACCCATGATATTTAAATATTAATTATTGCAATTATAAGAAGAACAAACATTGATTTAGAACAAAATGGACTAGAATAAACCTTGTAAAGACCAAAATGAGTTCATGTAAATTTCAAACTTATTTGATGAACGACATTATTAAGAATAAAATGGCAAAGATTAACTTAGTAAAGAACAAAATTGAGCTAGATATTTATCATTGAGACTTTACACTATTGGACGAACTACATAGATTGTAGAACAAAAAGGGACTAGAATAAACCTAGTAAAGAATAAATGACCTAAAATATTAATCCGTTGAAATTTCGCACTTATTGGACGAACCTCATTGATTAAGAATCTAAATGACTTGAAAAAACATAGTAAAGATAAAAATAACCTAATATATAATCCATCGAGAATTTGGACTTATTGGACAAACTAGATTGATTAAGACAAAAATGGCTAGATATACAACCTAGAAAAGAAGAAAATATTACCTAAAACATTAATCCGTTTAGACTTTGCAACTTTATGGAACGAACAACAATAATTAAGAACAAAATAACCTATAATAAACTAGGTATACAAATGACCAAAATATCTATTCCATTGAGACTTTTGCAATTATTAGAAGAAGACATGATTTTAGAACACCATGGACTACAATAAACCTAGTTAAAGACCAAAAATTACTTAAATATTAACCCATTGAGAATTTCGCACTTATTAGACAATAATATTGATTTAAAAAAAATGGCCTAGATTAAACTTCAAAGACAAAAATGACTCAAATATTAATCTATTGAGACTGTAGCACTTATTCGACGAAGTTCATTAATGAAGAACAAAAATGAATAGAATAAATCTAGTAAAGAAAAATGACCGAAAATTTGATCACTGAGACTTTTGCATTTATTTGGCGAACAACATTGATTTAGAACAAAAATGGACTAGAATATACCTTGTAGAATAAAGTGACCTAAAATATTAATCCATTGATAATTTTCGCACTTATTGGACGAAACGTCATTGATTAAGAATCTTAATCAACTAGAATAAATAGTAGACGCTAAATATTAATCATCGACTTTTAGACTATTGAACAACTAATTGATTGGAACTGTAACACCCCGATTTTCAGAAGCGAGGGTGTATTTTTTTTTAAAAAGACAAATTAAAATAAATCAGAGAATTATAATAAGGTAATACCTTCGGATAATAATTGAGTCATTATAATTTACAGCAGCGGAAAAGTTTCTCAAAATATGAATCCAAAGTATTTACCACACACAAATGATACATGGAACTCATTCAAATAGATGTCATACTGACAATATTAGTAAAGGTACGTTTTTCCAAGTCAAATAACGAATCCAAAAAAAATCTGTCCCTCTACGTCATCCTAATCAGATTCATTCTACAAAAAAAAAAACTATAGCTATACACCTGAGTGATCTCCACGCTCCCCGTGGATCCTCCTAAATAGTCAGTCCAGTCAAGCAAAATTCCCATTCATACATACCCAATTTTTTTCCGTAGGTACGAACCGTAGGATCGGTCCTAGACTCTCATATGAGGGGAACCCCAGTTTCACAATAGTTGTAAAAGGAGTCACCAAAACAACGGAAATAAAGTTAACACATAACATTATAATTTTTTAATGCACAAAATAACCTTTCAACTAAGCATCGCCACCTTAAAAGGATTTTTCCATATACTAAATGTACATATAATGCTTGCCAAGTAAAAATGAAGTCAACATAGTCTAAAATCAATCAGGTAATAAAACACTGGCCAATCCATTGATGAAACCATTTGAGCATCTGTTATCTAACTCAAATAAGAATTTCTACTAAGACAATGATTTCCAACAGATTCCCTGAAGTTTAAGAGAAATTTGAACTCTGGGCTTAATCAAATAGATTAGGGTACAATCGATTCACAGAATAGACTGAGCCAACGACATTTTAGTAGTAGTGTTGAACTGGCAGTGAGCCTTAAAGAAAAAAGGTTGTGCGAAAACTATCGCAATTATTACAGGTTAATGAGTCTTGAAGTTCAAGTTTGGGAGAAACCCTGCTCTAATAGGTGATACCGGGAATTAAAAGTTGTAATGTGTTAATTTTACTTATGTATTCAATGACTTTTTATATGAAAAACCTTAGTACGAGTAAGTCTTGGAAATTAAATCAAGAAATTCCAGTTAAACAAGTTCATTGTATTTGCGAACTGTTTAATTGAGTGGAACATAAAAGTTGCAATTGTTACATGTGTATTTAAGAAACATGATATCCTATATTTAGATATAGAAGTGTGTTTATTTCTCTTTAACAAATTTTCTTTATGCCGTGTCGAGTTTTCTTACAAAATAATTGTAGTAATAAATTATTATAAATGTTATCTTTGGGGTTAGGGATGTCACATATGTTACTTCTTTATTTATTTAAATAAAACAAACAATTATCAAAACTATTGTTTTTAACACTTTTGTTTTCTTTTTAAAT
The DNA here is from genome assembly GCA_002896215.2 of Cicer echinospermum. Taxonomy (NCBI): domain Eukaryota; kingdom Viridiplantae; phylum Streptophyta; class Magnoliopsida; order Fabales; family Fabaceae; genus Cicer; species Cicer echinospermum. The sequence goes on along the minus strand of PGTU02000006.1, from coordinate 7,681,315 downwards.
ACAATTTAATTATTAAAATATTACTAATAATTCAAAACTAATATTTTATCAAATAAAGTGATTGAAGTAATTAATTTTTAAAATACATTAATAACAAAAACTCTCATATTCCAAATAATCACTATCACAATACTTATTTTTAAAAATACTCACGTTATAATAATACACTCATTAGAGAATATTTAAAAATTATAAAAATAAATAAATATAACAAAATATTTTATGTTAATTACTAAACCATAATAAATATATATATGAAATCACAATTCCAAAATAAGTATATAAAAATTAAAGGAAATCAAACATAATATTACTACGATCTCCAGATAATTATTTGTAAAATTAATAATTAAAATTAGATATATTTAGAAATAATGAAATATAATTAAGTGCATATTTAATAATAGTCAAACACATAAGAAAATATCATATTAATTACCAACTCACATATACACGTAAAATCACATAAAATCTTTTTCTTTAAATTATATATTACACTAAATACAATTATTTTTTAAAAAAGTATATCAAATAATAAAACATAATATTTATTATTTATATCGCTCATGTAATCTAGTATTTATAAAACTAGCACATCACAACAATCACCTATATAACGAAAATTAATCACAAAGTTTATTAACATATATTTTATAATAATTTTAACATCAAATTAATTATTTAAAATCCTATTTAATTAATAAAATAGTTTATCATAAAATTTAAGGTGTTACAACTTTGATGTTATAATATGGTACTATTTACTTAAATATTTTGATACATTGTAATGTGATTATGATACGGTATATTATGATTGTTTGTGTGTTCTTCATACTTATATTATACTATTAACATGATTTCGAAACCCACCTCCTTCGTTGTTTGTGTTTGACTGACTTGGCCCTGTGACACCCTAAACCCAAAAACTTTAATTTCTATTTCCTTATTTTCTAAACAATGAAATTATTTTTAAACAAGATAATATAGAACTTTCAAACATTTTTTAAGGTAAGAGCATCACATAATCATAAAATGTCAAATAAATCCAAAGTTCCCATCACGATTAAACACTTGAAATCAAATATGCAGACAACAATATCTTTTTTGAGGTAACTCATACTTGTTGTAATATTAAGTGCGAATGTAGTCGAACACGATGTCACTATCAGAGCGGGAATTCTCCAAAATAAAATGCTCAAAATAAACATCAACAGCAATGCATAATAATAAGGGTCTCCAAGACATGATGGCTCCGCCTCTCGATGGTATAGTCATCACCGAACTATCGAACTCGTCTGAGTCCATCGCAAACGCCCAACACAACAACGAGGGTGAGTATTCGAAATTATGTAACAGTATAAAATACACGAGGGAGACACACAAGCATCCAATTATCACAACCTCTCTCAAAAGTAGTCAAGTGTATAATATCAACGGTTCATCAAATTCATTCACAATAAGACATCACAATCATGAATGTATCATGTCTATACTCTATACTTCATCATTTGGTACGCATTCTACTACTTGAAGGTACTTGGGTTAGAGGCCTGATACTTGCACTACAAGAGTGGACAGACAATTCATGAAATGGCGAAGTCTCATAGATACCATCAACTCAACCCGAGACACATATACGCGACGTCAGGGTACTCTGTGTTTGCCACGATAGCATCCCGACCGGTTAGGGAATACCCACTAACCCACTTAGGAATTCCATAGAGGTACCCCAGGTCTATCAGTCTTACTTACAGTTCCGACTGTAGCCTCCATGATCAAGCTCATTCAGTTGTACTTCATGAATCACTAGGTTTGTCAAACCCTCCCTATATGATGACAAAAATAATCTAACTCCAAAATCTAAAACACATATCTCAGATTACTCGATCATCACAACTCAATAAGTTTCAGTTTGACTTCACAATATTCATCATTATATATTTTATCAGTCAATCACAATAAAATCACAATATTTGGTTTACACTACTCATATACACCATCCAGTTTCATCAAATCACATAATAAGGAATTCAATAGGTGGCACATTCTAGTAATGTCACAATTCAGTCCAAGTAGTAAGGACACTCCAGTACATATCATTCACACAGTAAGCAATCACATAATATTCATAAATCAGACGACATACCTAATCTTGATATAATTCACCGACATTCTATAGGTTGCTAATTATATTTTAGTCCTCATATTATCATTCACCATTTTATTAATTAATTTTTATTACTCAATAGGGCTCAACTATAGAGGGTAAGCCCCGGAATGAACATCTGGGAATGTTAAGATTCCCGTTCATCTACGTTATTGTTATACTCATAAAATCGAACCTCATCTCACCCTTACCTTGGCTGATGATTTTTTTCGCAAAGAAGTTGATCTGATTTAGTATGTTGCGTCTTCCGGCAACTACCGCCGTCTAATAGCGTGAAAAGAAATAAAACAACGCAACAACCAAGTACAAATTAATTATTTGCTCCAATGAATAATTAAACTATATATTAATAATACATAAAATAAATTATATGCTATTTGTATTATAATCAAAATATAGAATTTAATATCATCGAAACATATATATATTAATTATTATACCATAACCGAAAAAAATTTCTAGTTTTAATTGAAATAAGACAGGATCACATATTAAAATAATTATGGCGTATATTTGTAATTTGGTATTAAAGTAGAATTAAAGACATCGTTTAGTTAAAAAAATTATTTTCTAGAATAAGACTAGTCTAATTAATCATGACTGAATTGTATGTTATTATAATGATAGTACCATTTTTTTCAAGGCCTCTAATTTCTTGCAGAACAACAAAATTTTGATATTATGCATGTAAACCATAACTACTGCGCTCATAAATTCCAATAGGTAAAGAAATAATCATTTGAGGAACAATGGCATAATGATCATGTTAAATAAATCTCCATCAAACAATGAGACAAGTTGAGGAACTATGGTTTTGCACAAGACATTGTTTCTCATAGTTAGCTGATCAGCCTATCCTGCCTAAATATAAACGTAAGACTTTACATAACAAAGAAAGTCTCAAATATTAGATAAATCAATGCTTAAGCTATGCAGAAAGAATTGTTTTAAAGGGATTTTCCATTTGAAATCACAGTCCCAATATTTTAGTTTTAATGCTTGGAATATGTAGTTCACCACAACAGAACTCTTTATCAAGGTTTCCCATATACTTTCATCTACATCACAAATATATATCAACAGCATATTGAGAAGGCTAACTATGACTACACCTATACTGCCCATCATTGATATAATTCGATCAACAACCCTATATTGATATAATTGATTGAATTAGGAAAAATATACTCCCTTCTTTTTTTTCAGACCAAATAGTATCAATTGATGAAATTAAGAAAAGTATACATGTTGTGTGGTTATGCTATATTGTAGTGTTGTTGTTAGAACCCAGGGGACTGAAACATTGTTGCGGCAGACTTGTTTTCTTTTTTCTTTCCTTCAGCGCATATGCGTAACTTAGGCTAATGATATTTATATATATGTGGTACATACATGTTGACCTATCGGCTAATGTATATATGGTACATGCATATATGGTACGGATCTGTATATACCTATGGCTAATGTATATAAGACTCCAACATTATTATTATTAATATTATTATTTAGTTTATATATGGAGAATTCAATTTTGGTCCATTAATTCAGTTTATGACTAATACAATTTATAACTTATGCTATTAATAGATATTATTGGCTATCATACGGCTATTTATGGCACGACATCATCATCATTATTATTATTTGTTCGCATTTTTAACGTTGATGTTAAAAGATTAGTGTACTAATACACAAGTTTATTTCTTATTTTTTTATTTATCCAAAATCAATTTAAATAATTATATTTAATATTAATAATTCAAATAAAATTATTAGAGTAAAAGAAAAAAAGCACGTAGGAAATTAATCACACTACAACAAATACACATATAATATAATTTATTATAATATTATTATATATATTTATTAAAAATTTGTGGTGTTACATTTCTCCCCTTGTGAAAAATTTCGTCTCAAAAATTTACCTGGAGAAAACTGTTCGGGATATGAGTCACCCATTTGACTTTCGACTTCCCACATAGCACTTTCACCAGTAGCACCTCCCCAAACAACCTAAACCAATGAAATTGTCTTACCCTTAATTCCTTTGATCTTTCGGTCCTCAATCCGTAACGGTAAGGTCTCAAAAGTTAGATTCTCTTTTATTTGGACCTTGTCTGACTCAATCACATGTGAAGGATCGAAAACATACTTGCGAAGTTGAGACACATGAAAGACACTGTGAAGATTAGAAAGAGAAGGAGGTAACGCGATATGCCACGTTACCGACACGTTTAAGAATCTGGTAAGGTCCTATAAACCGAGGAGTAAGCTTTCACATTTTTAATGCCCGACCAACCCTAGTTGTTGGAGTAACTCTCAGAAATACATGATCACCTTCTTCAAATTCGAGGTTTTTCCTTCTTTATCATGGTAACTCTTTTGCCTACTCTGAGATGCTCTCATCTTTTCATGAATCATTTTTTACTTTATCAGTTGTTTGTTGAACAATCTCAGGTCCTAACAAAAGGTTATCACCCGTCTCAAACCAACACAGAGGGGTCCTACACCTTCTCCATACAACGCCTCAAAAGGGGCCATTCCAATGCTAGAGTGGAAACTATTGTTATAGGTAAACTCTATAAGTGGGCAAAAAGCTATCCCAACTTCCATTTTGTTCCAACACACAAGCTCTCAACAGTCTTCTAGGGATTGATTGGTTTGCTCAGTCTGACCATCTGTTTGTGGGTGGTAGGCTGAACTCATCCTAAGGTTCGTACCTAAAGCGCTCTGTAAACCTTGCCAAAACATAGAGGTAAACTAGGGTCTTTGTCGGAGACTATACTTGATGGGATTCCATGCAACTTCACAATTTCCTTTATGTATATTTCAGCTAACCTTTCCATAGAATAAGTTATGTTTATCGGAATAAAGTGAGCAGATTTAGTTAATCTATCCACAATAACCCAAATACTATCGTACCTTTTTGGAGTTCGAGGTAAGCCTACAACAAATTCCATAGAGATGCTATCCACTTCCATTCGGGAATACCCAAAGGTTGCATCAAACCTGAAGGTTTTTGGTGTTCTACCTTAGACTTTTTACAGGTCAAAGAAGCATACACAAACTCAACAACATCTTTTTTTTCATTTTAGGCCACCAAAATATCTTCTTGAGGTCCTTATACATCTTTGTGGCTGCAGGGTGAATACTTAGACAACTTCTATGTACTTCCTCTAAGATCATCTTTCTTAACTCATCTAAATCGGGTACGCAAATTCTATCCTTGAATCTCAAAATTCCACCCACACCTATTTTAAAATCAGGTTCTCTCCCTTGGTCAATCGACTGTAACTTATCCAAAAGTTATAAATCCAATTTCTGATTCTTTTCAATCTCTTCTAATAGTCCACTAGTTACCTTCAACATTCCCAATTTAATGCTTTCTAGTGTCACTTCACAAACTAAACTAAGGTCTCTAAATTGTTCCAACAGCTCATCTAAATCGGGTACGCAAATTCTATCCTTGAATCTCAAAATTCCACCCACACCTATTTTAAAATCAGGTTCTCTCCCTTGGTCAATTGATTGTAACTTATCCAAAAGATATAAATCATCCAATTTCTGATTCTTTCAATCTCTTCTAATAGTCCACTAGTTACCTTCAACATTCCCAATTTAATGCTTTCTGGTGTCACTTCACAAACTAAACTAAGGTCTCTAAATTGTTCCAACAACTCACTATGCTTAACCATTAAAGCGGACACACTCAAAGTCTTCCTACTCAAGGCATCAACCACTACATTGGCCTTTTCAGGATGAAAGTTAAGCTCAAAATCAAAATCTTAAGAAATTCCATCCACCTACGCTGTCTCATGTTCAACTCCTTCTGGTCAAAAAGATACTTAAGGCTCTTATGGTCACTAAAAACCTCAAATCTAGAACCATATAAATAATGTCTCCACATCTTTAAGTATAAAGACAACTATGCTAGTTCTAGGTCATGGGTAGGGTTGTTCCTCTCATGAATCTTCAGTTGCCTAGAAGCATATGCTACCACCTTCCCATCCTGCATAACTACTCCACCTAATCCTGAACCACACACATCACAATATACTACAAAGGGTTCACTCAGGTCGGGTAATACTAAGATCGGTGCAGAGGTCAATCGTTTTAATAGTTTTATTTCATTATGCTTTCTCAGAAGTAAGGGAATCATCATAAACTTATATTTTTCCAAAAAAATTTAAATCATAATTTTCTCAAGAAAATATTCTTGAAAAATCTTCAAAAATAGTTATCAACTTTCGTTTTATATTTTGAGAAAAAATGAAAACTTTTCTCGAAAATTTTGAAAATTTTTTCCTAAAGTTTTTTTTAGAAAAAAGAACTAAAAAATTAAATTTTAAAAAATAGACCATAAACCATGTGACACCCTAAATCTCAAATATTATATATAATAATTTATATCATATTCCTATAAAATGTGCAGCGGATAATAAAAATATATTTCCCGAGAGAATAAAAACTTATATTTAATTTAGGATATCATGTTTCTGAAAAATAAAATAAAAACACTTTAAACTTATTTTATCCATTAAAATAGTGCAATCTCGATAAGCTTGATTTAAGTATCCATTAAAATAGTACAAATTAAAACCTTATTCCCGGTATCACCTAGCAGAGCAGGGTTCCTCCCAAACTTGAACTTCAAGACTCATAACCTGTAATAACTGCGATTTCGCAAACACAGGGCCTAGCCAGTCAAACACAAAAAACGAAGGAGTGAGTTTCTAAATCAAGATGACAATATAATACAAGTAAGAAGAACACGCAAACAATCATAATAGGACCGTATCATTACACAAATATTCCATCAAGAAAATATCACATTCAAAGGTCAAACTCACTCATGGAAAATCAATAGATTTCACTGTAACATCAAATAGTCTAAGAGAAATTATCACCACACATGATACATATTAATAACAACAAAACAATTACAATAAATGCAATTCTATGCATGAGCTTAGACTCTACTTCACAATGTGGTACCATTCTAACTGTGAAGTACTTGGTTATGAGGCTTGATACTATGCCACCATCTCGGTGGACGGACAATTCAAATTGGTCTTATCCTCATAGATCCCCTCAACTAAACCCGAGACACATATACCTGACAGTCGAGGTAACGTGTGTCTCATGGTAGCTCCCGACATTTGGAGTGCTACCTCCAAGTCACCTAGGAATTCCCCACCCGAATACCTCCAAGTCTAACAATCTTGCTTTAAGTCTCGACAGCAGACCACCACGATCAGGCTCATTCAATTGTACTTCCTCGGAATCACTAGGCTTGTCAGGCCTACCTCAAAATAATATTCACTTCACAATTTCTCAATATTTTATTTTCTCCCCTCGTTGGCCTATGATACTCCATTAAGAACCGTCATCTCAAACACAAATTGAAATCACAATTATTTCACCAACTATGGGGTTACTTCAATATTCTTATCACAAATTCACAACATCACTATCATTAATCATATCTCATCACATAAACTAATCACAAATTTATAGCATCACTATCATCAAGCATACATCATCACATAGGCTTGTCACAAATTTATAACATCGTTATTATTAATTATACATCATCATAATCACATAAACATATCAAAATAAATTCACTTTTAATTATCACATTACATAAACACGTCTAATCAAACATTTACATAAAATTCATTCACATCTAATATCACATTAATATCAAATATCACACATTTAATAAAATAAATCAAATATCACAATAATATCCAATACCACACATTTAACGAAGTTAAAATCAATCAACATCTTATAAATATTTATATTCCATATTTTAATCTCACAATTCCCATATTTTAACATTAATTATTTATCACTCAAGGGCTACTTCCGTACGTAGCGAGCCTCGAATGAATCGCTGGGAAATACAATTTTCCCGTTCATCTCAAATTATATTAACTCATGAATTCAAACGATCTCTCACCCCTTAACTTATTTTGATGCTTTCACACACGAATACGATTCCACGAGCAAACAACCTTTGTTCATTGACTCCTTGTCCTTCAATCGATCTAACTCGACAGTTTATGGGTAAACGTTAAAAAATAAATTATGAGAAGATACTCTAAAAACTAAATTCGAAATTCGATCAAGGAAAATTTGCCATAAATCAGAAACCCAATCAGTGGATAATAAACCACTTTCACACGGTCGTTTTGGTGTTGGTTTCACTCAAATCGAACTTACGGTGAGAGGAGAACGGTGCAAAATACGAATTCAACAAACGAAGAAGTTGGCTATTTTGGAAAGAAATTGGGGTTGTTAAAACTCTGGAAAATTCTGTTTAATTGACGAGTTAAATGAATGAAATAATATACTCAAATTTGGGCAAAAATGAATGAAAGTTTTCTGAAATAACATACTCAAATTATGTTTAATTTGGTTTTACAGCTGCCCTTCCAACTCCCTTCCCTTGTTTTGTCTGTTTTATTTTATTAACAATTAGGGTTCATACATGAATCAAACCCATTGGTCTCCTTTTAGGTTTTACTAGTTTTATTTTATTTTATTTTTAATAAAAAACACAATTTCATTAATAAATCATTATTACTATTTCAAAACTAATAATTTATAAATAAAAATAATTAATCTTTTAAAATACATTAATAACCAAAAACTCATATTTAAAATAATCCCTATAATAATATTTATTTTTTCAAATACTCAAATTAAAATATCACCATCATTAGAGAATAGTCCAAATATAAAATAAACAAATATAACATCAACACTTTATATTAATTACTAAATCTTAATAAATATATATAAAATCACAAGTCATAACAAAATATATAAAAATAAAGTAAATCAAACACAATATCACTACTATCTCAAGATAATTATTTATTAAAAAAACTAAAAATAAAAAATAGTTATAAATAATTGAAATATAACTACGTGCATACTTTAACATCAGTCAAGTGCACCTAAAGTATTACATTAATTGGGTACACGTATATACACGTAAAATCGTGTAAAATATTTTTATTTAAAAATATATATATCACACTAAAACACTATTATTTTTAAAAATATATCAAATATATCAAATAATAAAATTATTTATTATTTATATCGCTCATGTAATATAAGATTTATAAAACTAGCACATCATAGAAATTACCTATATAACAAAAATTAGTCAAAAAAATTTATTATCATATATTCTAAAATAATTTTAATATTAAGTTAATTATTTAAAATTCTACTAATAGATATGAGTCATCGACAATACTAGTAGTTGTAAAATAAGGAGCTGAGGTAGAAGAAAAAAATTGATTGATTGTAACTAAAATGAATGGAGAAGATACCATTCAAAGAAGACAATATTGTTGGTGAGATGGAATGTAATGATTCAACGACAAAACCAAAATTGACTAGAATATACCCTAGTAAAGACAAAATGATCTAAAATATTAATCTAATTAGACTTTGGGATTTAATGGATGAACTCCAATGATTAAGAACCCAAATGGACTAGAATAAACCTAGAAAAGATCAAAATTACCTAAAATATTAATCCATTAAGACTTTTGCACTTATTGGACAACCACACTGATTAAGAACAAGATTGGCCTAGAGTAAACAAGTAAAGAACAAAATGACCGAAAAGATTACTCCATTGAGACTCTTGCACTTATTGGACGAACTACATAGATGTAGACAAAAATGCACTATAGTAAACCTAGTAAAGACTAAATTACCTAAAATATTAATCATTTGAGACTTTTGTACTTATTGGAACTACATTGATGTAGAACAAAAATGGACTAGAATAAACCTAGTAATGACTAAAATAAGCAAATATATTAATCCATTGAGACTTTTGCACTTATTGGACGAACTACAATGATGTAGAACAAAATGGACTACACTAAACCTGGTAAAGACCAAAATGACCAAAAATATTATTCAATTGAGTCTTTTGCACTTATTGGAAGAACTACATTGATTTAGAACCAAAATGGACTAGAATAAACTTAATAAAGACTAAAATGAGCAAATATATTGATCCATTAAGACTTTTCCACTTATTGGCAAAATACATTGATTAAGAACCAAAATGGACTAGAATAAAACTAGTAAAGTCCAAAATTAACTAAATTATTAATCCATTCAAACATTTTCACTTATTGGACAAACTCAATAAATTTTGAACAAAAACTGCCTAGAATAAACTAGTAAAGACCAAAATGACCGAAAATATTATTTCATTGATACTTTTGCACTTGTTGGAAGAACTACATTGATTTAGAAGAAAATGGACTAGAATAAAACTAGTAAATACTAAAATGATCAAATATATTAATCCATTGACACTTTTGCACTTATTGGACGGACTACATTGATGTATTACAAAATCGGACTAGAATAAACCTAATAAAGAATAAAATGACCTAGAATACTATTCCATTTAATCTTTTGCACTTATTGGACGAACTAAGTTGATTAAGAACCCAAATGGACTAGTATAAACCTAGTAATAGACCAAAATGACCTAACATATTAATCCATTGAGACTTTTAAACTTAATGGACGAATTACATTGATTAATAACCAAAATGGACTACAATAACCTCGTAAAGACAAAATTATCTAAAAATATTATTCCATTTAGACTTTTTTACTTATTGGATAAACTACATAGATTAAGAACAAAATTGCCTATAATAAACTAGTAAAGAACAAATTGATCAAAAATATTACTCCATTGAGACTTTTCCACTTAATTGACCTATATTAATTAAGAACCAAAATGGACTAATAAACCTACTAAAGACAAAAAATTAACTAAAATGTTAATCCATTGAGACTTTTGCACTTATTGGACAAACTTTGTTGATTAAGAACAAAAACAGCCTAGAAAAACCTAGTAAAGGCCAAAATGACTGAAAATATTATTCCATTGAGACTTTTGCACTTATTATAACACCCTAAATTTTATAATAAACTATTTAATTAATGAAATAAGTTTTTAAATAATTAATTTGATGGTTAAAATTATTTTAGAATATATGTTGGTAATTTTTTTTGACTAATTCTCGTTCTATGGATGATTTCCATGATGTGCTAGTTTAATACATATTATTTTAAATGAGCAATATAAATAATAATTTTTTTTATTTATATATTTTTCTAACAATAATAGTATTTTTAGTGTAATATTTTAAAGAATTAAATTTTATGCGATTTTAAGTGTATATGTGAGAAGGTAATTAATATGATATTTTCTTGTATTTTTTATTATTGTAAAAGTGTGCATATATTTATATTTTAATTATTTCTTTGTATCTCTTATTTTAATTATTTACTTTATAAATAATTATCTTTGGATATTAGTAATGTTGTGTTTGAGTGCCTTTATTTTTAAATACTTGTTATGGTATTGTGATTTTATATATATTTATTATGATTTAGTAATTAATATAAAATATTGATGTTATATTTATTTATTTTATAGTTTTTTACTATTTTCTAATACGATGGTATTATTATAATGTGAGTATTTTGAGAAATAAGTATAATTATAGAGATTATTTTGATTGTGAGAGCTTCAGTTATTAGTAATATGTTTTTTTATATATTAATTATTTTAATTACTCTAATTTTTAAAATATTAGTAATGTTTCCAAACTAAATGGTGTTTGGAGGAGTATTAAAAAGGAGATTAAATATTAGTAATGTTTCCAAATTTCAGTTTGTTTTACTCATTTAGTTAGTCAATTAAACTCAATTTTCCAGATTTTTAACAACTCCAATTTCTCTCTAAAATACTCGAGTTCTTCGTTTGTAGAATTCGTTCTTTTGCACCGTTCTCCTTCATCGTAAGTCCGATTTGAGTGAAATCATCGCCAAAAGACCGTGTATAAAGTGGCTATATTATCCCACTGATTGGTTTTCTGATTTATGGTAATTTTCTTTGAAATAATTTCGAATTTAGTTTTCAGAGTATCTTCTCATAATTTATTTTGACAATGGATGGACAATTCAAATTGGCCATGTCCTCATAGATCCCTTCAACTCAATCCGAGACACATATACGTGACAGTCGAGGTAAACGTGTGTTGCATGGTAGCTCCCGACATTTGGAGTGCTACCTCCAAGTCACCAAGTAATTCCCCACCCGAATACCTCCAAGGTCTAACAATCTTGCCTTAAGGCTCAATAGTAGACAGCCACGATCATGCTCATTCAGTTGTACTTCCCTGGAATCACTAGGCTTGTCAGGCCCTACTATATGATGACAAAATAATCTTCACACTTCACAAATTCTCAATATTTATTTTCTCCTCTCGTTGGCCTACGATACTCCATTAAGATCGTCATCTCAAACACAAATTGGAATCAAAATTATTTCACCAACTATGAGGTTACTTCAATATTCCTATCACAAATTCACAATATCACTATCATTAATCATATCTCATCACATAAACTCATCACAATTTTATAGAATCACTATCATAAATCAAACATCATCATTATCATCACATAAACTTATCACATAAATTTATCACAATTTTTATATCATAGATCACACATCATCATCAAATAAACTTACGTTATACACTGCATTCACATAAACTTATTTAATCAAACATATGCACCAAATTCATTTGAAATCAAATATCACAATAACGTTAAATATCACAATAATATCAAATATCACACATTTAACGAAATTAAATCAATCAACACCTTATAAATATTTCTATTCCAAATTTTAATCTCATAATTTTCATTTTGCATATTAATTAATTTATCACTCAAAGGGCTACTGTCGTACGTAGCGAGTCCCGAATGACTCGTTGGGAAATACGTTTTTTCCGGTTAATCTCACAATATATTATACTCATGAATTCAAACGCTCCTCACCCCTTACCTTATTTCGACGCTTTCATACACAAATACGATTCCATGAGCAAAAAGCTTTTGTTCGTTGATTCTTTGTCCTTCAACCGATCCAACTCGACAGTTTATGGGTAAACGTTAAAAATAAATTATGAGAAGATACTCTAAAAACTAAATTCGAAATTCTGTCAAGGAAAATTACCATAAACCATAAAACCAATCGGCGGGTAATATAGCCACTTTTCACACGGTCGTTTTGGTGTTTGGTTTCACTCAAATCGGACTTACGGTGAAGGAGAACGGTGCAAAATAACGAATTCTACAAACGGAGAAGTCGGATATTTTAGAGAGAAATTGAGATTGTTAAAAATCTAGAAAATTATGTTTAATTGACTAGTTAAATGAATGAAATAACATACTCAAATTTGGGCAAAAATGTAGAAATTTTTCCGGATAGCTATCGACGATCGAAATCAATTTTTTTCTTCCTATGATGTGAAGTTGCGGCTGCTCTCTACATTTCAATTTTTTCACTGCAGCGTTTTCTTTCCTAGGTTAGGTTATATTTGATTTTAATTATTTTTCTAACATATTAGTTCTTACTAATCTAAACTCTTTGAACTCATTTTATTTTATTTTTTACAAGACCAATTAATTACACACTTTTTTTGATTTATTTAGTTGCCACTAAAATAATATCTTTTAAAATATCAAATTAAAAATATTATTATACTATGAACTAGTTAGGATCACAATAAAAGAATATAACATCAAATCTTTTATATAAGTCACTAAATCAATTAAATACGTATAAAATAGACATAACTTAACAAGTACACATATAAAGAAAATTAAGCGCATATTATTAATATTTCAAAACTAATATTTTATCAAGAAAAAAATATTAATTAAAGAAATTAAATTTTTATAATATATCAATAATAATAAAACTCTCGTATTCAAAATTATTACTATACTTATTAATATATGCATTTTAAGGGCATTTTTGACATCAAAAATATATTTTAACACTTTTATAGTAGAAATAGATACTCTAAAATATTCAAAATAGTTATATATAATAACATTAATTAAAGTAAGAAATAGTTAGGAGTAATTAAAATATAATTATGTGGACATATTTGTCATTTAGTTAAATGCATATAAAAATATCATTTTAATTATCTACGTGTATATACACGTAAAATTGCATAAAATCTTACTCATTAAATATTTACGCTAAAGTAGCAATTATTTTTTAGAAATATATTTAAAATACAATATTTGTTATTTACGTTACTCTTTAGTTCAATATTTACAAAATTAACATAGCATAGAAACCACACATATAAAGAAAATAATCAATATATATATTTTAAAATAACTTTAACACCAAATTAATGATTTAAAATTCTCTTTCATTAATAAAATAACTTATTATAAAATTTAGGTTGTTACAGATATGATCAAACAAAATAACATGAACTCCAAGATTATTATCAACAATTGACAATGAACAGCTAAGTCCATACCATTTTACAATCTGTTAGTAATACTCACTTAATTTATAAGAACGTTGTGCATTAACAACAACTTTAACACACATAATCTTTAAAGGCATTGCACCTTCAATTAATCTTTTCTTTGAAAGTGAATAATCTTTAATATATGAAAGTTAAAATAATTGATTGAAGAAAATCATATATTTATAAAATGATTTTTCAACAGAATGCAAACTTATAGAATAATAAATTATTTAAGATAATATTTTATGAGTATAAATAATTAATAAACCGTTTGTTAAAAATAGTAAGTAAAATTCACGCTATTTGAATCTTCCTATCAAGTCAATCAAACTAAGCTATTCAAATATGTTAATAATAACTATTTATCAATATAAATCTTATCGGTGGCCTATATAAACTAGTAAATACCGAAATAGTTTGGTTATACATCATGCAAAAGACGTTCAGTTATGACGTTAACAAAAGGCCAAATAATAAAAGTCTTCAAGATAAGACGCCATCCTACAGTTTGATAGTATTGGTCTTCACCTGCAGCTTACAGCTCATCTGCGTCAATCGCAAACACCAAACACATACAACGAAAGGGTGAGTTTGGAAATTATGTAATAGTATAAGACAAACAAGGATAACACACAAGTAATCAAATTAGCACAAACATGAGAAACCTTCAAGAGTAAAATATAAAAGGTTAATTTATTTCAATCACAATAAAACAGTCACAAGGATGAAATGTTATGCATGTCCTATTCTATATACTTCCTCATCATTTGGTACCATTCGACTCTGAAATACTTGGGTTAGGAGGCCTGATAATATGCCACTACAAGAGTGGACGGACACAATCATGAATGGCAAAGTACTCATAGATCCCTCAACTCAACCCGAGACACATATACGTGATGGTCATGGTACTCTTGTGTTCCATGGTAGCTTCCGACCTTAGGGAATAACCGACTAATCCACTTAGGAATTCCCTACTAGAGGTTCCCCAAGGTCTATCAGTCTTACTTTACAGTTCGACTGTAGCCCTCCACGATCAGGCTCATTCAGTTGTACTTCCCCGAATCACTAGGTTTGTTAAACCCCTCCCTATATGATGACAAAATAATCCTCACTCCAAACCTACAACACCTATCTCATACTTACTCGATTATCACAACTCAATAAGTTTCAGTTTCAATTCGCAATATTCATCAGAATTTATATCATTACATATGTATATCAGTCAATCATAATAAAATCCCAATATTTGGTTTAAACTACTCACAATACACAATCCAGTCACATCAATCACACAATCCTCAGTATTACCATTCATATATTATTAATTAATTATTATTAATTAATTATTATTACTCAATAAGGCTCGACCATATGTAGTAAGCCTTGAATGAATATCTTAGAATTTTGGTATTCTCGTTCATCCCACGTTATTTTATACTCATAAAATCAAACCTCCTCTCACCCCTTACCTTGGCTGAAGATTTTTCCCAACGAAGTCGATCCGCTAATTTAATGTGTCGCGTCTTCACCAACCACTGTCTCTAACAGTTTGCGAAAGAAATAAATTAACGCAACAACCCAAATACAAATTAATTACTTGCTCCAATAGATATATAATTTATTTATTAATAATGCATAGATAAATTATCTGCTATTTCTAATATAACTCAAAAATATATTTAATATCATTAAACACACATATTACTATAATCAAGTTTTGTTTAAACTAAGCATGATAGAAAGAACTAAATACTATATATATATATATATATATATATATATATATATATATTTGATATAGATATATAATATATGATTTTAAAATAAATTTTTATATATATTACACTAAATAGGTTATCTGATAACTAATCTTCTAGAAATTTTTGTGATGACAACTCTTATATAGCATAGTCCTTCTTGTATGTATTAGTCTGTGTTTATAGTAAACATGCAAATTCACTATCCTAGAATTAGAATTCACCATACGGTTAGTTGATTACAGATCACTTGTATGATAATGGTAAAAATATCAAACAACTAAAATAATTCTCATTTATTTTTCACCGGATTGCTAAAAAAAGATAAATCGGATTCCTAATCTTGATACTCAAGTTCAGAGGTAAGTTACAAATTGTCATTCTTTGTATACCAGTTTCATCTTTATGACTTATTCTATTTTATTATCAAAATCTAATTGATGAATTTAAGAACATATACCCTTTGTTTTATTCAGACTAAATCGTGTCGGTTGATGGGACTAAATCGCGTCGGTTGATGGGACTAAATTGCGTCGGTTGATGGACTATAGTTAATATTAGTTATTTAAATCAGTTTCTAAGGCAAACACACAAGACTCACATGAAGAAAATTATAACACATATCAGCACACATATAATAATAGTAGCGTACTCTTATACTATAAAAATATAATAATAAGCAATCGGGGTGTTACACGTACATATATGATGACAAGATACTCCCCAACTCAAATTACTTACATCCCAATTCTCCCCTCGTTCGTTTAGTCTACTCACTCCATTAAGAGAACCATGATTGGCACATGTCGAATTCATCAATATTCAATTAAACACAGTATGCATTTCATGATATTCATCAAGGTGGTAATATCATAAGTCAACAAGTACACATCATCATTGCATATTTCTATAGTCATATAATAAATTCAAAATTTATCATCATAATACACAAGCTCCAATAATACAAGTTTTTCACTCACAGATAATAATACTAGATCATTCACATACATCACATCAATTGCAATGCAAATAATTTCAATTCATCACATTTTATATCATATAACAATATCAATGGTGGATATAATCAAACGACATAATACATCAATTACACAATTCTACAACAATTCAACTACCTTAGGATCTTCAAAATCAAATCAAACTACACACTATAAAAGATTATAACTCATATTTTAACTCACCATATTCAAGTTTTCTCATTAGTCAATTATTACTCTAAGGGCTTCAGCTGTATGTAGCGAGCCCCCAATGAATTATGGGAAACACAGTTTTCCCGTTCATGTCACTTAATTTGCATTCATGATTTCAAATTCACTCTCACCCCATATCTCAGTTTGATGCTTTCGTATGATATAAGAATCAAAACAATTTTTAGCACCCATGACATGTCGACAGCGCGCAACAAACGAGTTCAAAAGCATCGATGAATTTGCAGAGTCAATGAAATATGGTTGATAATTTATGCGGAGCATAAAAATCAATGATACATAAATAATAAAAAGGCTAAATTACATATGTGGTCCCTTAACTTAATTTTAGGTAACGTTTTGGTCCTTTATCTTCTTTTTTTCCGATTTAGTCCTTTATTCCTAAAAATATATAATAAAGTATGGAAATATGAGTTTATTTGAAGATTTGCGTTACGAATTTGATGAAATTTGTATTATATTGAAGAATATAATTAATTTTATGAGTTTTGATTGATTTTTTTTTTGAATTTTTGTATAAAAAAGGATAACATTGTTGAAATTTTTAAACATGAAATATCAAATTGTCACTTAAAATTAAAATAAAGGACCAAGTCGGGAAAAAAAAAGATAAAGGAATAAAACGTTAACTGAAATTAAGTTAAAGGACCACGAATGTAATTTAGCCATAATAAAAATGTTAGGAAAAGAAACATATTCCAAACGAAGTGAAACAAGTTATTAGGAAATGCCTCATCAATGCGCTGGAGCGCCGACTGTGTCTGACGTCAACATCACCAGAACACACAAATGAATAGTACTTCTTGAAGGTTTCTACGATAGAAATCCCAAAATGATATCATTTTTTCAAGACGGTGAACATGCTTTTCGAAATTCAAGAAAACAACTGCAACAATAATAGAAACCCATTTTTTAAATTGTAACGGTAGGCGATTTCAAGCATATGTAATGGAAGAGGGTGTTTTGTGGAGTCCAAATATGGTTTCGGTGTTCGTTAATGATAGTCGTGGTGGTCAGAATCTTGATCAAAAGGTGGAAGTGTGATTTTTGACAAAGATGAATAAGATATTTCAACTAGCGATTCAGGTTGGGAATGAAAGAAGAGATCAAAACGGTCAGAAATGTGGTATTTGTTTTGCACGACACCCACTATAATAGTCATGGTCGAAGAGAAAAGATGGAGATGAAATAGATTATGGATGCGGTGGTGTATACGAAGAAGAAGAAGATTGGAACCGGTCTTTCCCTTTTTTCCTTTTTTTGTTGATTATTATTATTATTATTACTATTATTATTATTATTATTATTTATTATTTATTATTATTATTATTATTATTATTATTATTATTATTATTTAATTACCTTTTACTCTTGTATATTGCTTAATCCACTAAACACATTCTATACCCTTTCTTTTATTTTATTTTTTTGAAATAAAATAATACCAATAATTAACAAAAACTAATTTCTTTAATAATTTTTTTATAATATAATCTCATTACTAAAATGTTGCTAATATTTAGAAACTATTATTTTATAAAATAAAGTAATTAATGTAATTAAATTTTTAAAATACACTAATAATTAAAACTCTCATATTCAAAATAATAACTACAATTATTACTATATTATTTTACAAAATAATCACATAAAAATACTACTATCTTTATAGAATAGTCAAAATGATAAAATAAATAAATATAACATCAACCATTTGATATTAATTACTAAATCACAATAAATATGCATAAAATCACCATGCATAGAAAATATATAAAAATGTAACGGGAAATCAATTGCAATATTACTAATATCTCATAATAAATATTTATAAATAAATAATTCAAACAAGGTATTTATAAATAATTAAATATTATTAGTGAACATTTAATATTAGTTAAACACATAAGAAAATATCACAATAATTACGAACGCACACGTAGATGAAAAATTGGCTAAAATCTTATTCTTTAAAATATTACACTAAAATATTATTATTTTTAGAAAATATATAAAATAAATATAATATTTGTTATTTATATTACTTATTTAGTCAAATGTGTATAAATTAGCACATTATATAAAACACGCGTATAAGAAATTAATCATAAACTTGATCAACATATATTTCTAAAAAAATATAAGCACAAATTAATTATTTAACATATTATTTCGTTTAAAATTGTTTATTATAAAATTTAGGGTGATACACTGCATACCATCAAATACATTATTTATGAAGATAAACAAATGCGTAACACATTATCAATTACTTATTCCACTCAAGCAAGTATGCCATCTAGTAAGCTTACGTGGTCTTGTTGGATTTATAATCCAAATGCAATTATTACACCAATCTCTACTTTGTATGTATATGTCAAACCATTTAAATTCACCATAAACAAATGTGTAACATATTATCAATTACTTATTCCACTCAAAGCAAGTATGCATCTAGTAAGCTTACATGGTCCTTTTGGATTTATAATCCATTTGCAATTATCACACGCATCTCTACTTTGTTTGTGTATATGTCAAACCATTTAAATTCACCATTCCACTTAAAGGAACAATAGAATAGTGTGTTGCCAAAAAAGTTATATCCAAAAGAAAAATCATAATTTTGATTAAACTGAAGAACATGAACTCCAAGATCATCATCACCCAGATTTGCAATGAACAGTTAGGCCGGTTTTCATTCCATTAGTAATAGTCACATGTGTTCCAAGAACATTTTGCATGAACAACAACGCCAACACACATATCAAAAGTAATTTTTGGATAAATAATGACATTGCACCTTTAATCAATCTTTCTTTGAAAGTGAATATTCTTTAATATATAAAAGTTACAATAATAGATTGAAGAATATCATATATTTATATAGTTATTTTTGGAAAGAATGCAAATACATAAAAAATAAATTATTTAAGGTAATATTTTGTGAGTATAAATAATTAATAACCGTTTGTTAAATATTTAACAAAGTAAATTCAAAGATAGTCAAGGATTTATTAAAGTGAATATTGTATTTTTACTCAATATAGAATAGTAAATTTATGGAAAAACTAATTTTGATTTACGACATTTAATGTAATTAATTTTACAAATATTGTAGTTTGACTAGAGATATTGATAACAAAAGAGTTGATAACAATTAATTTATTTATTATATTGAACTAGTAAATACCGGTTTATGATCATATAGATCGAAGGTTGAGAGTATTTTTGTATATTATATATTTCTCTTTTTATACTAGATCCATCACCGGATAGTAAAGAAGAAGAGATCCTCAAACTTACTCTGAGTAAAACAATGGATGCTCTAAAAGAGTGTGACATGGTGAATAATTTTATTATCTATAAAATAATTAATTCATATTCATAATAGCAACAAATTAAATCAAATAAATGATATCAATCAAATCATAATTAAGCATATTAAACCAATCGATCAATATTTTAATTAAAACATATTTATATTTCTAAAAACTATTATAAAATAGTTTATTGCATTTGTAGTTGTATTAATAGATACATAATCTTTATCTTCTATATTTTACATTAAGTCTGACATAATTCGCATTTATTTCCCATATTAATATTTACCATAAATACATACATGCATTTTTTTTATGATTAATTATTAATTTATTATTTATTCATAACATATTTTTTAACGTAATTATTTCTTTAGAACAATAATTATGATCAAAATAAATTAGTTTTTTGTTATTTTCAATTGATTTGATACATTTGTAATTTGTATTCATTGCTAGGAGTCATCTTTTATCGGCATAGGGCATTGTGAAACATGTCGTTGACACAATTGACTGGTGGTACACTGCATGTGTGTCCAATAAGAAAGTAATCCTGATGAGCGCATTTGTTATTGTGGAAAATGTAACAAACATGTTATGAATTTTTCCCCACGCTATAGAATTAAACTTCGTGTAATTGACACAATTGATTCAGCCACCTTTGTTATATTTGATCGAGATGCTTCAATGTTGTTTAAAAAAATCAACAACATAATTATTTTATTAATAAAATAGAATTTTAAATAATTAATTTGGCATTAAAGGTATTTTAGAATATACATGATTCATTTTCTTTATATGTGTGTTTTTTTATGATGTGTGAATCTATACATATTTGACTCAATGAGTGATGTAAATAATAAATATTATATTTTATCATTTTATATATTTTTCTAAAAATAATAGTATTTTAGTGTAAACATTTTAAAGAACGATATTTTAGGCAACTTTACGTGTATATGTTAGTTGGTAATTAATGTGATATTTTCTTGTATGTTTGACTAATGTTAAGTGTGCACATTTTATATTTTAATTATTTCTTATTTTAATTATTTACTTTATAAATAATTATATTGGGATATTAGTATAACCTAACTAAACTAAATAATGATAAATAAAAAAACAAAAGATATAAGGAAGGATGGTGGAGGAGTAGTAACAGTCGCTTAAAGAAGAGGAAACATAAATTAGTACTACCGTTTGACACCAATGATCGATAACTATTACAGAAAAGTTTATCCGTTTACGTCCAATTTTTAGTATTTTTGTTTCATTCATTTAGCTAGTCAATTAAACACACTTTCTCAAACTTTTTACCAACCTAATTTCTCTCTAAACTACCCGACTTCTTCTTTTTTGGAATTCGTTATTTGCACCCGTTCTTCTTCATCGCAAGTCCAATTTGAGTGAAACCAACAGGAAAAAAATCATGCAAAAAGTGGGTATATTATCCACCTATTGGTGTTATGGTTTATGGTAAGTTTCCTTGACCTAACTTCGAAATTAGTTTTTAGTGTAACACCCCAAATTTTATTATAAATATTTCCTTCATGAAATAGGATTTTAGATAATTAATTTGGTGTTAAAACTACTTTAGAATATGTGTGGATAAATCTTGTGACTAACTTTCGTTATATGAGTGGTTTCTATGATATGCTAATTTTGTATATATTTAACTAAATAAGTGATAAAAATAAAAAATAATATATTTTATTATTTTATATATTTTTCTATAAATAATAGTATTTTAGTGTAAATATTTTTAAGGAATAAGATTTTTGGCAAGTCTACATGTATACGTGTGTTTTGTAGTTAATGTGATATTTTCTCGTATGTTTGACTGATGTTAAGTGTGCACATAATTATATTTAAATATTTATAAATATATGTTATTTTAATTATTTATTTTACAAATAATTATCTTGATATATTAGTAATTTTAATATTGATTTTCTTTATTTTTATATATTTGCTATCGTATGAGGATTTTATACATATTTATTTTGATTTAGTAAGTAATATAAATTGTGGATGTTATATTTATTTATTTTATCATTTCGACTATTCTATAAAGATGATGTATTTTTATGTGATTATTTTGTAAAATGTTATAGTAATAATTATATGTATTATTTTGAATATGAGGGTTTTAGTTTATCTATGTTAAGGATAAATAATATTATGTTAAAATGAGTATTTTAGAGAAAACTTTCTTAAAAGTAAAATAAATTATTTATTTATTAAGGGTTTTATTAATACTAAATTTTGGACCAGACGACTATTTACGCCCTTATTTTCTACTTATGCATATTAATTTGGGTTATTATTGATTGGACCTTTCGTTTCTACACCTACGAGTTACTAATTACACCTCTATTTCTGCCTCAGACTTGACTACTGTGTTGGGCCTTACAAATTTACTCTTGTACTTGTACATCTGCAATCTGCACCCCTCCTTCTGCAATTAAAAAATTAAAAGCTAAAATCTGACAGTCAAATCGCTCAAACTCTTTTTCTCTCAAATTCACTCCCACCAATTAATTCCTTGCCGTTTTGAAACAATCTCAACCTCTATCCCACACAAAATTGACCACCGAATCCATTTTTGGCATCAATTTTAATGATCGTGGCTCCGTTTAATCAGAAACAGCTACGTTTCTTTCCTTGAGCGAGCTGTTTTAGGCCGATTACAATCTCCACATTTGTTGTCTCAAAAAACTGGTATCATTTTTGGATTCCTCCCGTCGAAACCTTCAAGAAGCACTACTCATTTGTATTTTTCGGTGAAGTTGACGTTGGACCCTTCCCGGTGCTCTAACGAGTCGGTAAGACTTTTCTGTAGTTTTTTTCTCGTTGTTTTGTCTCCATTTTTGTTCCTAAAATTATTATTAATTAATTAAACTTTATTTTTAAGCTCAGAATAATTTATCAGTCAAGTCTCAACGATTTTGTGCACTCGTCGTTTATTCGGATTCGCTCGCTGTACGTTGTAGATCTACAGTTGCAGTTGAAAATTTCATTGATTTATGTGTTTGAGAAAGCATCTATATAAAGTAAGGGGTGAGAGAGTGTTTGAATTCAAGAGTATAATATATTGTGAGTTGAACGGGAAACTGTATTTACCAACAATTCATCGGGGCTCGCTACGTACGGCAATAGCCCTTTGAGTGATAAATTAATTAATATGAAAAATGGAAATTGTGAGATTAAAATTTGGAATAGAAATATTTATAAGGTGTTGATTGATTTAATTTCGTTAAATGTGTGATATTTGATATTATTGAGATATTAACATTATTGTGATATTTGATATTATTGTGACATTTGATATCATTGTGATATTTGATTTCAAATGAATTTGGTGCATATGTTTGATTAAATGAGTTTATCTGAATGCAATGTATAATGTAAGTTGATTTGATGATGACATGTGATTTATGATATAAATTTGTGATAAGTTTTATGTGATAATAATGATGATGTTTGATTGATGATAGTGATTCTATAAAATTGTGACAAGTTTATGTGATGATGAGATACGATTAATGATGGTGATATTGTGAATTTGTGATGAGAATATTGAAGTAACCCAATAGCTGGTGAAATAATTTTGATTCCAATTTGTATTTGAGATGACAGTCTTAATGTAGTATCATAGGCCAACGAGGGGAGAAAATAAATATTGAGAATTTGTGAAGTGAATATCATTTTATGATCATATAGGTAGGGCCTGACAAGCCTAGTGATTTCCGGGGAAGTACAAATAAATGAGTCTGATCGTGGCAGTCTCTTATTGAGCCTTAAGGAAAGATTGATAGATCTTAGAGGTATTCGGGTGGGGAATTCCTAGGTGACTTGGAGGTAGCACTTTAAATTTCGGGAGCTACCATGCAACACATGTTTACCTCGACTGTCGCGTATATGTGTCTCGGGTTGAGTTGAGGGGATCTGTGAGCATAGGACATATTTGAATTGTCCGTCCACCGGAATGGTGGCATAGTATCAAGCCTCCTAACCAAGTACTTCAGAGTTAGAAGGTACCACATTGTGAAGTAGAGTTAAGCTCATGCATACATTGCATTTTCATGTGATTGTTTGGTTCTGATTAATATGTATTGTGTGCGATAATTGTGACACCATGAACCCAAAGTAAAATGCACTAGTTTTAAAGAGATTCGCAGCGGTTCCAAGATAGAGTGTATATATATATATATATATATATATATATATATATATATATTATACTTTAAGGTTCAAGACGTCACATTTCACACTCACACAAAATGCTTGCATAAAAATTTTCAATAAAAAAAATTCTTAATATCGAATATAGTTGATGTTCATTAAATAAATACTTTTGATATAAAAGCAAGTTCTAAACTTAGAGACAATTAATTTCTACCTCTGAATAACCGATAAAAATAACACAATTGATCAATCAAATTTACAAAAATCTAAATTGTTCATAACTCAACAAAATACGAAAAATTACTCCACCTAATATCACATATTCAGAGCGTGGATCCCCAATCGATAACCTGAAATAACTGCGCTCTCGCAATGCGCCAAACACAAGCAACGAGGGGTGAGCTTCGAAAACATGTAATAGTATAAAATAACTGAGAAGAACACGTAAAAGAATATTAAAACACCGTATCATATCAATCACAACCAACAAGAATAATCAAGGTAAAACATTGATACAATCCACAACATCAAGTAAGTAAATACATAAATCAAGTAATGTTATGCATGCTCTTATACTCTAGAATCCTCCTCTTTCTTTGGTACCATTCTAACTCTGAAGTACTTGGTTAGGAGGCTCGATACTATGCACCACGCAAGTGGACGGACAATTCAAATTGGCCATGTCCTCATAGATCCCCTCAACTCAACCCGAGACACATATACGCGACAGTCGAGGTAAACGTGTGTTGCATGGTAGCTCCCGACATTTGGAGTGCTACCTCTAAGTCACTTAGGAATTCCCCACCCGAATACTTCCAAGGTCTAAACAATCTTGCCCTAAGGCTCAACAGCAGACCGCCACGATCAGGCTCATTCAGTTGTACTTCCCCATAATCACTAGGCTTGTCAGGCCTACCTATATGATGACCAAATAATCTCTACTTCAAAAATTATCAACAACTACTTTCTCCCCTCGTTGTCCTAGGTTACATAATCCATTACGAGAACCATCATTGGCAACGGGTCGAATTCGTCACTATTCAATTAACCACAATATGCATTTCATGATATTCATCAGGCGGTAATATCACAAGTCAAGGAGTACACATCATCATTGCAGATTTCCATAGTCATACATTACATTCATATTTTATCATCATAATACGTCATCTCAAACAATAAAGGGTCTTCACTCACATATAATAATAATAATACTAGATCGTTCACACACATCACATCAAATTGCGAGGCAAATAATTACAATTCGTCACATTTTATATCATATATCAATATCGAGGACAGATATAAACAAGGCACACACTGCATCAAATACACAATTCTACAATAATTCAACTATCACACGATCTTCAAAAATTAAATCAAACAACATCCTATAAAAGTTTCTAATTCACATTTTAACCTCACAAAATTCAGTTTTCTCATTAGTCAATTATTACTCAAAGGGCTTCTGCAATACGTAGCGAGCCCGAATGAATTGTGGGAAATACGGTATTTCCGTTCATCTCACTTTATTTTATACTCATGCATTCGAACTCACTCTCACACCACCATACCTCAATTTGACGCTTTCATAAGATAGAAGGACAATAATGATTTTCAGCAACCATGAGATATCGACAACACGTCCAAATTAGTCCAAAAGCATCGACAAATTTGCAGAGTCAATGAAACATGGCTGATAATTTTCCCGAGGCATAAAAATCAGCATTATATAATTAATAAAATATTAGGCGAAGAAACATATTCAAAACGTCATGAAACATGTTATTAGAAAAGGTCTCGCCGACGTACTAGGGCGCCGACAGGGTCCGGCATCAACTTCACCGAAACACACAAATGAGTAGTGCTTCTTGAAGGTTTCGACGAGAGGAATCCAAAAATGATGTCAATTTTTCAAGATGATGAACGTGTTGGCCGAAGTTTGGCAACACAGCGCGGCGAGGGTGAAAACCCATTTTTTTAAGTATAACGATTGGCAATTTCATGCATAGGTAATGGAAGATGGTGTTTTGTGGAGTCCAAATATGGTCTCAGTTTTCATTGGGGATAGTCGTGGTGGCCGGAATCTTGATCAAAAGGTGGAGGTGTGATTTTTGACAAAGAGGAATAGGGGGTTTAAGTTTGCGATTCAAGTTGGAAATGAAGAGAAGATCACAACGATCACAAATGTGGTCTCGGTTTTACACGAAACTTGGTATAATGGTTATAATTGAAGAGAGAAGGTCAGAAGACATAAGAATGGAGGCGGAGGCTAGTCTACGAAGAAGATGAGGATGCGTACTTCTATTCTCCTTCTTTTTTTTTTTCTTCTTCATTTTACTATTGTTATTCTTATCATTATTATTACTATTTATTATTAAATAATTGGATTTTAGTTGGAGTTAATCCATAAACACATTCTACTCATTTCTTTTATTTTTTATTTTCAAAATAAAACCAACAATTAGCAAAACTAATTTTTTATTATATATATAATAAATATATATTAAACACAATTTAATTTTTTAATATATTACTAATATTTCAAAACTAATATCATATAAAAATAAAATAACTTATTTTATTAATCTTTTTAAATACTTTAATACTCAAAATTCTCATATTCTAAATAATCACTAAAGTAATACTTATTTTTGTTTTATACTAGAATTAAAATATTATCATCATTTAGAAAATAGTCAAAATTGTAAAATAAATAAATAAAACATCAAAACTTTATATTATTACTAAATTATAATAAATATATATAAAATCATAGTATCATAAAAAGATATAAAAATATAGGAAATCAATTGCAATTGTACTAGCATCTCAAGATGATTATTTATCAACTAAATAACTAAAAATATAAAACCAGTTAGAAAAAAATTGAAGTATAACTATGTGTACACTTAACATCATTCAAACTCACAAAAAAATATCACATTTACTAGATACATGCATATACACGTTAAATTGTCTAAAATCTTATTATTTAAATTATTACACTAAAATAGTATTATTTTTATAAAAATATATAAAATAATATAATATTTGTTATTTATATCACGCATTTAGTCTAATATGTAATTAGTAGATCATAGAAAGGCCCTATATAAAGAAAATTAATTCCAAAATTAATCAACATATATTTTAAAATAATTTTAACACTAAGTCAATTATTTAAAATTCTATTTAATTAATGAAATAATTTATTATAAAATTTGGGGTGTTACAATTCTCCCCTCGTTAAAAAAATTTCGTCTCGAAATTTATGGTGAACAATAGACAAACTAATACATAATTAAGCACCCTCAAGGAATTCACTAGTTATATGACAATGAATCATTTAAACACATATCACATATAATGTTTCAATCATTAAAGAAATACCACGATTACTCGCTATAATTTATAGAGGAGGGAGAGCTCATAGAATTAGTCGATAACAACTTACTATTTTAAGTTGAAATGAACGAAAAAAAATTTAAACACTTTATAAAATTCAATTAACTTTTCAAATAATGCTCTATTTATCTGACTCTCCTAAACGAATATTTAAATCCTAACAACAATTACGATACAGATTTTAATAAAAGTTAGGCTTATAGAGAAACATTTAAAAAAATTCACACCTTAAAGAATTATAAACTGAACTGCATAACAACTCAATAACATGTAGTCACTTTAAAACAAGAACAAATGTACAAAACCATATTAGGAGACATAATTTATTTTTCACGTAGTATTCCTGACACACAATTTTTTTTTCTTTTTCTTTTTAATCTAATCAACATTTGTAGTGTATGCTATTTGTAATTTATAATTAAAATAATTTAGAACAACATACATTATAACCAAATAAGCAGAGGCAATTAAAAGTCAATGATAAGCATATTGCCTCATATATTTAGTACTGACAATGGGTTCGTCGGGTTGATCAATCCCTTCTACTCATGTAGTCAAGTACTCAAGGTAAGAATAACTAAAAATATTGAGTCCAAACATAGATGATTAAAAGACTTTTAACGCGGTCGTAGTGTGGGAAAGACGTCGTCACGTCTCTCACCTCTCTCAACACAGTTAAACTCCTTTTAACTTCACAAGTTTTTTTTCTATAAGAAAAAAAAAAATTGGTAAACTAGTACATGGACAAAATACTTATAATAAACACACCACTCAACAATTAAAATTTATTGTTGTTTAATCATATTCATCAAACAATGAAAATAATACTTTGCGCTCAACTCAACAGCTAAAATATAAGGCAATAATTTAAAAATAGCATCAATAAGAATCAATCGCAGCTTATGTGAATTATAAACTATTCCTCTGCAAAAATAGCTAGCAGTCATGTTTATTTAAACTTAGAAAGCCAATTAAGTATAATCCATAATTCAATTTTTTTTTTCAACTCAATTAAATAGTCAAAATAATATTTCAAGTAAAGTAAAGGATAGTCAAATCAACTAGTGATGATGAACTTAATTGCCTAATACATCAGTAACAACAATAGAAATGACACTTAAATTAAACTTAATCAACAATCAGACAAAAGAAATATTAAATTATTTCACTTTTAAACACTCCCAACAACTCTAAACTCTATACACAATTCCCTTTCAAAACCATTTAGAACACCTAAACCACAAGCAATTTTATTTTCACAAAAATCAAAACACAAGTTAGAGCTCAACCACAAGAGAGCAATATAACGAGAAACAAAAACAAGTTTTTCCTATATCAAAAGCCAAATATAAATATGCAATACATCCCTTTCAAACCAGTAAAATAAATTATAAAAACAATAAAATACTCTAGTTTTGTAAGAATCTTATTTCAACGAATTAGGTCCCCAAAGAAAAAGTTATGCTTGCTTAAATGTAAGTCATACATACACGCTACATATGCAGGCTTGGTCTGGTTTTGCAAAATTTTCAAGAATAACTCTATATAAATTTATTCAAAATATTTGCTAAGAAGTCTCCAAGTGAAAAAACTCCCTTACCCTGAAGGTTAACAACATAACTTATTCTTACCAACATCACATATTGTGTTTGATGTAGTGCTACCACATGAGTTCTACAACAGTGCTACGTTAACTATTTTAGTAAACGCGCTAATCAATAAATATTCCTCAACATGAAATATACAAGTTATAATGTTAAATCAGATTAGTTGATATGAGTAGTACAAGTGTTTGTTGGTTAACTCATTAAGTTAGTGGTATAAAGGAAAAGGCAAGTATACTTTCTTCTCTGGTAAAAAGTCATAAAGTCAACAATCACCTAGACAAAGATTAGCTTTTGACATCGCATGCAAATTAATTTTTCCTCAAACACAATAAAATAGCACACATACAAGTTTTTATAAATTCGCTCCTTAAACAAATTCTATTCACAACTATGTGTATTTGTTTGTACTGCCAACAAACATTGTCAACATTCATGAGCAATAATGTCTCATCAGACTAATACCAACCATAATGCACAATAAACCTGCTTTCTTGGGACTAGAGTTTTAACTATATCATAGCAGAAAATTTCTAAGTAGCAAATATGGTAATTTATCATTTATTAGAAGGTACAACACACTACAAATTAAATTGAATATTATAAGATGTATCACTAATAATTTATCACCCAAAAAAAATATTATTGAGAATTCAAATTTTTTCCATAAACAAAATATACAATCCTTTTAGTATTTTATCATTGTCAGAACTCTATAACTTTTTATTTTAATTTTATCAAAACTCGAGATTTTAAAGGTACAAATATTAATAAAAAGAAAACAAATTTTAATAGTTTTAAAAAATTAAAATACGGCAATTGGAATGAATTTAGTAATATGAATGTAGCTTGTTAAGATCAATTTAGAAGCTACAAGCGAGATACTACACTCTTGAGTTCTCTAACTAGATATTTCAAATTCCTTATTACAAAGGCACAACAAATAACAATGTCATCCATCTTTCTTTCATCCACATCAAAATAAAGAACTAATCCATTTGTTGATAATTCATTGTTCCTACTTCCCAGGCCTAAATCACTATCTACTATCCAAATGATATTTTTATTTGCCAATCCAAATGATATTTTTACTTGGATAAACCAACCCGAAATTATCAGACTTAGCAGCTAACAGAAGCAGATTACATCACAAAGGTTTTGTATCCTTGGACACCAATTCTTATAAACCTATATTCAAAATATTGCAAGAAAAATATATATACAAACTCAGTAGTAATGAAGTGTCTGTTATAAATTAAAATTTATTACTGCAGTATCTTAATTCTTAAAATGGGATAATATAATGTTTTTAGCTTCCCTATGGTGTTTAGTTTAAGGACTCTCAGAGAGTTAGTGGCAAATTAAAAAAATGGTAGATTCATCTTTCTTCATTGTATCATTTTTCACTTCCGGTTTCTTTTAGAAAGATATATCGATTATGATGGTTGTGTTCTCCCTACTTTATTGTATAAACAATTACTTTTTTCTACCAAAAAGCAAATGATTTGATAGATAAGCGGTGAACATTTTTTTTTCAAACCAGCCGGTAGCCATAGTGTAGTTCCTTGTCACCATCTAGTAAGATTAAAAGAACAAACATAGATATTCAAAGAAACATTTATAATTCAACATTATTCTCCTCCAGATATCAAAGGTTTCATCACACATCAAGGAAAGCAGTAGAAAACAATGTCAAAAGAATTTTCAAATGCAGGTTAATGGAGTACATAACTCTAGAGAATTATGCGCCGCAAGTCCAATCAAAAGTTAATTAACCAAATCATGTCAACAATTCAAATCAACTCACAGTCTCAAACAAATACATACCACAACAAGAAAGCGCAAGCAATTAACATTAAACAATTATTTTCAAAAATAAGATAATTTGCAACAGAATAAGCAAGTAGTTAACAATTAACAAACGTCTTCTAGAAATCATGTATTGTAATGGAACAAGTATATAGCACTTAACACAAGAAATATAGAGGTAAGCGTTTTTTGCATTCAACATGAAACACAAGTAACACAATTGGTTCACGATTTGACTATTAGACGACTGGCATTTGACTCACATTAAACTAAACACTCAACCACACTCGGCTGATTGGACAGACCTGCTCTGATACCACTAATGTACACCCTGAACCCCAAATTGAAATAAAAAGTAAAATGCCACTAGTTTTTAAAAGAGATTCGCAGCGGTTTCCAAGATAGAGTGTGTATATATATATATATATATATTTTATACTTTATACTTTAAGGTTCAAGACGTCACATTCACACTCACACAAAATGCTTGCATACAATTTTCAATAAAAAAATTCTTAATATCGAATATAGTTGATGTTCATTAATAAATACTTTTGATATAAAAGCAAGTTCTAAACTTAGAGACAATTATTTCTCTACCTCTGAATAACCGATAAAAATAACACAATTGATCAATCAATTTACAAAATCTAAATTGTTTCATACTAACAAAATACGAAAAATTACTCCACCAATATCAACCTATTCAGAGCGTGGATCCCAATCGATAACCTTAATAACTGCGCTCTCGCAAGCGCCAAACACAAGCAACGAGGGGTGAGCTTCGATAACATGTTATAGTAATAAAATAATGAGAAGAACATGTAAAAAGAATATTAACTCCGTATCTATCAATCACACAAAAGAATAATCAAGGTAAACATTGATACAATCCACAACATCAAAGTAAGTTAAATCATAAATCAAGTAAGGTTTGCATTTGTCTTATACTCTAGAATCCTCCTCTTTCTTTTGTACCATTCTACTCTGAAGTACTTGGTTAGAGGCTCGATACTATGCTACCACGCATAGTGGAACGGACAATTCAAATTGGCCATGTCTCATAGATCCCTCACTCAACCGAGACCATATACGCGACAGTCGAGGTAAACGTGTGTTGCATGGTAGCTCCCGACGATTTGGAGTGCTACTCTAAGTCACTTAGGAATTCCCACACCGAATATCCCAAGGTCTAACAATCTGCTCTAAGGCTCAACCAGCAGACCACCTAGTCAGGCTCATTCAGTGTACTTACCATCAATCACCTAGGCCTTGTCAGGCACCTACCTATATGATGACCAAATAATCTTACTCAAAAATTATCAACATACTTTCTCCCCTCGTGTCCTAGTTAACATACTCATTCGAGACCATCATTGGCACGGGTCGAATTCGGTCACTATTCAATTAACCACATCATGCATTTCATGATATTCATCAGGAGGCGGTAATATCAGCCAAGTCAAGGAGTACACATCATTTCATTGCAGATTTTCCATAGTCATACATTACATTCATATTTTATCATCTAATACGTCATCTCAACAATAAAGGGTCTTCACTCACATATAATAATAATAATACTAGATCGTTCACACACATCACTCAATTGCGAGCAAATAAATTACAATTCGTCAATTTTATATCATATATCAATATCCGAGGACAATATAAAACAGGCACACAATGCATCAACATACACAATTCTACAATAATTCAACTATCACACGATCTTCAAAAATTAAATCAAACAACATCCTATAAAAGTTTCTAATTCACATTTTAACCTCACAAAATTCAAGTTTGCTCATTAGTCAATTATTACTCAAAGGGCTTCTGCAATACGTAGCGAGCCCCGAATGAATTGTGGGAAATACGGTATTTCCGTTCATCTCACTTAGTTTATACTCATGCATTCGAACTCACTCTCACCCCATACCTCAATTTGACGCTTTCATAAGATAGAAGGACCATAATGATTTTCAGCAACCATGAGATGTCGACAACACGTCCAA
>PGTU02000006.1:7574416-7647296 GCA_002896215.2 Cicer echinospermum | reverse complement strand
TATAATAGAAAATTTTAATGAATTAAAGCATTATAAGTAAAATATCCTAATTTAAAAACCAAAATTTATTAAAACAATAGAGGGAAATAACTTATTCACAAGATTTATGGGGAAAAAAAGTATATCTAGAACAACTTTAAGAATATTATATAACTTCTAGACAAAGATTTATGGGGAAAAAACCACACACACATATTAACTATTACAAGAATCAAGAGAGGAAGAGAGTAGAGGGTGATATGCTCTAACAACAATATTACGGTGAAAAAAGCAATTACTAGAAATTTCACAAACATGTAAAATATTTTCCTGCTATGATGTGAAGGTGTAATCTTGATAACAAGGCCAGGGAAGACATCATCAGGGTCATGTATATGAGATTATTCTCAACAATAAAAGGGTCATCACACTTATCACTAATTGTATGAAGTGTCTCACCTTCACCAACAACATATATTTCACGCATGGTTTGATGAGAAGAGGTGGTTTTTCCATGAAGTTGTTATCAACATGATTTGGAATAATATTCATAGAGGTGTCTCTAACTATTGTTAGAAGTTGAGGGCAATAAGGAACAATTAGCACAATACCATGAAGCTACATCAGCTATATTTTTTGAGTTTAAGAATATTTGTCCTTTTTTGGAGTTGAAAGAAAGCATGATGATTGATGATGAAGAAGTTGATCAAAGAGAGAGGGATATTAATATGAGAAGAAAAAAGTGTTTCAATAGTTATAAAGAAAATAACAAAAGATGGAACAGGTGTGTGTGTGTGTGTGAAGGTCAGTTTTGCGGTTACTAAGAAAGGGAGTTGTTTGTGGCGGAGAAAAATGGGGGAAAGATGGTGGTTAGTTGAAATCAATTACATTCACTTTTATTATTTATTAAATCACTTATTTTTTCTCTCTTTTCTTTGTGATAAAAATCACATTCTTTTTACGTTAAAACTAAATTTCTTGCTTCTTATCTTTTTGCTTTAGTGTTTCTTTGTACATAAAATGTTGTGACTTGATTTGGACCTTTAACATCTTGCAAACCACTAAAATAATCCTTCACGGTACTAATTAGTCAATTTTAATGACTTATATTTTACTATCTTATCTAAGTATGTAAACATAAGAATCCATACATAAAATCACGGAATTTATTAATTATATTAATTTTTTACAATAAATATAGTTTTACAAATTTATTCTTCCAGTTAAGGTAAAATTATAATATTTACTGCCTATTGTAAAAAAAAAACTATAAATTAATTATGAGTATCTTAGTAAAGAAAATAATTAATACAATTAAAAATTTTACAAAAACTATTATAAAAAGATATAGAAATTAATCAAAATAATTTTGTATTTAAAAACGAAGGTAATAATATTTTGGTTTCTTTACATATTTTTAGTCTTTTAAATTGTATGTTACTATGTGATTTTTTTGGAAACAGAGATCTAGAGGGGTCACACCATTTACTATATATATATTATCATTATTTTTTTTTCTTGGTCTTATATACAGTAGTATATTTATAGAATCTTAATAGTATT
This sequence comes from Cicer echinospermum, assembly GCA_002896215.2. NCBI lineage: Eukaryota > Viridiplantae > Streptophyta > Magnoliopsida > Fabales > Fabaceae > Cicer > Cicer echinospermum. The sequence continues at coordinate 7,645,754 of PGTU02000006.1, read as the reverse complement.
TAAAAAATGTTAGACTTACATTAAAAAAGTTAGATGATTAAAAATTATTAATGGCGGATTAGCCCATAACTCGTTTAGGGTTGAGACTCGAGTAGTAGTTTTTGAATTGAAAGTTAATTAAAATTAGTTTTATTTTTTAAAAATATAAACCAAAAAGATGTCAAATATATAGAAAATTTTGATTTGCTCTATGAAATTTTATATTTAGAGATGGATGTAGTATTAAAAACGATACCAAATTATACACTAGTAATCCTATTCATATAGTTAGATGTCAAATATCTTACTTTTATTTTATGAGTGATTGGAAATTAGCAAAAAAATAATTGACTATGTTAGAATTTTATAAATTTGGTAAATCGAAATATTGTGATAAAATAAAGTAAAATATTTATGTTGAAGACAATTTCACCTTGCTGGAAACTATATTATATTATAGCAATCATATATTTAAGTAGATATAATTTAAAAAACTAAAATATGGCAATGATGCACATCTTGAAAATTCAGTGGTGGCTTTGGATTGGTTGGATTTGGATTCCGATTTTAATGATTACTCAAACCATGTTTATGCAAACCTTATTGAAGAGGGTAAAGAATTGGGTTGTGGGTGGTGGCTCATGACTAGCTTATTGTGGTCATAATTTGAGTGAAGAAGAAACATGACGTGGAAATATAGTATTTCTTGACCGACGTTCTAAAATAAATAAAATTTTGATACGATTGTGTATCTAAGGATTTAGTTCATGTATTAATCGATGTCGATCAAGAATTGAGATGTTGCATTTTGGTTGAGAAATTGAGATGTAGTATTATTTTCTTTGCGAAACTAATAACGAATTAGACAAATATGCTATTATGACACAAGATAAAGATAAGTTAAATATTTTTAATTTTTATGATTTTTGGTTAGAAATAAAAAATTAAAACACTCTTAAACATTGGATGTATTCCTTAGTTTTCATTTATATGTGTGTGTGTATATACACATCTATTTTTCCACATTAAATACTTGTCATTGTTGAATGCACATTTCAATATTTTTAAAGCTCTCTAAAGAGGCCTTGCTAGTTGCTATTACAAAAAGAATAGCTTTATAATACTTGAAACTTTACATCTTTTTCAATCAATTTAGCTCAATGATTAGATCAAAATAAATTGACTTGTGTCACCAACTGTACAAATGATCATGAGTCCAAAAGTATGCTAGTGGAGTATAATTGATCATATACTCCTCTGCTAATATGAACACTCAGTGCACATCAAACAAGGTAGTTGGTGGAAGAAAGCAATAGGTATATATCTTTCTCATGACTTAGGAGGATGTTGCTAACTTGGGCTCTTCCAACCATTTCCAGACAGTCATCAAGCCAGTACCATCTCCGGTGAAGAAGAGTCCACCAGAACCAATCTCTATCGATCCAATTTCTCGTCTAGCAAAACAATCTACCCCTCTCAGAAAAATCTAAAATTATAAAAGTAGACATTGTCAGTAAGGAAGCAAGTTTTAGTTTTACACGAACAACAAGATAGTTGCAAGTTTACTTACGATGGTAATTCATACAGGCAAACAGAATTGGTCTCTGCGGGAGCATAACAATATATGCTTGCCTTCTGCATCAGTCATCCCACTAAGTGCAACAACACCCTGTAATCAAAATAAAAATTTTCAAGTAACAATTTACATGACCATAATAAAAATACCATGCATAGATATTATACTAGTTAACCGACTTACATTTTCTGCACTATGTGAATATGTCACTTTCAAAGGCCCTTTCAGTGGCAGCCCAGATCTTAATAGTATGGTCTAATGAACTAGATAACAAGTAATTGTCCCAACAAATAAGGGATGTAATAACATTAGTATGTCCATTGAGTGTCATTGTACACTCGAATGTGTCAAGATCCAAACCTGAATAAAACAATAACAAATTACTATCTCAAACAAAACATAATGACAAAAACAAGACAAAACCATACAATACAACAAAATACACAATAATTTCATCTTCAGCAATTACACAAGAAAAAGACAGACTGTTTTGGCAAAGCCTACTTCAATATGAAGAACTGGACAACTGACAATATTGTCCAGTCAAAACCTTTATATATTTATTTTAAAAACTAAATAAATCTCCATTGAGAATTGCATAAATTTGAAAGGAAAAAAAACAGAGAATCCTCACTGACAACAATAGAAATACCTTAATGGTTTGGTCATTGATCCTGAGTAAAGCATCTTGTGGCGTCCAATGGTAAGGCAAACCACAGATTTAGTGTGACCCAATAATGAATAACCAGTTCAAAAGGAGAACCGGGTTCAGAGTTGCCTCTCCATGCAGAAATTATGCATCCTGCAATTCAATAATCAAATTATAGATAAACTGATAGATAAATGAAAAGTTTGATTTATTCAGATAACAAACATAAAGACTGTGCGAGTAGTTACCTCTGCTCCAGCTAATAGTGTATCATTGCCACAACCATGGCAAGGACTCGACCCTTAGGTCCATCAAGATTAAAACTGTGATGCAGTCTGAATATTCCATGCCTTCATAAAACCACAATGACATAATCAGCTTGCAAGCAATGGTCCAATATAATTGACAGATCACACAATGACACAAAACAATGACTTAAGTAAGAAGAAGAGCTTACCTTGACAATATTTGGCAGACCAACAAAAATCCAAGGGCCCTCACTGATCAAAGACGTGACTTCAGCACCAAGATTCATCACATTATCACATTTACCAGAATGACAGTCCCATGTCCGAAGTGTCCCATCAGTACTTCCAGAATAAAGTTTGTTTGATCCAACTGGAAGTGTAATTCCAGTAACAAGCTGTTGACAAAACTTATAATTGAGCTACTCCAGAAGTATTAACATAAAAGGAAGCCACAAAAATTATTGCATTTCCTAGGAATACTAAAGGGTGGTTAACTCCAAGTACCTTCTTGTGTCCTTGAAGCTTTGCTAATCTGGACAACCAATCGCCAGAAAACCATGAATGTATATTCGACACTGATCACCATGCACGCAGTTGCTATTGATCCAGTATTTGCATATACTTGGTGACGGAGTCCGAGAAGCATCAACAATTTGAGTCTTATCTCTGCCTTCTCCACTGACTCTCTTCAAGACTGCCTTTTTGTTATGATCATGAGGGTCATTCTCAGACACGGATAAGAAATGGCGCTTCCTTGCATTACAGTATCCAGTATCGACACTGTGAGAAGCTGTTGTAGAAGGCAAAGGTGTTTCGCTGTGCCGAAACCTACAAGGGTTTCTGTTGCATCTCCCAGCAAGCCAATAGAAGCATGTTTTTCCAATGACTCGATCAGTTCTACTACTCCTTGCCACCTTCATATCCATGATGATGCTCTAGAAAACAACCAACAATGCAATAGCATCCCAAATCAGCCACTTATCCAATGAACAACAATCCAATACTAAAACAAGCAGCCGTGGAACGCGTATAGTTACTCATCCCAAATTGTCCATTACCAAACTTTATAATACCCAATTATAAAGTTTACATACAATGAATAAAGAAACAAAAACTACATAACAGAACATCTTGAGTAGAGGCAAAAATCCTTAACAGAATCACCGAATCCAGGTTACCCGAATCACCGTATTTCTGATCCCAACAACCCTAATAAGTAAATTAAAAGAAACCTCAAACACATAATGCAATTGCTTTGATAATAAACTATATCGCAGAACTTCAACTGCATAGAAGCCAAAATCCATAGCCGAATTGCAAGAAAGACCATTAGTTTAACATCGATCAGCAATGCTTTGGCGTTCAGGAAAACCCTAATAAACGAATGAAAAGAAACCCCAAAATTGAAACCCTAAATTTGCACCTTGGAAGCGCATAATGCTTCGTCGGGAACAACATGATCGACGATGATCAATGGTAACAGAGTGAGGTGAAACCTAAAAACGAAATTCTTAGATTATCTAAGAAAGCAAACCTGAGTAGCGAAAAACTTCAAAATCTGAATTCTGAGAATTGTTGGAACGAACGGGACAAGGGTTTGGAAATCTGGTCAGAACTTAGAACATATGGCGGGTTTTAATATATATTTTGGAGCGTAAAACTAGGGCAACGGCTTTCTTTCATTAAACGAACAATTTTAGGAATCATAATTTATTTATTAATTATTTGTTATATTTTATTTTATTTTACTTTTTTATTTATGATTTATTTTACATTATTTTTTAGAACAATTAACATTATTTTTTTTTATAAAATTTAGAAATGTCAAAATTGGATTTATTTAGTGTGATCCGTTTGTGATTTTTGTTGATTCTATACTTCATAACATTTAAAATTGTCTTGTATTTGAAAAAATAACATGAAAATCATATTTTATCATGAAAAATTTTAGTTGTATGATGGAAATATGTTGATATACTTTGAAATGTATTTAAAAAATATATATTTCATAAGTGATTTTTAACTTTGTAAATCAACTCAAACATGTGTAAATCGATTTACAGTCTTGAACTCATTTTTGACGTTCTAAATCTTATGAATCGAATCACTCAATTATAAGAGGTTATGTAAATTACACTTCAATTAATCAACTTACACTACATCATAATGAAATCCTAAACTTTTAAGAAATATGTGAATTGATTCATAGGCATATAAGCTGATTCACGCGACCTACAAAATTAATATTTGATTGTTACAAAGCGATTATTTCAATTATGATGCATTGTAGTTTGACCAATTAACTCATGTCTCTTTATATATGGATATGATCCTTCATTCATTCTAAGAGCACCTACATATATTCATCAACTTCATACATTCAATATTATAATCTAGATTAAACACTTTTTTAATAATATAAAAATTAATGACTTTGAAAATTCGATTTTAATACATTTTCATGATTGGATTTTTGTTGAATTATAAATTTGTTTTAAAATTACACCAACAATTATAAATTGTGTCAAAGGTTGAATATTATGTATCGTTCGATTCTATTCGATACTATATCATTAGTGCATTCAAATTAATCAATTATAGTTTACTTCATATATATTTTGATCGATTCAGTCAAACTGTTTTTCTATGTAAATTTGGCTTTTCAATTTGAAATTGTTAATTACAATACCAAATCGAATATAAACGAATGTTTCCTTATGAATTAGCACTATTCCATCTCGTTTTCAAATATTTTCCTCTGCGTGATTGAAAGTCTTTAAAAAGTTTGAATTTTACTTAACCCCGTTCTAAATTCCATAGAGCATCTCGAGTAACAAGTGGCATTAACATCTAGATTTCTTAGTATAATAGAGCATCGAGTTTCAAATGTGATGGTTATTTGTATGTGTGAAAAACCACATCATTTGCTTATGATTTGGATATACGAGAGCTCATTGAAAATGATCCCTATGTTCTAAATATTGTTTGAAATGGAACTGTGAACAATATTCGAAGTAAATAATTGTAAATTTTGAATTCAAACGTGATTTTTTTATTAAAATTTATTATTAAACTCATTTTTATTTAAATATATTTAAACATAAATCACTTTGCGTTCAATTCACTTTTAATTAAAATTAATTTTATAAAATTAATTCACTCAAAATCAATTTTAACTAAACTATTTTCAACTAAAACAGGAACATGCTTTTATGATATTAATGAAATAATTATAAGAATAGGCATTTTTAAAATTTGGAAGCAAATAACTAAAATTCATAATAGTAAAAAGATAAGAATATATAATAAAAATACAATCAAAATACAATTAGTGGCATCACATTTATATAGTTTTCTTGCAAATGCTCTCAAGTTTTATTTCAATTAGGAAATATAATTTAGGGAGAAAGAATCATCTTGTTGGAAATGATAATGCCTTAGTGGAAATTTATTAAAAATAATGATGACATTTATGAGAGCTAGTGTTGTTGTGAATTGAAAAAAATTGAGAAGTTCCACATTGAAGGGATACCACACACTAGTATGGTATATAAGGTGGAGGTATGGAACTTGGAGAGGACCCCAAGAGACACCCCAATTTTGTGAAGGAGAGAGAACGCAAGCAATATTGACCACCACATACGCGTGCTGCCGCTGGCGTCCGGTCAGCCCGACTTGGCTTGGCCTTGGCCTTAGCTTCGGCTACGTGGTGTATTATTATTTTTTGGCATAAAAATTAATTAATTATTTTTAATTAAATGATTGCTTGTGTTTTATCTCTAATCGATACCTCCCTGAATCCGTGCGTCTGTTTTTTGTCCAGTCAAAACCCTAATCTTTTGGTCTCACGTTTCTTTTGTTGCCCGGTCAAAAGTCAGAGTCAAAACCCTAAGTTTGGAGTGCACGTTTTGGGTTTTGGAGTGCACGTTTCTGAGCCCACTTCTTGGAGCGCATGTTCTGATGGATCCCTGATTTTCTCATATTCAGTTGCGGATTTCCTCTATAAATAGAGGGTTCTCCTCATTTGGAAAATCACACCAAAAACTCTTCGTATCTGAGGCTTTTCTCACTTCTCCCCCTTCTTACTGTTTCTTCTCTTTCTTTCGAGTGGTCTTAGTGCCATATTACGAGTGTCAGTCGTACGACTGCCATATTAAGGGTGTAATTCTAGAACGGTTTTTTACAGTGCAGTAGAACTCCAATACAAAGTATCTCAGCAGTTTTATCCTGGGGACATCGTGGTTGATAGTTTGCCTTGCACAATTTGGGCAGTGCCTCGAAACGTCTTAAAGAGAGCGACCTAGTCCGCGACTCAACCTAGTAATATTTTCGGTGGCATAAATTGTTTTCAAAATGTTTTTTTTCGAAATTCAAAAACAACACATCTAATCCCCGTTCAAAAACCTCACCAACATTTCCTTCTATATCTTTTACGTTGCAACCACAAAAATTATTAAACTACCTATTGTTATTAGTTTAGTTTTGTATTATTTTTATTTGACAAAGTCTTAGACCTCCATCTTATTAGGAGGTTTGTTTAGTCAATTAGACTTTTATGTTTGTTTCATTTTAGTTGGTTCAATCTCAATATATATATATATATAGGGAGAACCAAACTAGAAAAGAAATAGAGAACTTTTTCTAATGAGGTATTTCAGGAATACGAATGTTATGAGTCTCATTAACAAAAATTAGTAATAAAAAATCACTACGCCAAAAATAGTATTTTGCAGTGCTTTTTTTAAGCTGTTTACAGCGCTTTTAAGCGTTGTAGTATCTAGTGATGTTAAAAGATACAACATCGCTATTTAAAATAAAAAAAACGTTGTAATATATAGCGCTCAACGTTTCTCTTAGACTCGTTTTATAGCGTTTTTCTTATTAAAAAAATTGATGTAATAGGTGCATATATAGCGCGCTTGTTATACTAGTTTTACAGTGTTTTTTAAAAAAAAAACATTGTAATAGGTTCATATATAGTGCACTTGTTATACTAGGTTTAGATCGCTTTTGTAAGAAAAACGTTGTAATATGTGCATCCTTATAATAGATTTACAACATTTTTTTAAATAAAAAAAACACAGTAATAGTTACATTTTTAGAAGCGCTGTAAATCTATTCTAAAAAGCAATATTGCTAGTTACAAAAGCATTTTTGTATAAGCAATATTACTAGTTACAAAAGCATTTTTGTATAAGCAGGTCTTCAAATGCATTCTTTTAAAAAGGCATTGTCTTTAAATGAGATTTAAATTTTTTTCCAAAATCATATTCATCAAGCACATATTGACACAATTGCAATTTTTAATTCAAACAACAATCTCCTTCATGAATCGCAATATATAGTATTCGCGGTCTATGTTGTTAATTTGGCGAGGACACTATAAAAAAAAATATGTACAAAAATAAATATTTATGCATTGATTGTAAATGAAATTTTAAAGGCATATAATTAAGTTCTATAACAAAAATTTCAAACCTTCATTTGGAATTCATGTGATGTTGTTTGACTTATACTTCGACATTGTAGCACCCCTTTGAGCGCAGATAACTTGTAAATTACTATCAAATAAATGTGATTATTATTCAATTATCAAATACATTATTTATATATATATAAGAAATAAATGAATATTACTTACGTACCGAAAATATTATTTATATATGAGTGATTGTTATACTGACTGTGTAGTGGATATAAAAAGTATATAATTTCAGAGGTGGCATTGATGACATACAACACCTAATGTTGCCTACAACAAAAAAATTTGGTTGGCCATTTTGTTTACACAACTGATAAAGTATCATAAATTAAAAAAGATATAGATAAAGAATATCTAATTACCCTGAAATATATATGGTGTAAGAAAAAATTTATCTTTCTCTTTATTTTCCAAAAGTATATCAACAACATATTTTTTTACATTAACTGGATCGAGTTTAAACATGGATAGCTTATGGGGAGATAAGAATAAAAATCTATCTGTCAATTTGCTCATGCTCACCAACTTTTCATAAAAATACCTTCAATGAAAATATCACATTAAATTAATTACCAATAAATGTGGCAATGATGCAATTAAAAGTAATTTTTATCTTAAATAAAGTATTTTACGTTACCTAAATGTATATGCTGATGACAGTAGCACTCAGCTCCTTATGATTGAGAAGTTCATATATGTGTTCTTTATCAAGTAATTCTTCATACTCATCTCCGAAAATACCTTTCTCCCTGTGTATGATACGTGAATCATTGTTGTCCATATTCATTTTTTCTTGTATGTCAAGTCACGACCCAAATCGAGAAATGTGTGGATGACTTATTTTAGGAGCAGCAACTAATTTTTCCATAATCCAGTTTTTTGAATTTTGCCAGATTTATTTTTACCACGAACCTGCATTTGCGGTGCGACTGATTTTTGGCAGATTTGCGGTGCGGTGGGTTTTTCTTGAATCTGAAAAAATGAGGTTTACAGCGTGTTAGCTATTATAGTAAGCTAATCATTTCGTATTCAATTGATGTATATGTCAAACCTTTTCTGGTGAAGTGATTGATTCGTTGTGAGGAATCTTTTTATCATTCTCTTTAGACTTTGTAAGAATATAAATAAATGTGAAATTAAAGTTAACAGCGGAAAAATCAGCAATTAAATATAATCAATCATAATCATACAATTAAACATACATAACAATTAAACATACCGTATATATGCCAACAAGATTTTTGGGCCATGCCACGTAATTACCTATTGCTTTCCCAAAAACTTTTTCATATCTCCATCGTTGTCGGGTATAAGCAATGGTGCAAGTGGTTCAAAAGCAATCACAGGTGGAACTTTAACATGGCCGACAAGGATCGGAGTATGATGTAATACTTCTCTCAATGTATTGTACAATGTTCCTTTTTCAACCATGCGATGAGTAGCAGAGGATAAGTATAACACACAAGATGAGACACCCTAAATCAATGGTTAATACATAAGTATGTGAAACAATCATGTTGAATGAATTTCTTATTTCATTAAGTAATTAATTACCTCTAGAAGACTTTTACGACCAATGTTGAAATTGTCATTTTCACTATCTAGTTGTATTTCACGTTGACACTTCGGAAGTTGCTTTTCCTTATTCGTTTTCACCAAAAAATGAAACTTGCTCTGTTAGGATTTTTAGCTTATCTAGTACTTCCTCATTAGATGGATTTATACGCATCTCATGTGAAAACTAGCTTTTTGAAGTTACACCAAATCCTTTACCCCTCACACGACCATAATATTCAGGAACATTAAATATCTTACCAAGTATGTCGCTGCAACTAACTTGTTTATTCTCCTCCAAATTTTCATAATATTGTTCTAGATTCTCCTAAAATACATGTATGATTAAAAATATAAATTCAATATCATTTTTAAAATACAATATTAAAAAATATTAAAGTGATAATATACTTTCACATTGTGTTATCACTTGTTGAATATTTTCCTTATCAACTATTCCATCTTTATTCAAACGAGCCTCCTTCCACAAAATATGACGACTAATGGTTGATCGGATTTCGTCTCTTGAAGCTATTCGTTAAGACACAAACAAAATATTAGTTAGAAACAATAGTTTATAATCTACCACATTATATAAAAGTGTTGTTTACTTATAATTTTTTTGCAGTAAACGTACATACCCCATACACAATTTTTTGTATGGATGCATTGGATTTTTTGCTCTCTCGCAATTTGTCGTACTTATACTCTATATACAAAAATAATGATCGTGTAAAAAAATACGCTATGAATATGAATAAAACACAAATACTAATAAATTAATATTACCACAAAAACGGGGTCAGCATGTTTAGCTACAAAAGCGCTACATTCTTCATTTGATATGTAGATTTTGTATATTTTCGGAGCTTCAACATTCAAATTTCCATCACGATCTTTTAAGTAGCAATTTGACAAATGAGATCTAAATCCTCTATGTATTTTTTTGGCAACTCTAAGCACATAATTTTTTCGTACCTCATCAACGTTAAAAGTTGACTACAAACCAAATAATGATAGAATATGAGTACAAGTATTTCAATAGAAAAAATTCTAAGTAAGAAAAAAGTGGAGTAAAAAAGTTACTTGTATATCATTTCACAATATATCTTTAGCATCCTTCAAAGCTTTATCTCTCCAATCATCAATTGTTATTGGGATATTTTGACGAACAACCGCACCAATCTAACTTACCATCATTGAATTGTTGGGCTCAATTGGCTTACCACTTTGATTCCATCCCACCTAATAAACTCATAGAGTAACTCCATGCTTTCAAAAAAGATATAAAATAAATTCTAAACCAAGTATAGTATATCTTAAATTTAATTCCACTACTTCTTGCTTTGATGACCTTTTGCATAATAGTTGCTCCACGTTTAACTTCGTTTTTATAACTCTTAGTATTGAAAACTCCATCATTTTGATGATCTAAATCCTTATTAGAATCCATTTATCTACACATTTCACATAGTATAATTATAAGTTCAGTATAACTTCAACAAGTTCGACATGCAGTAGTCTAAGTAGCAGTGTAAGTTCAACATGCAGTTTAGTGACAAGAACACATTAATAAATACAATACCTGACAACAACAATCACTGAGTTTAGGGTTACGACTTCACTTAAGTAGGAACAACGAGAAGAGGACGCATAAATACGTATGGAGAGGGTTCGTATGAAGGGTTCGCAATAGGGTTCGTATGGAGAGGGTTCGTATGAATAATAATGAAAAGGGTTTATAGGGATAATAGTGAAGAGAGAGAAGATGGTTAGTAGGGTTCGTATGGAGACTAACGAAGATGAAGAGTACATAATGAAGATGAAAACGAGAAGGTTTCGCACTGTCAAGTTCGTAGGGAGAGTACGTAATGAAGAGAAAAATGAAGTGGTTTTCTTATTATCAGTTTACTTAAAGACCATTTTACAGCGTTTGTCCAAAAAACGCTTTAAAAGACCTAACATGTGTACAGCGTTTTAAAAGACTATAAAAATCGCTTTAAAAGATTGTATTAAATGCGTTATATGAGCATTTTACAGCGCTTATGGACCAAAAGCCCTGTAAATTATTAAAAACGCTGTATATGAGCATTTTAAAAACTTTTTATAGCGCTTATAGAACAAACACTGTAAAATGTTTGTAATTTAATTTTTTTGAAAACCTTTTACAACGCTTATAGAACAAGCGCTATAAATTATTTTTAATTTAATTTTTAAAGCGCTTATGGACAAAAAGCGCTTTAAAATGATTTTTAATTTACTTTTTTTAACGCCTTTTACAATTCTTATGGACAAAAGCGTTTTAAAATTACAAGTTTATGTTCAGTTCAAGTTAAATATGATAAATTATAATTTCAGTTCAATTTTTGAAAAATACCTATATTTGGATTTTTTTTCTCCAAATAATTAGTTAAATACCTATATATCAATGCTAAATATTAAATTACATGATCAGTTCAGATTGAGATCAGTTCAAGTTGAAGGAAAATGCCCAGTCAAACATAGTTTTTTCAAGTTCAAATTCAGTATAAGCAAAAAATCAATAGAAGCAGAAAATCAGTATAAGCAGAAAATCAAATACAGTACAAGCAAAATGCTAAAATACTCAGTTCTGGCAGGTCAAACACTTAAATTACATGAACTTAGTACAAATTACACGATGAGTTCAAATTACATGGCTTATATAAAAAAAATCAAACACCTTAAGATGCCATTTTTCTTTTCCTAGTGTGATTCACATTTGTTTGTCCCTTAACGAAACGAAATGATGGATTAATCCAAATTTTCTCATCATGATCATCTCTAAGATATAAACCATCATCAATTGAATCAATTTCATGTGGTTGTGATGTTGCAAAGAAAATATCATTACCAAGATCTTCATTGTTATTGTTATCATCACTTATTTTATTGGTCGATAGGACAATGGACCATTTATCATCAACGAGATCAGTGACATGAAACACTTGTTGAGCTCTTGTGACGGTAAAATAAAAGGCTCATCTTTGTATCACACCCTATTAAAACTGACAAGTAAGAACCCTGACTCACCAATCCAAACGCCATTATTATTATCGACCCACTTTCAACCAAAAATGGGAACACGAAACATTGTGTAATCTAACTCCCATATGTGCTCGATAACCCCAAAATATGATAGATTTCCATATATTGGGTTTTTGTCTTTTGCACTTGAGATATGTATTGCTTCAGCTGCGAGAGTGACTATGCTATTTTGCATAGTAGTTTGATCATCTTGTTCTTTGGTATAAAATGTGTAGCCATTAGTTACATAATCAGTGTAAGAAAAGACATGTAAACTCAGACCATTTGCTAGCCACATCAATCTCTGTGAAATTGAACCGAGGTCTATATCAAACTTTGAGTTAATGTGATTTTTTAGCCATGTTATAAAACTTCGATTGTGCTCTCATGTTATCCAATTATGAATTTTATTCATGTTCAAACTAGATAATTGATCCATGTGTATTGTAACATATGGTTGAACCTCATCATCATTGTGCAGAACATACAATTGTGTCTTCTCTCATTTTGTCCTTTATATAGTCATTACTCTCTTTCCAATTATACATTCTCCTGTTACTCTTCTTGAAGGATGAGACATGGGAAGCCCTATGGATTCAACATTGGATAAATATTCAGTACAAAATTCAGCAATTTCTTCGACAATGTATCGTTCAGCAATACAACCTTTTGGTTGACTTTTACTTTTTACGTACTCTTTTAATATTTTCATATATCGTTCTATCGGATGCATCCATCTCACATAAGTTGGCCCACAAAGTTGTGTCCCCTTAACAGGATGAACAGTAAGGTGAACCATTATAGCAAAAAACGAGGGTGGGAAATATATTTCAAACTCACACAAAGTAACAACAATTTCCTTATGCAAAGTCAGTAATTTATGAGGATCAATCACTTTACTAAAAATTTCATTGAAGAAACATAATTTTGTTCTGGCTCATTGAACTTTTTCATGTAAAATGGAACGTATACCTATTGGTAGCAAATGCTCCATTAGAACATGACAATCACGGGTCTTCAAACCTTTTAACTTGAGATTTTTCATACAAACTAAATTTTTAATGTTTGAAGAGTATCCTTCTGGAACTTTAGCTTCGTGTAGAAATTTATATAAAACAATTTTTTTCCTTTCTAGATAGAGTATGAGTAGTTGGAGTAGATATGTGCAATTTCCTTTCTTTACGGGACCCAATTCATTTCTTATTCCCATATCGACCAAGTTCAATCTTGCATTGATGTCATCCTTAGACTTTCCTGGAACATTGAGTAACGTACCAATAACACTATCAAATACATTTTTTTCAATATGCATCACATCGAGAAAATGTCTTATATACAATGAAGTCCAATATGTCAATTCAAAGAAAAATGACTTTTTCTTCCACCTAGTTTCGACAAGCTCTCCCGCAAAAGGTTTGCCAAATTTATTGGTCAAACCTTGTACCTTTTCAAATATTTGATATTCTGTCGGTGCTAAAGGAGCAGTATCTTCCTCTGATTTTCCATTGAATGCATTTCTCCACCCACATACTGATGACTAAAAGGTAAAAATATGTGATGTCCAAGAAATATGTTATTCTTACAATGTTTCAACCGCATCCAATATGTACTCTCTTCACATATAGTACATGCACACTGACCTTTAATGCTATATCCTGATAAATTACCATATGCTGGAAAATCATTAATTGTGCCGAACAACATAGCCCTCAAATTGAAACATTCTTTTTTATACCCATCATAAACTTCTACATTTGTCTCCCACATATTTTTTAAATCTTCAATCAAAGGACTCAAGTATACGTCGATATCATTCCCCGGTTGTTTGGATCCAGAAATTAATAGAGACATCATCATAAACTTAAGTTTCATACATAACCATGGAGGTAGGTTATAAATCAACAAAATCACAGGCTACGTGCTATATGAGATGCTTTGAAGACCATGTGGATTCATTTCATCAATAGAAAGCGCAAGTCGTAGATTTATTGACTCTCTCCCGAAATCATGATATTCGTGATCAATTTTTGCCCATTATGGAGAATCTATAGGGTGTCGAAACTTTCCATCTCTAATTCTTTCATCTGCATGCCATGTCAAGTGTTTTGAATCTTCTTCATTGTGATAGATGAGCCTAAATCTTGGTATTATGGAAAATACCACACAACTTTTGTTGGAGTATACTCTTTCTTCTTATATCGAGAGACGTTTAATTTTAGACACGCTTTTAGTAATTCATATTCGCTTCAAAATAAAATGCAATCTTTAAGACACTATGAATCATGTCGTAACTCATGCCAATAGAGCACAAAATTGGTTTAGCATCGTAGGTTCGAATGGGAAATTCATTATCATTTGGCAACATATCTTTTAGGAATGTTAATAATTATGTGATGCTTTTATCAGACCACGCATTAATCGCTTTTAAGTTGTACAACTTTAATATCACCGACAATCTTGTGAATTTAGTACAACCATTATATAATGGTTTCTCTACATCACTCAATAAACTCTCAAACATTTTAGGACAATCCCGAAGATCTACTTAAACTGCTTTTGCAATCTCCTCAACTCAGTCTCGCTCATATGTATTTGTGCCGAAATCATTTGAAGCATATGTCGAACCATTCCCAAAATTAGTGTTCCTTTTTTTTTTCTCACCATGTCTTATTCAACATGTATAGCTTTGATCAATTTCATGCCATACTAAATGTCCTTCCAATTGATTTGCTCTAATGCGTTTTCCAAAACAACATTTTAAACAATGACAAATGATTCGATTTGGGTCTTTTGAATTCTTCACTGCATACTCTTTGCATTCTTCACTGCAAACTCAACAAACTCCTTCACTCCATATTCATACTCTTTTGACAATTGATTGGCAGACATCCATTTTCGGTCCATTTTATATGACCTATATGAATGTGGTGTTACACAAATGATAAGCTACTGATAAGATTATACCAATCTATAGTATATATAGTCTAATATTAGAAAATGGAAACGAAGGTCCAAGGTTATGCATACAAGTCTAATTTCAAAACAAAACAAATTGAACAGATTAAAAAAAGAACAGATTTTATATGATTTATCAGGTAACAATTTATTTGATTTATCATGTAACAATTTATATGATTTATCAAGGTTATGTCATTTACTATCAGGTAACATTTTATATGATTTATCAGGTAACAATTTATCAGTTTTAATGACAACAATAAATTAATAAATATAGTACCTGAGACAACAATCACTCAGTAGAAATTGACGCACAGTAGAGGAGGGTTCAGCAAGAAAACAACGCACAATAGATGAGGGTTCACACTGTAGAGGAGAGAAGGGTTGGTAGGGTTAGGGAGAAAACATATTAAATATGTTATTATTTATTTAAAGTGAATGATTTTTATCAAATACGCACCATTTTACAGTGCTTATATAAAAAGCGCTCTAAAAGACACTGTCATTGTGTGAAAGCGCTATATTTTACAACGCTTATATGCAAAGCGCTCTAAAAGCGTTGTAAATATTATGTGAGAGCGCCATATATTACAGCGCTTGTATACAAGCATTGTAAACATTATGTGAGAGTGTTATGCGACCCTACAACAGCGCTTTCAGCAAAAGCGCTATAAATATTATGACCTTATGACCTACAACAGCGTTTTTGCTAAAGCCGGAAAAGCGTTGCATCATCCGTTAATTTTACAACAGCGCTTTTAGTATAAAAAACGTTGTAAAAGGCACACTGTAAAATGTTAATTTTGGCATAGTGAATTTAGGAGAATGATATAAACGAATTAACTTAATTGGTGAAAAAAAGTGAATATTAAAGTATATGTATGTCTCACTAATACATAAAATTAATAATTGAGGATACACAAAAATAATATACAAAGTGAGCCTTGAAGAAGAAAATGCATATACAAAAAACTTATGCTTTTGTAACAATGAAGAGAGCGTTCACTCACTCGTGAACAACCCTTTCGACCACATTTTTGTCTTCTATTTTCAGAATCTGTACAAATAAATGTTTATGGAATTAAGGAGTTGCATGATCACCATTTTATAAGCAAAGGTTAAGAGATTTATTAGAGGTAGTGAAGATTTCTTATGGTTAGGTGAAAATTGTTAGATTAGTTACATTAATAGCACTATATAAAAGTGCATCATACTCTAATTATAAAAATAATAATTCATATAATCATTTCAAGTTTTATTTTTCTCTTTAATTATTTCTCTCTTTCTTGAGCTCTACCATAATTCTTAACATGGTATTAGAACAATAATAATTATTCCGCTATATTTCTTTTTTCCAAATTTTCATTATCTTTTTTTCTCATTTTGAATCTAAATTTGTGATTCTTTCTTCTTTTTCAACTTGATTGTATAATAATTGTAGATTCAAGATTGAAGATGCTTTAGTGATATATTTCACTATAATTTCATTCTTTTTAGCCATTTGTTGGCTTTCTCTTTGTACTTCAACCATATGGTAGTAAAGCAATTACCATTTTCTTTGTTCTTTTACCATATGGTATTAAACATTTCTCATTCTCTTTGTGCTTCCATCGTATTATGGTACTTTGTTGGTCACATTTGACATTTGAATATTCAATATTGGAATTATGGATTCTATATTGGAGTGAGTGTCGTGGAGACACCGGAAGATTTTCAAGTTAGCCCAAAGAGGCCGAAAACTTCGACGAGAGTTATGCACATCGACCGCTACCACTTTCTACATGAATTTTGTTATTTAGCTGAAATGATTACCACTTCTATTTTTTTATAATAATTTTCTTTCATTGTATTTTTCTTTTTCTTGTAGTGTTCTTTCCAATTAGAAATGTTGTTACATACTTCCAACTTGCAAGGGACTATTAGAGGTAGTTAAGATTACTTATGGTTAGGTGAAAGTTGTTAGATTAGTTACATTAATAGCACTATATAAAAGTGCATCATATTCTAATTATAAAAATAATAATTCATATAATCATTTTAAGTTTTATTTTTCTCTTTAATTATTTTTTTTCTTTCTTGGGCTCTACCATAATTCTTAACAAGATTGACTACAAAAATGGTGTACATCGAATTTGGGATATTGTGTTAATTAGTTTCCCATATTTAATGCATTGTGTTGGTCACGAAAATCTCAATTTATTAGATGCAACCGTAATTATTAAGAACAGTGGTAATTAACACTTATAATATTAAAGGTGTGCATGCTTCATTGGTAATTAACACTTATCTATTTGAGGGGGGCCTATGCTTAATTATAATTGTGTTAGTTTGTCATATATATTTGTGTTGCTTGAATAAATGTATAGAAAGTTGGCAGCTAATTGGTGTTCAAAAAGTTTAGGATCGGGTTAGCATGTACAAGTTTGCATTGAGAGTGGACATTTTGTTGTTATTGGCTAATTTGTGTGGCTTGTCAAACTGAACATTTAATGTTAGTTCTGTTGTAGAATTGATTGTAGTACTCGATGGACTTTAGGTATTAATGTAGGTAGCAAGAAGAGTTATTATATTTTTATCTTTTCAACATCATAATAGGAAATTTATCTTGAATTAAGTCACATGTTTTTTATTTATGCAAAACTTTGTTTAGGCGGGAAATTTCACATATAAAAATTGTTAGATTATAATAGTAATAGATATAAGCCATTATTTAAGACTACAATATAAGCAATACTTAGTTATTGCTATCAATATAATTTCCATTTAAGCATTGATTGTGGTTACCAAGACAGATAAAACAGAAACTTGCAAAAAATACTAAATTAAAACAAACACATGGCATTGACATGCTTACCAAAATAGAAAGGAACTACAAACTTGGATACCATGACAAAACATTAAAACATCAAATTGTTCAAAATCTAAATGCAATGATAGGAAAAGTCAAACATAATCATATGACCAAATGAGACATCATTAATTAGTCAAAAATGGCTTGGTGATAATCAGAATCGAAAATTGCTTGGTGATAATTATTTAACTTAAAGAATTTTATTAATTAGAGATAATGTATAGAAAAAACCATACCTTTTAGGTTCAATTGCACATGCATGTATGAATAGATAGACTTTAGGTATTAGTGTAGGAATCAATGATGGTTATTATATCTAGCATTTCTTTTAGAAAATTTGGTTAGAAATTAAGTCACATGTTGATATTGTGACTATACATGGTTCAGGCGCCAATTTTTTTTTTTTTTTTAAGTTGTTAGATTATAATAGTAATAGATTTAGTACATATAATATAGAAGTAATTACATTATAAGTCATTTATTTTATTTTTGTTAAAAAGCCATTTATCTTATATTTACATATAATATTATTTGGATCTTTTAATTTAAAACAATTACAAAGTTAACATTTATATTTTTTTTTTATTTAATTTAAGTTTTTCTCTGATTTAAATCTGTATCTTTTAATATAATTATAAAATTATCCTTTGAAAACATCAAAATATCATAAAAACATTGTACAACAGGTTCATGTAAGATTATTATGAAACACTCTGGGATTAAATATTAATATTCTATCTGAAATAAAATATAATTAAAAATTTGATCTATTTAATTAAAAATTAAAACTAAATAGATTAATTTTTTAATATCTTTTATTTATTTATATTTCATTTTATATTTTACTTTAGAATAGTATTATTTACGTTGCAATATGCCCTTCGCAGCCGGTTGACAAAATCCATGCAACGACTCGCACGACTTTGCGTGCATGTTGCCAATATATATAGTGAGTACTCTCGAATAAACAAACGCAGCATAGCATAAAAAGACAGGTTTAGTAATTTGTCTATATTAGTTGACAAAAAAGGGAAAGTGATTTGTCTATATCAATTATTACAATAAACCATTTAAAAGAAAAATAGGTATAGATAGAAAACAAAATAAAGAGAGTTTCCAGAACACCTAGTAGCCTCCTAGCATGCTCAAATAGGAGTAAAAATAAGTTGGACCGAGTTAGATTTTGATACGTCTAAGTCTAGTTTGTGAGATGTTATAGATTTATTTTTTTGAATTTCGTCATGATAGAAGTATAACATAGCATGTTAGTCTTTTTAAAAGCCTATTTTATTTTATCATTTGTGAATAAATAATCAAATATATCTTTAAGTAGATTGATGAGCTAATATGTCCATAAAATTAAGTTTTATATTGATATTTAACATAATATTTTGAAGAATATGACTTTATACATGTCTTACTTCAATTCTATTTTATAATAGTACATTTAAATATGTCAAAAACTAAAGTAGGTTAATATGCGTAAATTGTTAAAAGTTGAATATCTAAAAAAATATCAAAATTTAATACAATAATTATAGTAGTAAAAAAATATTTTTTGTATTATTTAAATAGGTCGGTCTAAAAAATTTATTATGTGGCATGTAACCTTATCTTTTTTAACTAAATAACGTTTTTTAGAAATCTTGATCTTGTCTATTTAAAAGAAAAATATGTTATAACATGTGTCTGATGTAGGCTAGGCCATAAACTCTTGTCATTCGGTCTGATTCTTTGACTGGGTTGACGACTTGAATTCAACCATCGCGGTGAATCCTATTTCTTTTTCATCCATATACAAGAGAAGAATATATAATTGTAAATCATTTTTCTCTCTCATTTTAACTAATTACATTATTTTCATATATATTTAAATTTTTTTTCGTGTTTTATATGTGTGACGTTGTTTGACTTCTCATCTTATTGTGGTGTTCTTTTGGTTTAAATTGATATATTAACTTCTGTTAATTATAAAATAAATGAGTTTGACATATTGAACATTACATATCTTTAAAAATGAGTATTTCTACACTTTAATTTTGTCACATTTATATATATTTTGTCATTTTATACTATAAACTCGAATGTTATAAATTTGTTTAAAAAATTATTCTTTTTAATTTTGACAACATTAAATATTATTCTATCAATTTAACTAAATGAATATATATTTTTTTATTTAAATAAAAAGAAAACACAAAAAAAGAAAAAAGAAAATTACTTTAAACAATCAACGTATAGTGGCACATAAATAACTAAAAATTAATTTAATAGAATAAATTATTATTGCATTCAAAGGTAGTCTATCTTTTTCTTCTTATTACATCACTTATATATCATTACTTTCTCTATCTTTTCTTCTCTCAAATTGTAAAAAAAAGGTGTATGGGTGTCTTTTCTTCTCTCAAGTTGTAAAAACGTAATGGGTGTACACTCATAATTTTTTTTATTTTTAATAGCATAGTTGGGCACAATTTTCTATAAATACACTCATTCACTTTCTATCTAATTAAGGTAGTCCTAAGAAAACAATTGTCCTGCTTTTTTATAAAAAAAAAAAGAAAAAGAAAACAATTTTCTATATTCTCAACCATGAAGGACACAATAGTTCTTTACCTGCTGTTGGGAGTGGACATTTAATGTCCATGGTTGAACTTGGAAAACTCATATTAACCCACCACCCTTCATTTTCCATCCAAATTCTCATTCTAAATCCACCTAACCAAAAACACTACCACCAACAATAACAATGATTCCACCACTCAATACACAACTTCTATCTCTTCCAAATTTCCCTCCATAAATTTCCAATTCATTCCTTCCATTTCACTCACTTTAACACTTCCACTTCACTTACACACCCTTGAACTCTCCCCTCATTGCAACCACCATGTTCACCATATTCTTCAATCCATCTCAAAAACTACAAACCTCAAAGGAGTTATTTTGGATTTCTTCAACTATAGTGCTTCACAAGTTATCAACACTCTACAAATCCCTATTTACTTTTACTTCACCTCATCAGCTTCTATGCTATCATTTTTTCTTCACTTTCCAACTTTTCATAAAAATGCCACAAAACCCATAAAGGACTTTGACATTCATACACCTATTGAACTCCCCGGGTTACCGAGGTTATTTGTCGATGACTGGCCCGAAGAAGCGGTCGATCCAACTAGTCCAAGTTACCAAATGTTGCTTGAATGTGCTAAATCAATGAGAGAAAGTGATGGAATTTTTGTAAACAGTT
Source organism: Cicer echinospermum (assembly GCA_002896215.2). Taxonomy (NCBI): domain Eukaryota; kingdom Viridiplantae; phylum Streptophyta; class Magnoliopsida; order Fabales; family Fabaceae; genus Cicer; species Cicer echinospermum. The sequence continues at coordinate 7,624,162 of PGTU02000006.1, read as the reverse complement.
TTGATGCTATTGAAAGAAAAGTTATTAAAGCTATGAGAGATGGGTTGTGTGTTCCTGATGGAACAACTCCATTGATTTTTTGCATCGGACCTGTGATTTCAGCCTTGTATGAAAAAGATGAAAATCAATGTATGAGGTGGCTCGACTCACAACCGAGTCAAAGCGTTGTGTTGTTGAGCTTCGGAAGCATGGGAAGATTTTCTAAGGCTCAGTTAAATGAGATAGCAATTGGATTGGAGAAAAGTAAGCAAAGATTCTTGTGGATTGTTAGAACCAAGTTGGATTTGGAGGAGCTGAGTTTGGATGAATTGTTGCCGAAAGGATTTTTGGAAAGAACAAAGGAGAATGGAATGGTAGTGAGGAACTGGGCCCCACAAAGAGCGATATTAAGTCATGACTCCGTGGGAGGGTTTGTTACTCATTGTGGGTGGAATTCAATTTTAGAAGCTATTTGTGAAGGAGTTCCAATGATTACGTGGCCACTTTATGCAGAGCAAAAGTTAAATAGATTGATTTTGGTACAGGAAGGGAAAATTGCATTGAAACTGAATCAGTCAACAAACAGATTTGTAAGTGGGACCGAATTGGGAGAGAGAGTTATGGAGTTGATGGAATCAAATAAAGGAAAAGAAATTAGAGACAATATTTTAAAGATGAAAATAAGTGCTAAGAAGGCAAGGATGGAAGGTGGATCTTCCGTTGTTGATTTGAAAAGGTTTGGAGATTCAAAGGGAGAGTATGATTCTTGGAATAATTATCATCAAATTCCCCTTCCTTTTTAGTTGAATTAATTAGTGAGAATAAGCTTAGAAAAAAAAGTGATAATAAGAAGTGAATTTCTCATCTTATGTTATGTGATGAAAAGATTTTGAACTGGATAAGTTCAAATGTCTTATGTTTAGTGGTTTGCAATAATAAAAGAGATATTTTTATATAGAGTTTTGTTTCCACTTTAGTTCTTGACTTTTGAATCATCGTTCATAGTTTTTGACTGTTCAGAAAGAGAGAAATCAAAGCAAACGAATGATCAGTATCATATATAGTTTCTGTTTTGATTGTCATAGGTTTGTAAATGATTGAATAGATTGTGAGTTTCGTGAATTTGATAAAAATTTGTAAGTTATGGGTATTAGTCATAAATTGTGATTGTCATTAAATTAGTGATTTATGTAATACATGTTGTTTATGAATTTGTGTGATTTTTCACTTATTTTAGAGTCATTTTATTAATTAAATACACATTCTTCTTTTAATTAATCGATTCGTAAAAGATCATTTTTAATTTTACTATTTGATAAGAGAATATATGTCTCCTGTACAAGAATGATATATAAAAGTTTAATATGTTTGGTTTATTTATTTTCAACAATGCATTAAATTGGTCTTCTTATTTTAAAAGACGATATTTTTTGTCATTTTCTCATATTTTAAATTTAAAAAATAATTATTTGACATATATTAAATAATATAGCATATGATTTCATGATATAAAAATATCTAGATGCGTTAATTATTTTTATGTTATTAATTAAATTATAAAATAATTTTTTTTTGAAGTTGAAGGTTAAGTTTTTAGAGTGTTTTATTTTGATTTAATGGGTGTTAATCATTATACGTCATCGTATGATATGTTATGTCACGTTATGTATAGCATGTCGCATTGCTAGTTTTTAGTTACATATTCATTATGAGGACCAAAAATGTCATATTTTAAAAGAGAGACCGATTTCATAAATTGATAAAAATAAGGAGATTTCGTTGACTTCAAGAGTAACTCTTGGATGAATTACACCGCTTAATAATTCCATATACATGATTAATTTCACTAAATCAACAAGTGGTTATTGACATAGTATATTAATGATTAAATACACAAAATTTTATATAAATCCAAATTTCGTAGCTATGTAATCTAACAATCGATATTTAGTTATATTTTTTTAAAAGCTTATTGTACATTCTTTTGAAATTATTATATGAAAAATTAAATAGTTTTAAAATTTATAATTTGTTTTAGAGTTCATCTATTCAATAAGAACTTTTGATTTGATAGTCGGATTAGTAAAATTTATTATTTTTATTGAGTTACTTCACTTAATAACTCAATATAAATGATGAATTTCATTAATCCAACTGTGAAATAAAAAATTATTATTGAGTAGATCAATCCTATAATTTTTATAAAATTTTAAAACTATTTGATACTACATTAAGTAATTTCAAATGAACATATAATAAACTTTTAAAAAGTATAAGGAAATGTCGATATAAATTACATAGCTACAAATTTTAGATTTATATAAAATTTTGTGTGTTTGATCATTAATATAAACCATATCAATAATCAACGGTTAGATTAGTGAATTTCACCGTTTATAATGAGTTATTAATCACATAATTACTCTTAGAGTCAACAATTAGTCTTGAGATAACACTCTTGAAAGTCTCTATCATATTATTCACCAACACATCACATTTTAAATGTATTGTGAATCTTGATTACTCCATAATCCTGGTGGAATCTTCATAAGGGTCTTGTAAAGCCTCTACATTAACTACTCTCATTTACTACTTATCTTTTTCCATTGTTAGTGATACGATGTGTTTGTAGATTTCCACATTAGTTCTTTTAAAATATTCTCTGTGTGTTTTTTTCTGAAGTTGATATAGAGGTGTCTTACATAGAACCTATGCTAAACTTGAGGTAGAAGTTCTTCTATTGCTAGCAACAATCCCTAACACACATGAAACAAAAATTAAATGTCTTAATTTGAAATTGAGTTAATAATTAAAAGGATTAGAATGAAACTGAATTAACAACTTAACTAACCTAACCTACCTATTAAGACTGACTTTAACATAGGAATATAAATTTCGTTCATCCAACAATCTAAGCTCACCTAATTCCACTAACTACTGCTTAGAAATTATAATTTTGATTATTCAATAGTTTAATCTCACCTAATTAGATTAAATACGAGATATAAATTCTAATTTTGATAATTCAACAGTTCAATTGTAATTACACTAACTTATATGTAGAAATTCTAATTTTGATGATGCCATTGTCTAATCTCACCTAATTAGACTAACCTCAACTTAGAAAATTAATTTCGATAATCAAAAGCTTCAATCTCGCTTAATTTGACTAACTACTACTTAGGAATTCTAATTTTAAAAATCTAATGATTCAACCTAAGCTAATTAATCTCTCTTAACTACACTAACGCCAGTGTAGAAATTATTATAGCAATTATCCAATAGTTGAATCTCACCTAATGAAACTAGTTATCACTTATAAATTCAAAGTTTGATGGTCTAAAGGTTAAATCTCGCCTAATAAGATTAACTTAGACTTAGGAATTTTAATATTGAAGATGCAACATTTCAATTTCACATAATTAGATTAACTGCGACTTAGAAATTCCAATTTCGATTATCAAATGGTCCAACTCTGCCTAATTAGACTAAAAACGACTAATTATTTCTAATTTTGATGATCCAACAGTTCAATACCACATAATTAGATTAACTTAGATTTAGGAATGTTAAATTCAATTATCCAAATGTTCAATCTAACCTAACGAGACTAACTACGACTTAGAGATTATAACTTTGATGATATTACACTAATTTAGACTTAAGAATTCTAATTTCGATAGATTAACAGTTCAACATCTTCTAATTAGACTAATTATAACTTAAAAAATATAATTTTGATGATTCAACAATTCAAAATTACCTAATTAGACTAATTACTTCTTAGGAAGTTTGGTTTTGATTATCAAATTGTTCAATCAAACCGTAATGAAAATAATTTATTTTAAAAGAATCAATTATAAAAAATAATTTTTGTAATAAATTATTCAAAACAACTTTTCAATTTAAGGAGTTTTAAGATTTTCATATTCTATTTTTTTTTAAAAAAAATCTTTTAATAGATGGTTAAAAATTCTTAAAAGTGATTTTTTTAAAACAAGTGACTACTAAAAAAACTTTAAGGAACAAACCTTAAATATATTTGTTTGGATAGTTTTTAAATCAAATTTTTTTCTAGATGTCCAAATTACCAAAATGAACTTTAATATGTTGCATATTTATAAATACTTTATGTAATCTTTTATAAATATTAATCACTACTTTAATTCAAGAAGTGCTACAAGTAGAAAATAGCACATACATCTCAAGAAAAATAAAATGTACATCCATAAATTCCTCTTCAATAAGCATCCTTGAAAGAACTCACCACAACAATCCACCAATATATTATACCAGCATTTAATTACACATTGATAGTTTAAAATTTAAAAACTCCATCTAATTTTTCCCAGCCAAATTTTTACATGCTACATATTGAAGAGCCATAAACACGCACTTAAAGAAATAATTAAGTTCGTGATTAATTTTTTTGAGATGGTTAAGTAATAATAACCTAAAATAATCATTTGTTTTTAAATTAATTTGAGACGGTACGGATAATTTAAAGGCTAATTTAAACGCGGTCCCTTTTCGAGCTTGCCATTGTGTTGTCTTTATTTTTTTTTAAACTTAAACAGACACGTCTTATTCCTTACGGGACAAGACGAGTTCACAGGACGGATCAAACACTACAAAAAAATTGACCTATCGTGGCACACAAAATGTTTCACTAAAAGTTAAAAACTGTAGGTAAAAGTCAATAATACTTTGAGTGACACCCAAATCTAGTGCCAACTTTAAGGGGGGAATTGTCACTACATGTTTTTGATTTCTACCTACAATAATGACTGTCACTAAAAACTAAATAAATATAAATTAAAAATTAGTCTATTTCTACAGTATTGTCTGTCACTAAAACCTAGAAAAATATAAATAAAGAATTAGTCTATTCCTACGGTTTTGACACTCTAGGTGCTCATCCGCAGGGTCGCTGTCAGCAACTATACTAGCACCAGCTTGAAGGTACGCAATCCACTCGCGCCGTTGGTTTAGGTCTTTGTATGAGTACATTGTATCGTACCTTGTTCCAGTTGGAAATACTATTGTCCTCATAGCTAGAGCAATGTCCATGTCGTCTGAGAAAGAAATGTATCCAAATCCTCTGCTATAAGGCCCTCGCATTGCCACCTCCAATTCGTCGATTAATTGCATGGCCCTCACTTGCATTTACCCGATTATTGCATAAGAATGAAGCTAAAGATTGAAATTGACAGTAAAATATATATATTTAAGGACAAAAAGGAGCAAGGAAAATTATGAACCTTTGGTGCTCCGCTGACAGTTCCAACAGGCAACGCAGTGCGAAGGGAGTCCCAGCAGGTCAAATGGTCTTGCAGCTCTCCCGTAACCTTTAAATATTACATGGAAATAAATATTATCTAGTATGCTGAATTTATTTGATAAATATTTTCTTATCTAAAAAGAAAAGATTATCACCGTTGAGCTTATGTGCATGACATGGGAATATCTTTCAACATTCCTAAGCCTCTCAACTTTAACAGAACCACTTTTTGAGACCTACAAACATAATTTTTGTTAAGAGTGCAATATTTCTTTAAATATACAAAATAATAGCGTAAACTATTGCATAAGAACATAATGTAACTAGGTTAAAGTGAAAGTATACGACAAACCTTGCCAATGTCATTGTGTCCCAAATCAACCAGCATTACATGCTCTGCACATTGCTTTTCATCTTTCAGGAGCTGCGTTGATAACTTTTCATCTTTTTCTAGAGTCTTTCCCCTTTTACATGTCCCAGCCAATGGGCGGTTCACAATCTTCTTCTGTTCACGACAAGATCATGATAACTATTCACTTCTAATATTTTTTCCATTAAGATTTGTGATAAACATTCAAGTGACCAAGTAAGAAGTATCAATTAATTATAAAATCTAATCTAAATATGTACGAAAACATACATTCTTAATACGCGCAAGAATCTCTGGACTAGAAGCAACCAGAATACATCTCCTAACCTGTTTACAAAAAACATGATCATCATCAAAACATGAAAGAGATGAACATTAACTTTACCAAATGAAGTATTTTTATATGTTATATAGAAATAAACCTGCAAATAAGTCATATATCGACTTGGATTCACAACTCTCAATGCTCTATAGACTTCAAATGGATCAGCGAATGTTCTTCGTTCAAATCTTTGACTTAATACAATCTGGAAAATATCTCCTGCTTTAATATGTTATTTTGCCTGAAGGACTACCTCCTTGTATGCATCAGATGTCAAAGTATAAAGTTTATGAAGACAAATTACGAGGGAGTTGGCAAAGTTTATGAAGACAAAGTATAAAGTTAAACAAAAGGAAAATAAGATATTGCTCAAATTGAATAAGATATACTAAATATGTAATTTTCTAAAATGATAATATACTCTAACAATTTGTTTATAAATACCTCAATCAAAATGGTTAAACTATAGATCAAGGATGTAAAGTCAAAATAACAAGGATATGTTAAAGGAAATGATGACAACATACACAAACTATCATACTGGTTATTCTTCTCATTCACATTCTCATTATAATCAAATACTAGGCCAAAACAAAGAATCAATTTTATCAAACACAATCAAGACACTCTCTAAAATAGCCAATATTCATCCTCAAGAATAGTTCATTTGGAGCTAACCACGCATAGAATAGCTCATTTGGAACAATTATTATATAGTGATTTGAGTGTATTATAAACACCATAAAAGTGTATAAATATTTGTTATTAAAGAATTAATTAAATTTGTATTTTTTTAAGATTGTCGGTATAAATTGAGAACAATTATAATACATTAACTATCATTTTGTCATACTTTATATTTATTTATGTTGTTTTATGTGAAAATGAATCACTAAAGAAGCATTCAGAGTGTATAATTCAACACACAAGATAAATATTTGTCACTAAAAAATTAGTTAAATTTGGTATTTTTTTGACATTTTCTTAACAAAATGAGAATGATTAGAATATACTAATTTGAAATTACTATATTCACTATACAAGGGATAAATATTTTTCACTTTATAATTAATTAAAATAAGTGTTTTTTAAATATCATCGACATAAAAATGTGAAAAATTATAATTCATTTACTATAATTTTTCACACTTTAGAGCTTACAATTCATATCGGAGATAAATATTTGTCATTAATCAATTAATTAAATCTAACTTTTTTTCTTCATGTTATTATAAACATGAATATATATCTTTAACTAAATAGTTAGATAAAACTAATGTTTTTTATTTTAATTTTGTCATCATAAATATGAGACCATATAATACATCGACTATAATTTTTTTATACATCGTTTTTTTCATGTTGTTTTTCTGCAAATGAATCTAACTTAAACAATATTGCAAAATGACATATAGTACACGTGAAATGAAACTATGTCACTTAATATTTATTGATTTTACATTTTTTCTAAATCGATCTTTTTTAATGACAATAAATGGAGAAAAAAACTCTATCTTTAATTCATTTAATTGTCATAAACAACAAATCATATTCTACTCTCACTAATTCATAAACATCAAACTAACATTCCCTTTTATATTGGTATATTTTTTTGGAAATGATATTTTATATTGGTGCATTTCTATTTCAATTGTAATAACATTATTTTAGCTTCTTAACATTGTATTAGGTAAAAAGTTAATATTTTTCATCATAATCTTTTACACTTTGTTTGGTTTAGGAAATAACGTGAAAGAAAAGAAGGTGAGAAGAAGGGAAAAGTAGTAGAAAATAAAATAATTAATTAATAGTTTGTTATAAATAAAAAAGTGGCATGAAAGAAAGAAGTATTTTTCTAAAATCACATAAATATCCCTACAAAAAATTGAAATATGGTAGAAATAATAAAATTAAACTAAATAAAGTAGAGGTGTAGTTGTTTTTTTAAATTAAATGATGAATTTGATGCGTTTTATGTTCAATTTGATGAGAAAGAAAGATTGAGTGGGTTCCACCAAATATACTTCTTTCTTTCCATTTTCAATATGTAACAAATGAGAGGAATTTTTTTGATATAAATGTTTTATTTCTTTCTCTAATTTTCTTTTCCTTTCGTTTGTTCCAAACATAGATTTACTAAACAAATTTCTTGATTATGCAAATGACATACATCATGTTTTATATTCTAAACTATTTGAGATTATGATATAAGAATATGCACAAAATAGTATCCACCATAAACAAAGATTACGATACATTTTTTGAAAAAGTAAATTTGACATATTAGAAGATCATTAAACATTTATTTCATTCATAAGTTCGTATTTTTTTAGTTTTCCATAAATTATCTTCACCAAATATAATCTTTTTTGAGTTATGTCAGATATTAAGGTTGGTATTTCTTTCAACGAAAATTCAAATTTCAACATATTAAGTGGACAATAAAGTATGAGTAAAACACATTAAACAAACTTTTATCATTTTAAAAGATTTATTTCAAATTTGTCTCCTACATATACCATGCATGTGATGGACATTTTAAAATAGTATATCATGATAGTTTAACTTCAAATTTTTTTTTTTTTTGACTAATATGTTTCCTATTTTGGATTACTTACAAATAATATGAATTATGTAATTGCTATAAAATGTATCATTGGTTTTGGAACACATATATTATTTTCATAAATAAATTGAAGTTAGCAAACAAATATTATGGATAGAAAAAGTGGTAATTATCATAAGCATATTTCACCAAATAATTTTTTTTAATATTCTAAATAATAAGTTATTGAAGTAATTAATTTGAGGTTAAACATATCCTCTAAAATTTTATTACATTAATTAAATAGTGCAAATTTTGTAAAATTATTTTTGTATTAATACTTCGTTTGTTGCCAAATTATATGTCATTTTTCTAGTTTCACATAAATTAAGAAATATTATCAATGTTGTATAAAAAAAGAGAGAAATTATGAGTTATTTTATAAAATATCGTCCATTAATGATATAACAAAGATAAATTTAAAATTTGGAAGAAAAAAAAACAAAGTAATACATAGTAAAAGGTTTAATAGCAAAAGAAACATTAATAATTTAGTGATACCGTAAAACAGTATAAAATGGGAAGAAATTCTTGAACACTCACCTAACTATTAATAGTCAGACATAGCCAATCAAATACCAAATAATTATAAGTAATAAAAATAATTATAAAATTCTAATTTATCAAAAAAAGCAAAAGAAACATATCATCGTTTTCCCTGTTAACTTCATAGTATATACTTCAACATCATCTACTATCACTATATCGACCGATGAAAATTGAAGCGAGTCTTAATTTTTTCAAACCTCTCTTTGAGAATATGAGTGACATTGACTTGAATCCCCATTGGTTAAGTTCACATTTGATGTTTGTTCCAGTTTGTGATGATTTTGAAGTTCTGAGTTGTTAAAATATTATTCGAAAGATTTCTTTGATTAGCTATCATAAAATATTATCTGACATTATATTTTTCCTATTAAATATAGTTTTTACGAAGTATCTCAATAGTTAACATTTGTCAAATAAAAATAACGAAAATAACAAAATGATACAGATATTTTAAAAAAAAATCATTCATGTGATTGAGTAAAAAAGAAAATAATAATGTCCCAATTATATGAGACATGGATTATATAAAGTTATAATTTGTGGCAAGTGTGAAGCATCTATTTAAAATTTTAATAATTTAATTTTATTATTATCTAATTAATTTTTTAAATCATTTGTTACATACATATATTTAAATTTTATTTTTGTAATTAATTTTAAATTTAAATATATTTCATAAAATCTAATCAAAATTATTTTGAATTTAAAATCACAATTTTCACTTAATTCATGATTTTTTATCTAATTAGTTATATCTAACATTGTACTTATATATTTATTTTGAAAGAAAAATAGAATATTAATATTTCTTTTATAGATTAATGTTTACTTATTTTTAATATGAGAGATTCATGTTTAATTATAATTTGACAATATATATATATATATATATATATATATATATATAATGGGACAATAATTTATTATGCTTTCTGTAAAAAAAAAAAAAAAAAAAGAAGTCAACGCGACAATAACGTCTGTTTGTCTGCCTCTCAAAGTGTGACAAGCAAGTGATTGACTCTGCCTCTAATTAATCACATAAAAAGTCTGATCATGTGACTCTCAGTTACTATGTATCCTCTAAAAGAAGTCAACGCTTTGAAGAAGTCAAAACTCTGATAAAAGTCAAAGCCTCGGATAAGACAAAGCATTTGTGCATCCTTTGATAACCACCTTGAATCTGCTACTTGTTTAAATTAAGACATGCTCTGACCATCGTATCCTCTATTTTCCAACTATTTTAAACAAGATATGCTAAATCAATTACAAAATCAGTTTTGGAAAGTTTCTATGGAAAATCAATCTCAAAGTATATGATACGAAACTTCATAAATTATGTTGATTTTTTTCAATTAGGACAATGGTCAAAAACCTAATTGTTTTCTATAATAGGACATGCATCCTTCAAAGGAAAATAACAAGAAACATATAAGCTATAAGTATATCTGCCCTCTTTGGTCATTATCATCCTATTTCACTTTAGGGCTGAGAAAAAAGTTATGAAGTAACATATTTGTAAATACTCTCTGCAAGAGCTAATTCAGAAAAAGGCCAAAACCTTTAGTTTTCAACCTAACCTAATAGTGTATGTTTTCCTCAACAACTTGATTGTACTAAACTAGAAGATTGAACACTATTATTGTGACTAACAGGTGTTCAAGTATAAATTTGATTCCATGGTGAACTAGTGGATTAAATCTTTCAAATTGAAGAAGCTTGACGTAGCTACCGTGTTAGCTAGGATAAATTGATTGTGTTTCTCTATTATGTTTTCATTTACCTGCTCTACTTTCTTTACCTTAGTATAACCATACAAAAAAGTTTTTAATCAGAAAACACAATTCAAACCTCATATTTCTTGTATTTTTCGTTCTACAAATATGTGATCGAAAAACTCATACTCGCGATAGAAAAGAGGGTGGTCCGAAAAAGGTGTCCATAACGTGAAATAAATCAGACCAACATATAGTTTATATGAAAGAGATAACATATCTAGAGTTCAACTCTATAGATAAACTCAAAGATGACCAAAAAAGAGGAGGGAAGGTGGCGGTCTCAAAAAGTGAACTTGTTGGACCGAAAAAGAGATGAGATTTGCATAAGAGGAAAAAAGGAAGGTGGTCACAAAGTGGTGGTGGCATATAGATTTTTGCAAATATGATTCTATTGATGGCATATAGATTTTTGCAAATATGCGTTGTTGCTCGAGGATGTAGTGTTTACATCATATGATGATGATCGAGCTAAGCATCCGTTTGTATTGATTTCAATGTTTTATGGATATCTTTGATGTGGTGGAGTCTCAGTCCCATATTTTCCAGAGCGATGTCTTCGACAGTTTGGTCGTATTCAGTGCATTTTGTGTGACGTTCCTCCGATGTCGAACATTATAGATTGGGTCTGACAGACTACTATGAAATCAGCTGTAGCGGCCTTTCGGAGACTATATCTTGTTGCGACTTTTCCTGAAGAGGTCGCTGCAGACTACTATGCATGGTATATTAGTGTTTCACATCCTCTTATTCTCCCTCCATCCACTATTGCACCTTCGAATCCACATACTACTGCTGCTGCACATGCTGGTCCATCATCTTCTACACATGCTGGTCCATCAGAGCAAGACCGTAGAGCAGCTGAGCTTGTACGTAGGGCCATAAATTTGGTAACTCCATTTAGTGAAATTCATACCATATTAAGTGAGTTAAGCCTCTTGTACGAAGATTAGTGATTGTGTTATGTATGCTTGTGTTATGTACGAAGATTAGCAATTGTGTTATGTATGCTTGTGTTATGTACGAAAATTAGCGATTGTGTTATGTAATCTTTTGTGTTATTTATGAAATTATATTTTGAGTTAATATGCAGTTATTTTGAGTTAATCCCTAATGAAACATAAAAGATAAAACGTAATGAAATACAAGATATTAAATGATAATCTTTATTTAATGAAATACAAGATATATTATAATCCTTACTTAATGAAATACAAGATGATTTGTTAAATGATGGATCAATGTGTTCCTAATGCTTCATACGTGCTGCACAAGCTATTTCTCATGTCTTTGCACATTCACTACAATATTCTTTCCATTTTTGTGAGGTAGGTAGCAAAGGACAATCAGACTTCAATTTGATCTGAACAAGAAAATATTAAACATTAATTTAATAAACAACATTAATATCCTAAAAAAATAATTTCATAAATACCAATAAATTTTACCTGTACCCAATGATTTTCATTGACGAATCCAATTGCTAGTAAACATTCTTTCGATGGTGCTTTGTTTAGCGGAAAGAATGTCATATTCAGATTACGAGACAAAGACACCAATATGACATTATATAGTGTTGCTATCACGTAACCCAAGTCTGGTATAGACATCCACTTATCTTTTCCTTGAGCACCCAATCCTGATATTTTCAATGAGTTTCACACTGATTCAACACTGTCATCGAACACATTGGCATAAAGGTCTTGATGTAGACGAATCTCTTTATCCAATTGCGTTCGAACTAAAGGCCAAGATTCTTCAGTCCAACATAACAATGTTGCAATTGCGCGAAACCCACAATTTTCATCAGCCATAACATCTATTATCTCCCCAATATACAGATGTATAAGAGTAGAAAAATGTATGTAAAATGGTTGCTTTGCAGAATATTTTGATGATTGAGATGGTTGCCTTGTAGAACGTTGAGATGGTTGCTTTGCAAATTCTTGAGAGACATCAACATACTCCCAATATGAAGGATCACAAGGAGTATCAAATTCTTTTTTTTTTACTAGCTCCCTTGGTTCTCACATTCTCTGGTGGTGCAAGTATTGATGTCGTATGTGGAAATACAACTTCACGCACCTTAGTCCTGAATATCCTTTGACTTACAATATTGTGTTTCTTCATGTATGCTTTCATTGCTTCTAACTCTTCTGAAAAGTCATAATCTGATAAAGATTCTTCATCCCCCAATTCATTCTCATGGCTTAACTTTCTCCAAAAAACATGAATGCTATCTAAAGTGATAACATTACTAGATATCTGCAACTTTGCCAACTCACAAGCACATGGTAATCAATGAGTTGTTCTGATTGAGCAACCACATTTTGTTTTGTCAGTACCTACAATCTTCACTCTTTGCAACTGTTTGTCAATTTTTTAAAACATTTCCTTGATACACAGTGATGTAGACTTTGAAAAAATGGTGAATTATACCCGTGCTCAACATTCTTGATGGTTTTCTGAAAAGAAGATTGAATGATACATATTTGGTTCTTCAACATCATATTCATAGCATCCCAACTTTTATACAAATCACCAAAACTAGTTTGCAGCATGTTTTTCAATCTCCAATGAGCAGACTCAACTCTACAAATAAATTAAATAATACAAATTAAAATAAATCACATAAACTAGTAAATCATAATTTCTAAAATAAAACAAATCATAACACAAATTTAAAAATACCTGTTAGATGTTGTGTTCTCCAAATGCATCACTCTATTGGTCCAAACATTGACAAATCTTTCTTTGTAAGGTGTTAACCATGAATCTTTCATATAATCAACAAAAAGAATAATATCGGCACGCACTAGCTCAAAATGTTGCAAGTGATGATAATACTCCTCCACACTAGTCGAATATATAATTTTTTTTCATAAATCCATTACTTCTTCTTGTCTATCCTTTTTCACATATTGTTTGCATCTTCCCCCAACATTTTTTTTCAATATGAAAACGACATAGCAAATGTACTGAAGTAGGAAACACAACACTAATCGCATTAATCATGGCAAGATCTCTATCAATCACAATAACTTTAGAAATTAAAGTCTCCGATTTGAACAACTTTTGTACCTTTTCAAATGCCCAAATTAAGTTATCTTGTCGCTCTTGCTCCAAATAAGCAAAGCCCAACCGAAAATGTCAAACTAGTAGATGTGACACCGACAATTTCAAGTAGTGGTAACCGATATCTATTTGTTTTGTATGTGCTATCACATATCAAAACAAAATGAAACGTGTTTAACAACTTTATACAATCAGTATGTGTCCAAAATATATCTCTCAAAACATATGAATTATCCCGTCTTCTTATCCAATACACATAATTTTCTTGTTGTATTAACTTCAACAGATGCTGCATTTCTGTGTACGAACCTCTCAATGATGGTCGATAAGTACTCATTGCTTTATATATATTGACTTGGAATTGTGAGATTAGTTTTATTTCTCTCTTTCAAAGCATTTAAAATGAATATGCATGTAAGCTTATACTTTGTCATGTCATTGACAAATTTTCTCTCTTCTTCATTTAAACCCCCCAAATAAGAATGACCGGTTACAGTATCAAGTAGATCATAATTGTGTGTTCCACAACGAACACTAATTTTCCATCCTTCACCGACATTTAACGGTATACATCTGAGAGTAAACAGACAATTTTCCTTAAGAGAACAAGTTACTGTTGATTTTGATTTTGATTTATATCTTCCACCTCTTTCACATCCCAAAATCAATTTGTCTTTTCTTCCCCTCTTTCTGGTTGCTTTATCTGATTGAATGGTAATAATTAAAATTCCATTTTGCCTTCCAATGGTTTTGGCCCATTCAAATACAACTTCTCAAGAAGGAAATACCTATAAAATATGTTTCAAATAAAGCATCAAATATATGGTTATAATAAAAAAATTATCGTTGATGGATTATCAGTAATAATAATACCTTATCGGTGATGAATTTTTCTGTAGAATCTATACTCTTTCTTGAAGCAGGAATCTCAACTCTACTCATACCTAATTTCAAAAATAGTAATAAATTTAAATAATAATAAATTTAAAAAAAATTAAAAATTTTGAAAGTTTCGAATGTTTTGAAACTTTCGAAACTGACTTACTTCGAACTTTTGTAATTTTCGAAGGATATGTGTTTCGGAACTTTCACATTCATCCAAACTTTCAAAAGTTCTGGAAATTTTCATTTCGGAACTTTCAGATATATCGAAACTTCCGAATGTTTGTGTTTCAGAAGTTTCAAATTCATAGAAACTTTTGAAACTTTCTGGAAATGTTAACTTCGAAACTTTCAGATTCATCTAAAATTTCGAATTTTTTTTCCCTGTAAAATTACATTTCGAAGGTTTTCAATTTAACAAAAGTTCCAAATAAATTAAAAAAAACTCACTTTTAATAATTTCGAAAGTTTGAAACTTCCGAATATTAAGAAATTTTTGATAACTTTCGAAAGTGGGGGTGAGAAAAGAGAGTAGTAAATTTTTTTTTTTATAGTTTTATATAACATAAATAACGGTACAATGGTATACAATACATTTCTCTTGTAAGCGATCCAATGAGATGAGTTGGATTTGTTGAGACCCAACCCTAAAACAATAACTTAGTGGCCGATTCAAATATTGATGTGTTTGTAGGAGGTAAAAGCTCCCATGGTTGGGAAAGCTATGAAGATAAGAAGCTTTGGGTTGGTGTGTTTCAGATTTGTGGGAAACTCAAAACCCCAATTTTGATTTAATCTTAATAAATAACCATTTGTATTTTAATTTAAATAAATTCAATTAATCATATTAAAATAATTAATTAAATAAATTCAAATAATAATATATTTTAATCTTATCGCTTATCATCAAACTCATTTCTTCTACATAGAACTAATAGTCAAGAATAATGCAAGATTTACATTCTTTAATTTAATCCATCTTAAAAATAATATATTTGATAGTGTTCGTTTATATCGATGTATGTAGTCTTTGACATGACCAATTTAACTATATATTGACAAATCATACGTAATGCTAAGATGATGCCCGATTTAGTGATAGTTTCCATAAACTCCTTACTTAAAGTATGATACGGACATAACAAATTTGTTGTCTTTGTAAACACCGCACTTAAACGAAAAAGTAAACAACACCTTATCATAATGACAAACAAACTAAACATCGTAATCAGACCATGAAATAAAACATAAAACACGAAGAATAAAACTAAATCTATGTACAAAACCATTTGTTATTGTTGTATCTATGAAGATGTGTTACTTTAAATTGAAATTATTAAAATCTTAATGTCTATTCGAGATAGTTACGAGTTTCTGATATTTTAGTTTTGAAAGTAAAATTGTAAAAAATAGATTTAATTGCAATTTTAATTCTTTTATTTTTATTGATTCATGAAATTGATCATCCTATTTTAAAAGTCGACAATTTTGGTCTCTTTAACTATTTAAATAAAAAATGATGATGCGAGGTGATTTAAATAACATGATATATAATATAATGCGATGATATAACTATGAAATTGAAATAAAACATCGTAGAAATTTAATTCTCAATTTCAAAAATTTATTATATTTTTATTTTTATTAATTATAATTAAATAATTAGTACATCTAGATAATTCTATATAATACGAAAGGATGATGAAAATTATATCTTACGTCGTTTAAAATTGTGTGTTAATAATAGAATTGTATATTACGTCATTTTAAAATATATCAATTTTTAGTTAAAAAATACGAAAGAATGATCAAAATTGTGTGACTTTTAAAATATAATTATTAATTTAATAATAATATAGAAATCACAACTATAATTAAATTTAAAAAAAAATAAAACATCATATAAAATCGTTGAAATGATTTTTCCCTTAATTTGAAACAGATTTCTATTAAAATAAAATAAAACCATATAAAGTATCGTTTCTTACTATGCCATCTAGCCTTTCACCCAAAACTCGAAACCCATCCTGAATTTGCCATCACCCAAGACCACCGACCTTCCGGCACCGTTTTCCGGCAACCCGGCACCTTCCTTTCTTCTTTCTCAATCGTTTAATTCTGGTTCGTTTCTATTTACTCTCTTATTTATTCTTCTTTTATGTTGTTTCAATGGTTGTTTTGATTCTCATTTTGAACATTTTAGTTTTGATTTTTTTTTTTTTGGTGTGTTGTTTCATTGAATTATTTTATTTCTATGTTGATTTTTTTCAAACATCGTGCGTATTTTGTGAATGAGGAGAAGGGATTTTTTTCAAAAATTGTGACTTGATTTTTTTTCTCTTATTTGAGATTGATTTTCATGTGGTTTTTGCGCTGTAGCCTTGAAATCGTGACATGCAAATGATTTTTTTTAAGAATCTTAATTATAATGAATAAATTATTGATGTTTTTGCAAGAAAAAAATATAATGATCACAAGGTTTCATTTTTATAGTTCGCTCAGGGCATCAAATATCTTAGGACCGGCACTGGCTTCGTCAATATGTTGTTTTATTTTTTTAATTTTGTATTATTTTTTAGAGTTTCTGAAGCTATGGAAGCTTATAAGAGATGGGTTAGAGAGAACAAAGACTATGTGCACTCCTTGGAGTCTTTGGCCAATGTAAGCTTCTTGTTAATTATTAGTATTTTAATTTTAATATGATAATTTTGTTGTTGAAAATTTACCTGCCAAAGTTAATTTTTTAGGAAGGTCATGCTTTAGTGTTGTTGTTAGTTTTTTTTGTTTATTGAGAATTGTTTGTGGTTAATTTGTTACCAGAATGGGAAATGTCAGTAGCAATGATCGAAATTTGAATCTTGTTTTTAACACTCTTTCGGTGTTCCAACGCAAACCACTAGGCTAATCTTTCATCGACTTTTGTGTTGGTAGTAGTTGTTATTGCTTATTTGTTGCAATATTTATAATTGCAATTAAGTAACCTTAAAATTAGAGGAAAATGGTGATTCTGAAATGAATTTTTGTTGTTCGATATAGTTTTGGATATTTCTGCCTATTGAATTTATAATTGGATGGTAAAACATCCTAATAGTATGGGAGGTTTCATATTAAATTCATTGAAGTTGGATATGTATGGTAAAATGAAACAAGAAGTGGAGCATAATCCTTTATAATAATAAACTAACTATATTATTAATTAAAGTGACACTAATGATCAGTTTTACAACCTTCTCCGAAGAGATTTGAACTATATCTCTTGAGGTTTTGAAGGTTAAATTCTTACCAGTGAGCTGACACCTCATGGACAACAAACTAACTAGCTTCTAACAAACAGAAAGTAGAAGATATTTATGATTCTGAAATGATTTTTGTTTTGGCTGTTGTGTGCATTATGTGCTATTGTGTGATGCTTCTGTAAGAGAGAGCACTTAAGAATGATGCACTGTGGGTTGTCCTAATCCTAATCAAATCAGAAGAGTTGGTTTCGTATTGAATTCATTGATATTGATGAAGTGATGCATTGCTTATTTTATATGAGAACTCCACCCTAACAAACTTCCCAGCTTATAACAAATTATAATGAACATAACTAACATAGTAACAATTTCATAATGAACATAACTACAACTGTCTATCTATCCTACGTCTATTGAGTGATAATAATCATGATTTTGCCAGTTCCTTCATAAAATGTAAAATCTGGCACTTTGTAATTATTGTTAATGAAAACACATAGACTAAAATGGATTTCAAAAACAAATCAAACACTCAGTTTCCTGTGGTTGTTATTGTCTGTTTTTTTATACAAGTCTATTATGGATCACATTGTTGAAAGTTGAAACATTGTTTTAAATAGACATTTGTACATTATTTGTCATCTTATTGGTGGATTGAAATGGTGGACAGGGATTGACATGGCTTCTTCCGGAACGGTTCTCTGAATCAGAAATTGGACCAGAAGCAGGTTTTGTGAATTTTTGGTAACTTTTGGCTACTTCTTTTCGAGTTAAAAAGTAGTATAAGACCATGTTGGCACAAAATAGAAGCTTCTATCAACAACTATTTGTTTATTCATGTTAATCTTGTAAGTGCCAACTAGAAAAAGAATGATTTGGCTGAGCCTTTTGCCTTTCTAGATCCAGTGTTGTTGATTGCAAAAAATAGCAGTTTGTTTAAATTATGCCACAATGCAGAGCCATAGTGCATCTACTGCCATTACTTGACAACACTTTGCACTAAATAGTATATCGTGGAATAATAGCAATATGTTCAAATTCCGCAATGTTATAGCGTTATAGCGCTGCTATAGCTGCTATTTGACAAAACTGCCTAAGTTTCTATTGCAAATATCCGAGCCATATTAGGTTACCTACATTTCTTTTTTAATTGAAACTAGTTCCAATTGTCTTATACTCTTTATCAATATTTTTAATTATTTTTCTCCTACTATAGAAATTCGTACCTTACTGAAAATTTCCATGATTTCATGTAGTGACAACCATTCTCGGAATCATCACAGCTATCAATGAACATATAATTGATACTACTCCTAACCAAAATATTACAGGCTCTGTGGAGCCTCATTCATTTCCTTATCCATTATGCTTATCCGCATTAAAGGATCTGGAAACGTTAGTTGAAGTTGTCGCACAACACTACTATGGCGACGATAAGAAATGGAATTTCCTTGCCATTACCGAAGCAACCAAGTAAGCAGCACAATATAATTCACTATGATGTCATTATATATATGTAGTCATCGATCGGTTTTTCTTATTATCTTGAGTGACTCTAACTCAGGGTACTGGTTCGGTTATCTTTGTTTCGAAAGAGTGGATATAAAATGCTGTTACATGGAGGGGAGACATCTAACGATGTAATGAATTCAGATGGTTCTACTTCACAACATCAAATGGCTGTAAACCCCAAAGGGCTTCACCCGTGGAATCTTGAAGGAAGAGCGCTGTCTGCTTTAAGTCAATTTGGAGAAAAAGCCAGGACACTGTCAGATCCAATGTGGTTACGTCGGGTTCAACACCAACAAGCAATCATGGAGCCCGCTGGTAAACTATTTTAAAGATACTTTTACCGCTAGTTTGATTATGGGCCTGTTTGGATTGACTTGTTTGAATTTATCTAGTGATTAAGCACTTGAGAGACTGTTTGAGAGAGCTTATAGAAATAGCTTATGACATATCCATAATCTGTTTTCAGCTTATTTCGGTAAGCTCTTCAAGATAACTTATGACAATAACTTTGAGCTTATATGGAAACATTTGGATTTTATTTTATCTTTTGTTATAGAAATAGCTTATTCATAAGTGCTTACATGATAAACATTCATGCTATAAGTGCTTAACTACGATGTTCTCCACTAATACTCTTACTCAATGCATTATTACAGCTTCAAGGGTAGTCAAACCTACACTTTCCACCATTGTGGAGAAAAAGGGTCTTCGTGGAGCTTTGTTTTTGATTGGAGAAGTTCTATTTATTACTAGACCACTTGTTTATGTTTTATTTATTCGAAAATACGGTGTTCGATCATGGACCCCTTGGTTCCTTTCACTGGCTTTTGATTGCGTATCAAACAGTGTTCTCTCACTTGTTACAACAACAGTGGCCAGTAAAAATGAAAAAATGATTCATCTTTCTGCCCCCGAAAATGATGAGGTTTGTGTTTCTTGAAACTCAGAAGCATACTTCATAAGATGTTCTCGGTTTACTCGCCTTCTCGATTGAATATGCTATATTGAGAGTTAATGCCAAAATAGTTTTGTTTCAGGTTAAACGGCGGAAGCTGTTATTTGTTCTTTACCTAATGAGAGATCCATTTTTCAGCAAATATACTAGGTAACATTGATTGATTAATTTCACATTCTTCCCTTAGTTTTTTAAAACTTCCTTTCACTTTCTTTTAGACTTCACTTTTTGCAATATGCTACTTCTAAGTAGGAAAACAAATGATACTAAAAATTCGCCGCATAATTTTTTAGGCGAAAACTCGAAAGCACCGAGAAAGTCTTGGAACCTATACCTGTCATAGGATTTCTTACAGGTGAACTTGATATTTATCTAATTCCTTTTGTTACCTTATTAGTTTCTTGTCATCGTTTTATCTTGGTAGAGATTACTTTTAAAATTTTATGTTTTTTTAATATATTATATATTTGATCCATGTCATAAAGATTCGACTAAGTTTTCATAATATTAAGTTGCAGCCAAAATTGTCGAGCTTACTATCGGAGCTCAAACGCGGTACACTTACATGTCAGGTTCATGATACAAAATCCAAAAGAAAGACCTCATCGCCCTCCAAAATTGGAGGAAGATATTATCACTATGCTGCCACACTAACTTCTGTTCCTGATTTTTTAATGATGAAAAGATATCAAATTTGAAAAACAAGAAACAAGCAAGCAAGTGTGGTACAAATTGTTTGCAAGGATAGCTCCACTATCAACAATTGGATATAAATTGGGAGATTTTGTTACACTTTTAGGTTCTTAGCATCAATTGGAAAGTCAGTGTTTACTATATAAAAAAATTGTATTTTTTTAGACACATATTTACATGAACTAAACACATTTTAAAAAGAAAAACATTAAGCTTATGTCATTCATTGCATCTTTGTGTGCAAAAAAACGTATGATGCAATATGCTATCTATTCACCAAAAGAAGGTGAATAAATAATAGTTATCTAAAGGATAGCTGTGTCTTTATGTTTGCAAGTGATGCTGCAAAGATTACATACATTTCTGCCAATAATATATGCTATATTACCCTACAGCAAAAAAAATAGAAAGAAAAAAAAAGCCATATTCACCATCTTTACATATTACTGTTGCTTGGACTTAGTCATTAGTTAGTCGGTGCACTTAATATGGACTTTAAAACAAAATCATTTTTGGGAAAATAGTGGATGTTAATAAAAAAAAAAAAAATAAGAAATTCATTCAAAAGTTAATTGCTTGAGTTTATTCTAACAACATTAATTCAATTTGTACAATATATTGAAGTATAAGGTTGGTTCACTTGATAAAAATTGACTCATATTTTACAAGGATGTGAATTGTGAATTATGTCCCACTGTCTGTGTTAATGTAAGGAACCGATAGTAGATAAATTGTAAGTGTGCTCACCTAATATAATTTAAAAAATCAAGAATTTCTTTTTCAAAAACTTGTTTTTTTTTTCTTTTGCATATTCTGAAGGAATCTCAAATTAATTTTAGTATTTATTTTCCCCCTATTTTTTGAATATCTTCAACCAATATTAAATAGGATGAAATATTTGAAAATAATAATTAAAAATTAACTTTCAGTTGGAATAATTCAAAGTATATAATTTTAAGCATTTTACAGAAAAAAAGATTGTGTTATTGTAAGCTAATTGCTTAAAAAATACTTTGTAAAAGTAAATATATTAATTTTATTTCACTTTTATAATTAATTTAAACATTTTACAAAATAAAACATTATCATTAGACCTTCCGCTTTGTTTCATGGGCACAAAGTCCACGTCACCCTCTGTTTTTTCCTTTATTATTTATTATATATAACTAGTATAAGCACCCGTGGCAGGGAAGAACAATCTTCTAAAATAATATTAGAAATAACATCTATTGAAATAGTAAGAACTAATTTGAGATTGTGAAATTGTTAGTGGTTGACAATGTATAATAATTGATTGATATCAACTACCAGAGATTGAGATAAACAATTAGTAATAGTAGTAGATAATGAAAATTACAACAGTTAAAATATCTTTTGTAGCTATAAATAAAAAATATAAATAAACTTTTAGTACATAATAACGTACATACTATCAACATATAGTGGTATAGGAAAAAATATATTTTAATTACGTATGAAAAAATATCAAATATTACATAAGAACATAGAATAGTTGATATTTTAGTATGAACACACACTTGAGATGAACCCAAAAATATTCAACAATAGAAGAAACATACCAATATTTTTATTAAGTGCTTTAAAATAAAATATACTGATATTAAAATAATACCCTTCTATACGATCAACGTTGTGTGTAGCTTTAGATTATTCAAAACTTTATATTTGAATTTTACTCATTCAAGTTCTAGTTTGTTTAAAAAATTATTGAAGTTATTATCACTAGTAAAAAAAAAGGGTAAGGAAATTTCTATTTCTATGGCACCAACTAAATGTGTTTTTGCTAAGATTGTTGCTATGACACTAATTTATGCATATCATGAGATATATTTTTGATTCCGTAATAAACAATAAAATAAAATTCACATATTATATAAACCTATTGTGCAAAATACAATATATAATCCAATTCAAAAAATACTACCTACAATTACAAATAAGTCTCCATTCCAATACAAATGGTAAATAATACCCATACTTTGCAAAATGAAATACTTTCTGCAACAAATGTTTCAATCCATGGTTATACCTCAAACCAACAAAAAAAAAAAAAATGATAGAAAATATATTAGGTTTTACTTACAGTTATTGTTAAATAAGAAAGAAAAAAAAAAAACTTGATAATTGGACATATTCAAATATGAACTAATAATGACACGCATCAATGGAAATTGTTATGGGAATCGTTACATATACTACTATCTTTTTTTACGGAGTTAACATTGTATTATTGTACATAGCATTAATTAATTTACTTCGGTAATGAAAACATTAATTTGAAACTGAATTTAAACAATGACTTAATTCATTGTGATGCTTTGGTTCAATAGGGTGTGAGGAGTTTTAGAATGTTCAAATTCAATTCTCATAATTTAATTGACTAATTTACTTCAATTTTTTAAAATTAAATGGTTGCTTTTCATTTTTTTATTTGAAATTGCAAAGAACCATGGACGAGCTTGCCATGTAGGGGATAGGTGTGATGTAAGCTCTTAAGAAATTTTGTAGGCACCCGTGCACATAAATTTTTTACTTGAAAAACATTTTTTGAAAAATTCTAAATTAAGTATGATAATTAAAAATAAAATATATAAATATGTATGATAGAGTAAGAATTTTTATTCAAATGCGTCCAATCGAATTACTCATACTACTTTTTAAAGTAGTTGTTAAAATCATCTTTAATAAATATCTATTTGATATATTTTAATTAAAATGTGAAAAAATTTAGAACCTCCATACATAGAAATTAATCTACTATTACTATTAATGGAACATATTCTTTCTTAAATATAAGTACAAAACGCATAACATTAAAAACGGAATCGACAAACAATTTAAAAAATCACGAGAGGTCGACCGTACAAATTTTCTACTTCTATACAACATGCATATGCTAACAAACTCAACATTTAGTTTACATGTCTATTTTGTTACAATTTATTTCTAAACACAAATCTAAATTTTGAAAATATCAAAATGTTTTGTTTTAATTCTATGCATCTCTAATCTTAAAATAACCATTTTATCTACCATTGCGCGGAAGCGGACCTCGCAACCTAAAAAGATGAATTTTAAGACTATCAGGTTGTACAACTTTGTGTCTCAAAAAACTCAGGAAGAAAAAATATGTGTCATCTAGTTAATCAGTTTAATTTTTTTTTTTTGTTATAAAATGTAGTTTTAAAAAACCACCAAGTGGTACAACTTGTGTCTTAAATAATTCAAATATAAAAAGATATCACATATAATTTAATCAAAATTAAAGTTAATTTTAGATTAATTTATCTATAAAATAAATTTTATAACTATTTAAAGCTAATATTTGTTAAAAAAACTTAATAAATAAATAAAAGTTGGATGTGTGTTAAAAAATGAATATTAAAATCATGGAGCAAAAGAAAAACAAATGGGTTTAGAACCCAAAATCTAACTTTAATATATAATTAAAAAGAAAAAAAAAAAGAAAATATAAAACAAAACCAAAGTAATCCTAAAAGTAGAAATAGAAAAAGAATAGAGGGGTGGAGACTGAAAACAAATTTTCATAGAGAGAAAAGTGATTTGATTTGTTAATAGTGAGAGAGGAACAAACAACAAAAGAAAAAAAAATCATAAAAGAGAAGTTGCCCGCAGTGGTGATTCGTCGGGGGTCGAAGTTGACGGCGGTGGTTGGGTAGATGCTATGGTGGTAGGCTCGTGGTGGTAGTTCGTCGGGGTCGAAGTTGACGGAGGTGGCTGTGTGGATACTTTGACGATAGGGCTCGTGGTGGTGGTGGTCATAGGAGGTCGATTTGATGATGGTTTCAAAGGGGATTTGCAAGGATGATGAAGGTGGTGATGTGTGACTCATGTCTCTCTAATTCTTTATATTTTTTATAGTTTTGTAATTTATTTTTTGTAGGTTGTGTTATTAAAAAGACTTTGGATTTATTTTTGGTTGTCAATTGATTTGATGAGAAGATGGTGGTTTTCTTTGTCTCTTTACATTCTTCTTTGTTTTTTTGTATCTAGAAAATTCCTCTTTTTTGTATGTTTTCTTTTTCTAAAAAAATAATACCATATTGTTTGATTTTTTGCTCTCAATTTATATACTAAAATGATGAATCTTTTTATCCATCAGATAAAAATTAAGCTTTGATTTTTTAATTATTTGCAGAAGTTATAGAGTGATAATTGAAATGGTTTCTACTTTTTGGTGGAGTGCAAAGTTGGGTGAAGATGAGACTTCTTACTTTTAATAGTGTGAAAAGTTCGTGAAGATTCGAAAGAGGAAAACATGAAATTGAAATGTGGAGGAGGGAGCAGTACAGCCATTCTATTTCTATCAAAAACATTATTTGTATTATTTGTTAGTTATTGTTACTTTTTATCTTTTATTTAATTGTATTTATGATATAATTCAACACTTGTTAAACTAATAAAGTAGAGATGAGACTTCTACTTTTTAATAGTGTGAAAGTTCGTGAAGATTCGAAAGAGGAAAACATAAAACTGAAAATGTGGGAGAGGGAGACTAAGTACAGCATTCTATTTCTATCAAAAACATTATTTTTAATTATTTGTTAGTTATTGTTACTTTTTATTTTTATTTAATTGTATTTTATGATATAAATTCAACATTTGTTAAAAAGATCAGGATCATATTGAATGTGAATTCAAATTATTGGATTATGATTTATGAGTTCTATAGCATTGATTTATTTATTTTGGATATATTGTTGTAATATATAAAAAGAGATGACCAAATATATATAAATTATAACACATATATATAAGTTGACTTACTATTGGGTTTTTATTTGAATTGTTTTAATGTTGGCGTTTTAGATAGGCACATAATAGGGTACGACAATTACACTGTATTCAAAACCGCCGTAGAGCAAATCTGATTGAATCTGATCGAAGAAAGACACACCATATCAATATTTTAAAAGGTCACGCAGATAAATTAGAAGATTTAAAAATCGTTGATTCTCTAAGCATTATTTTTTTTGAATGAACATAAATCCATATATGAATAGGAACAGTGTTATAAGTTTTGAGTATAATTTTAAAATTTAAAGGTTTTGTTGTGATTTGATAATTCTTTGGTCATGGACTTATGAAAGTGGTTTGAATTATGTACCCGGTCTAGTAATTTTTTAAATCCAATTGAAAACTTGTAGATGTTTTCTTTGAAAAAATATTAAATTACAACAAAAAATATTACATATTAGGCGTAATTATGGTCCAATTTGGAATATATCAAATGAGTCGCATTTAAAATTGAATACAAATTAAGTTGAATAGCCATATTAATGAAAAATTAAAATGGAATTTCAAACGAAGTTGAATACATTACAAAGTTTCTTTCGTATTAAATTTTTTTGATCAAGAGTCTCTTTATAATTAATAGAGATCACTATAGAATTTAATCCATAAAAATTAAATAGTACTGTACATTTGAATAGTAACATATTAATGAAAATTTAAATGTAAATAGTACATTACAATGCTTAATTATATTTAAATTTGGAATAGCGTTAAGTGGAATGCTTTTATGTTTAGATACCATAAAAAGAAAGAAGAAAATCACCCTAAAAGAAATCGAAACATAATGAAACTCTAAAAATATATTCAAAATATGATCTGTAAAAGGAAGGAAGAATATCAATTGGTAAACTATTTAATTTCTACAACAATTAAAATTAATAACACAAAATTGAGTTTTAATTCAATTTACAAATTCCCATAGAGAAAAAAAAATTAAGTCGGATGTATAAATAACAAATCAAAGCAAAATTCAAATAATATAATCTCATTGAATGAATTAAAAATAGTATCAAATGAACAGTGAAACCGCTCAAAGTCACAATAACTTGTTATCTCGTGTTATCCTTCACAAACATATATTTCTCAATTAAAAATAATTGGTTTAAATATTATATTTGTCTCTATAAATTTATGCATTTATCATTATTTTTATTTTTGCAAGTTTTTATATTTTATTTTTTAATTTAAATTCTGCAGTTTAATATAGTTTTAAAATAATATGTCTACTATTATAAAAAGTCTATTTGACAAATGAAGTAGTGATGTGACACAAGAATAAATTAAATAATTAAAAAAGTAAAAATAAGTAATTAAATTGATTAAAAAAGAAATAAAAAAAAGAAATGAAGAAAATTCAAGGTGTTATCTTTTATCTCTTATACATAATCAGAAATAAGTTTGGGATTAAGGTTGTCTCCTTATTTCTTTAACATTGAATCATCATTAATCCGATCACATCATGGCAGCTAGCTCGAATTATATCATCAACCACCATCTTCAAAATCATCAGTAGGTGCATCATCATCAACTTGCATCTTCATGCTTCTTCTTGTTCAATCATGACGTCGTATTCATGTATAACAAACTCATTTTCAATTGTTTGAGTTTGGACGTAAGAAAGCAAAGTGTATATTCATCTCTAGCACATATAAAACCCTAAACAACGACTTTGGAGACGTTCTCATTGAAATGTGAGTAATTTTTCTTAAATATGTTATTTTTATGTTTATTCTTTGAAGTTATAGTTTATATTTATTATGTTTAATTTTTAATTTTTGGTTTATATATAAATCCCTTATAGTTGTTAATTTTTTGTTAGTAATGTGGTAATCTGACGTTGGTGATTTTATAATGGTGATCGGATGATAGAGAAAGAAGGAGAGAATCCTAACCTCAAACTTATTTCTGATTTTAAATTAAAAGACTAAAATATAACACCTTTAAATTTACTTGATTTATTTTTTAATCAATTTTATTAATCAATTTTATTTTTTAATTATTTAACTTATTTTTCTGTTTCGTCACTCTTTTACTACATAAATTATATATATAAAAGAGACACTACGCCAAAAATGGTATTTTACAGCGCTTTTTTTAAGCCATTTACAACGCTTTTTCAAAAACAAAAAAACGCTGTAGAATTCAGCGCTGTAAAATGATACAACAACGCTCTTTAAAATAAAAAAGCGCTGTAAATCCCTTCTAAAAACGCGCTGCTTGTACTAGTTTTACAACGTTTTTTAAAAAAAGCGCTGTAATATGTGCATTCCTTTATTTCAGTTAGATCTCTTTCTAGGATTATATCAACAATCTCCTTCATGAATCGCAATATATAGGATCCGCAGTCTATGTTGTTAGTTTGACGAGGGTACTATAAAATAAAACATATAAGTCAATAAATATTTGTGCATTGATTGTTAATGAAATTTTAAATGCATATATTTCAAACCTTTATTGGAATCCATGTGATTTATTTGACTTTTGCTTCGACACTGTAACACCCATTTGAGCTCGGAAAACTTGTAAAGCACTATCAAATAAATGTGATTATTAGTATTAACAAACACATTATACATATATATGTAAGAAATAAATGAATAAATGAATACAATACCTGAAGAGTGCGAAGAAAATACGTAAGTTCCATAGGGTTACAGTTTGTTTAAGAAGAAACAGCGAGCATGCGCAGCAAATAACGAACGGTTCGGTAGGACAGAGTAGTGTTCTCATTGAGAAGAGTATGTAATATGTTCGTAGGGATAGTAACAAATATTGGAGATGAATTTGCAATGAATCGGGTTTAACAATATGGTCATAGGACATTAGGTGTTCGCAATGAGAAAGGATAATGAAGAGGAGAAGACACTGAAGTGTAGTGAGTTATGTAATAAAGAGGAAACTGAAGCGATTTACTGTTATATTTTATACTTTTTAAAGCCTTTATATACAGCGCTTTTTAAAAGCGCTGTAAAAGACCTCCTTATTTTATAAAAGCCTATGAGGTTTTTTACAGCGCTCTTTAAAAAAGCGATGAAATAAGCTTTTAAAAAATAAAATAAGGATGTATTTCCCACCACTTTTTTAAAGAGTGTTGTAAAAGACCACCTTATTTTATTTTTTTTAAAGCCTATTACAGCGCTTTTTTAAAAAGCGCTGTAAAAGGTCTCCTTATTTTATTTTTTAAAAGCCTATTACAGCGCTTTTTTTAAAAGAGCGCTGTAAAAGACCTTCTTATTTTATTTTTTTAAAGCCTATTACAGCGCTTTTTTTAAAGAGCGTTGTAAAAGACCTCCTTATTTTACTTTTTAAAAGCCTATTACAGCGCTTTTTTTAAAAAGCGCTGTAAAAGACCTTGTTATTTTATTTTTTAAAAGCCTATTACAGCGCTTTTTGTAAAGAGCGCTGTAAAAGACCTCCTTATTTTACTTTTAAAAGCCTATTACAGCGCTTTTTTAAAGAGCGCTGTAAAAGACCTCCTTATTTTATTTTTTGAAAGTCTACACTCCTTTAATTGTTTTTTTTAAAACCTTTTTACAGGGCTTTTCCAAAGAGGCGCTCTATAGGTGCCTTTAATTATGTTGAAATCAAGTCTTTTACAGCGCTTTTTTTTAAACAGCGTTTGTCAAAAAGCGCTGTTGGTAGTCCTCGCGTTATTTTTAAAATATCATACAACAGCGCTTATTATTTAATAAGGCGCTATAAAAGACGCGCTATAAGAATGTCATTTTTTGGCGTAGTGGATAGTTCATAGAAAAAGTACGTACCAATTTAGACGAATGACTTGGAATAATTAACAGTTAACGTGATTAGATTTGAGATTGATGGGGATATGTAAAATATTGAAAAGCAATATATTTGATAATTGAAATTGAAGAGATAACTCAATTGATACTATAATTGATTACCAAATATATTACTTTATTACTAAAAATGATTAAAGTGAAATAGTTGCAATACATCACTTGTATTTCACTTTATGACTTTTTTGTTGTCTCACTCGATCATTTAATCATCCATCTATGTGGTAATTGTGAAATTTTTATTTAAATCGATATATTAAAAATTTTAATTTACAAACATTCAAACTGTTATTAGCATTAATAGCATAATCATAATGATTAATATTTTGGTTTCCAAAATCAAAATCCAAAGTTTATAACAATTACAAACATATTAATCGTCCAACAATTATAAGTATACTCAAATACAATATTGCAAGATGAATACTTTAATTTCATGTCAATCACAACATTATAAACACAATAAATTAATTTAAGATAAACTTACTTTAAATAAAGCTGCTCAAAATTCAAAAGACATGATTTTGCTCCATCATTCTCTACATTATTTATATATTATATATATTTCCCAATATTCAAAGTAGAAAACTTCACAACAAATATTTTTTGTTCCTCTCACTCGATCATCTTTAATAATCGATCTTTGTGGTAATTGTGATTTTTTTTAACTTTAAATCGGATATATGAGAAATTTTAATTTACAAACATTCAATTATATTAATATCAATATTAATTGAGTACATCATAATCATTTAACATTTTAGTTTCAAAATTGAAAATCTAAAATTATAAACAATCGGTTATAAATATTAATTGTCAAACAATTATAAGTATACATTGTAACACCCTAAATTTTATAATAAATTATTTTATTAGTTAGTACAATTTAAATAATAAATTTAATGTTAAAGTTATTTATAGCAATACTATGATGATACATTTTCTGACTAATTTTCCGTGTTATAGTGATTTCTATGAATGTGCTAGTTTTATTAATATTAGATTACATGAACGATATAAATATAAATATATATATTTTATTATTTGATCTATTTACTAAAATAATAGTATTTTAATGAATATTATATATATATATATATATATATATATATTCAAAAAATATTTTATACGATTTTTATGTGTATCTACGTGTACTCAATTAATTTAATACTTTTTATGTACGCTTGACTGATATTAAGTATGCACCTTGTTATATTTCAATATTTATAACTGTTTTCTATTTTATTATTTTTTTTTTAATAATTAATTTCTTGAGATAGTAGTGATATTGTGTTTGATTTCCTTTATTTTTATATACCTTGTTATGCCATTGTGATTTTATATATATTTATTAAGATTTAGTAATTAATATAAAGTGTTGATGTTATATTAATTTATTTATAATTTCGACTATTCTCTAATGAATGATAATATTTTAATTTGAGTATTGAAAAAAATAAGTATTATTATAGGGATTATTTTGAATATGAGAGTTTTGGTTATTAAATGTATTTTAAAGATTAATTATTTTTACTATTATAGTAAATTATTAGTTTTGAAAGATTTAATAATGTGTTATTAATGAAATTGTGTTTAAAAAAAAAATTAAATAAAACTAGTTAAAACGTTAAAAGGAGACCAATGGCGTTTGACCCATGTGTGAAGCCTAATTGTTAATAAAATTAAACAAACAAAAAAAGGAAGTGAGATGGGCGGCGGCCGTAAAACCAAAGAGAAACACAACATAACCTATAGTTTGACACCGATGATCGATAATTGTTGCGGAAAATTTCTCTGTTCTCGTCCAAATTTCAGTATGTTGTTTTATTCATTTAGGTAATGGGTTTGAAAGCGTTTGAATTCATGAGTATAATATATTGTGAGATGAACAGGAAACCGTATTTCCCAACGATTCATCGGGCTCGCTACGTATGCAGTAGCCCTTTGAGGGATAAATTAATTAATGTGTAAAATATGAAATTGTGAGATTAAAATATAGAATAGTAAATATTTGTAGCGTGTTGATTGATTTAATTTTATTTGAATGTGTGATATTGATATTATTGTGATATTGAGTGTCGAATTAAATTTATATATATGTGTGATTAGATGAGTTTATGTGATGTGATAAAAAAAGATGGATGTGTTGTGATAAATTTAATGTAATGATGATGATGTACGATTAATAATTGTGATGTTATAAATTTGTGATAAATTTTATGTGATAATGTTTGATTGATGACAGTGATGCTATAAACTTATGATGAGTTTATGTGATGATGATGATAGTGAATGTTCTAAATCGTGGATGAGAATATTGAATTAACCCTATAGTTGATGAAATAATGGTGATTTCAATTTGTGTTGAGATGACGGTTTTAATGGAGTATCATATACCAACGAGGGAGAAAATAAATATTGTGAATTTGTGAAGTGGAGATTATTTTGTCATCATATAGGTAGGGCCTGACAAGCCTAGTGATTCGGAGAGAAGTACAACTGAATGAGCATGATCGTGGCCGGTATCACTGTCGAGCCTTAAGGCAAGATTGTTAGACCTTGGAGGTATTCGAGTGGGGAATTCCTAGATGACTTGAAGGTAGCACTCCAAATGTCGGGAGCTACCACGCAACACACGTTTACCTCGACTGTCACGTATATGTGTCTCGGGTTGAGTTGACGGGATCTATAAGGACATGGCCAATTTGAATTGTCTGTCCACCGGTATGGTGGCATAGTATCAAGCCTCCTAACCAAGTACTTCAGAGTTAGAATGGTACCACATTGTGAAGTAGATTCTAAGCTCATGAATGGCATTGCATTTTATTGTGATTGTTTTATTGTGATTAATATTTATCGTGTGTGGTGATAATTTCTCTTAGACGATTTGATGTTATAGTGAAATTTGTTGAT
Source organism: Cicer echinospermum (assembly GCA_002896215.2). Taxonomy (NCBI): domain Eukaryota; kingdom Viridiplantae; phylum Streptophyta; class Magnoliopsida; order Fabales; family Fabaceae; genus Cicer; species Cicer echinospermum. The sequence continues at coordinate 7,591,382 of PGTU02000006.1, read as the reverse complement.
TTTCCTTTAGTGATTTTGACTTTTTAATGTGATATTTTCTTGATGGAATGTTTGTAATGATACGGTTCTATTATGATTGTGTGCGTGTTCTTCTTAGTTGTGTTATACTGTCATCATGATTTCAAAAACTCACCTCCTTCGTTGTTTGTGTTTGACTGGCTTGACCCTGCAGTTGCGAAATCGCAGTTGTTACAGGTTAATGAATCTTGAAGTTCAAGTTTGGGAGGAACCATGATCTGGTAGGTGATACCGGGAATAAGGGTTTAATTTGTATTTTACTTATTTAATGTGAAACGAATTTTTTGGATGAAAATCTTAGAAGTACTAGTAAGTTATTAAATTAAATCAAGTAATAATACTTAAATCAAACTTATTGAGATTTACATTATTTTAACGGAGAAAATAAGTTTAAAGCGTTCTTTCAATTTTTGAGAAACGTGATATCCTAAGCGAAAAATAAAAGTTTCCTTTTCTTGGAAATATATTTTTATTTATCTGCTGTAAATTTTATAGAAATATAATATAAATTATTATTATTATTATTATTATTATTATTATTATTATTATTATTATATATATATATATATATATATATATTATTTTGGGGTTTAGGGTGTCACATACATCAAATACAAAATAATTGAGTAATCATAATCATTAATATTTTGATTTCTAAATCGAAATCTAAAATTTATATCAATTCAATTACAAGTATACATCAAATACAAATAATTGCAAATGAAATTACTTTAATTTCATATCAATTAACACTATAAAATAATAAATTAAATGTAATTAGTTTCAGTAAAATAAAAACTGACCAAAATTCAAAGAGAAAAGACATTATCCATCATTTCTAAATATTTATATATTATATATATTTACCAATATTCAAAGTAGAAAATCAAATACAAATATTTTTTGTTCTCTCACCTTGATCATTTTAATAATCGATCTTTGTGGTAATTGTTAATTTTTTTTAACTTTAAAATCGGATATATTATAATTTTAATTTACAAATATTCAAGCTATATTAATATTAATTGAGTAATCATAATCATTAACATTTTAGTTTCAAAATCGAAATCTAAAATTTATAACAATTTGGTTACAAAATATTAATTGTCAAACAATTACAAGTATACATCAATACAAATAATTGCAAATAAATTACTTTAATTTCATGTCAATTAACACTATAAAAACATCAAATTCAATTTAATTAGTTTCAGTAAAATAAAACTGACTAAAATTAAAAGAGACATGACTTTGTCTATCATTTCTAAATATTTATGTATTATATATACTTACCAATATTCAAAGTAAAAAGTCAAATATAATATTTAATATATATATAATAGATGAAATTAAAGTAATTCATTTGTAATTATTTGTATACTTATAATTGTTTGACAATTCATATCTTGTAACCAAAATGTTAATGATTATGATTGATCTGCCAATATTAATAATAGTTTGAATATTTGTAAATTAAAATTCCAATATATCCTATTTAAAATGAAAAAAATTCACAATTACCACAAAGATCGATGATTAAAATTATCGAAATCATTAACTTTAACATTTGAAAAATTTCTATAATACATGCAGATTTGCGTTATGAAATTTAAAATGATCTAATTTACTCAATCCAATTCAATGTCAGACATCTTTTAAACATGCTTAAAATTATTTGAGTCAAACTTTTTCAAATGTAATTTGTAAGCTATTCAACATATACTACATTGAAGTAAAACTAAGAATATGAGACACACAAAGCAAAGTGACACTTAAAAACAACTAAAGAAGGAAAAAAGTTTAGAAGGGTGAGGGAAAAAATATTGATGTATAAATATATCTTGTCATAGCATTGAAAAACACTAATTCCTAGAATTTCCATGTACCATTTTGCTATGGGTAGGGAAGTTTGTCGGCTAGTCCCATCCCAACTTGGATTTCCTAGATAGTCGCATTGATAGAATTTCATGTAAAAAACTATATATAGCATTAAGTCACTATGAGCCAGATTGATTTCAAAGATTGCATAGAATATGATTGAATTTATGGCAGCAAAACCAGAAATGAACAAAGAGAAGGAATTTTTTTGTTGCAACGAACCAACTTATACCTCTTTTAGTGTATCTTTGGAGTAGAGTCGGCGATTTCGAAGAAGAAGATGATGAATGGGACGTACACAAGAGGGAAGAAGAAATTGTTGGAGGAAACACTAAAAAATTAGGGATTAAAGGGATTAAAAAGAGGAAAAATTATTTAGAAACTAAGTAGAAAAAAATGAGGTGAAACATAAGAACACAAGAACTCTCTAAGGTGTACACATAAGCTTTTTTGCTGAGGTGGGATATGTTGCATATGTGGAAGAAATATTATGAGGTGGCATGGGAATCTGTTTTAAAATATATATATTAGATACTATGCATGCTTATCATTATATTCACATAAACAAATATCTTACTAAAAATAAAATAAACATAATTATTTATTGCTAAATAAATATAGTGTGTGTATGAATTTTGATATTGCAATAGTCTAACAATATAGGTACGTACTTAAAAGAAGTAACAAAACTATTGGCTGCAAAATAGAAATTAAACTCTTTATTATTAAGATATAAATTTTAAACTATAACATGTATATATAAATGCAGTATATGAAATCTTATCTCAAGATAGGAAGACGCACGCCATTTCTATCTTGACAAATTGGCCAGATTTATTTTATGCATCTTAAAAATTTACAATGCAATGAACACAATGCATAATTTTAAATTATAATTAAAATAACTAAAGTCTTTGGATGTTAAATAAATTAAAACTTTTTATTTTATTTTTTATATATAAGATAGATAATACAATTTAGACTTTTAACAAGAGTTGATATTCTTTGATTTAAACGTTAATTTTAACTTTTTCATTTAAACTCGGTGTAATATGCTATAACAAGTATGTTAATAATAATATTGCATGCAATATTAAGGAATACTAATAATGTGAAACTGTGAAATAACAAAATAAAACATGTCAAAAAAGAAAGAAAAAACAATAAAGTGATATGTGCAAGTTCTTTGTTTTTGAAATCTGAAAGATTTATTTATTTAAACCTTATTGTGCTATGGTGCCTTTGCAAATCATAGTTTAATGATTCGGTTGAAAACACTATTTTTATTTATAAAATTTATTCTATAAATAATTGGTATTCAAAACATAATATAATTAATGAATAAAATATATTTAGTATTTTATTTTAATCATAATCCTGGATAATTAAATAAATAAAAAAGATGGTAACTAAATCATCAGAAGAAAATTAACTAATAGTGACACAAATAGTAGATTTTAATAATAATTTAAGAATAACGAGAAGACTAACTTGGAAGAATGAAATTCTGGTAATGAAGAAGAAAGGAGGAATTGGATATAGAATATAGATAAAGAGAGGAATTGGCGCGACAGAAATTGTAACGAACCTTGCTTTAGCTATATATATATATATACTAGGTTAGTTAACAACAGGGATGAGAATAGGCTAGGCCATCCGTCAGGGCCTATGGCCTGACCTACTTATGGTCTGGCCTGGCCTGGCTTATTTAATAAAAAGCTAGGTTCAGACATTTTTAAAGCCTATTTATTTAAGTAGATCATGCTCTGGCTTATAAAAAGCTATAGGCTAACAGGCTGGCCTATATATATTTTATTATTTATTAATTGTTATTTTTTTATTATTATATTAACAATAATATTCCTATTGTTAATTATATCATTAGGCAATCATCATAAGTCATTTATATTCGGTAGTCGTTCCAATATTGATAGTTTTTTTCATATTTGGTAGTGTTCCATTTCGGTAGTCCATCAATTAGTCAATAACTCGGTAGTCCAATTCATATTTGTTGAGAGGTAATAATGAGTGTGTTTGTTTCAGAATAAAAATTTATTCTTTGAAATCAAAAATTATTTTTGAGGGTTTAAAGGATGTTTGTTTCAGATTCTTTTATAGGTGTGAATAAAGAAAAGTATCGCTTAATAGTGACACACTCAAAGGTGATGTTAGTTTTATTTATTTTATTTATTATGTTTACTTTTATTTGGTTTTAGGGAAAATAAACAAAATATTTTATTATTTATATAGTTTAAATAATTTATGAGGCAAATTCGAAGAAAACTATCACTCATATCAAACATATATAATAATAATGTTTTTTATATTACTAAAATATAATAATAAGAAATTGGGGTGTTACATAGGTGAATCTAATCACATCTACTTGTAAATAATTCATATTTTTTGTATATAAAATATGATCAAGTCTTCTTGTAAATAAGTCATATCTTATTGTTGATAAGATAATTGATCATATCTTCTTCAAAACTGACCATATCTCTCTTTTCAACTTGGTCAAAAAATTTCTTCAATTATAAATCTGAATAAAATCTTGTTTAGATTTTCTTCAAAAATATGAATATTTCTTTCATACTCTGTGAAGTTCTTATTTTTTAAGGGAAAATAAACAAAAATATTTTTATTATTAATAGTATTTAAATAATTTATTAAGGCAAATTCGAAGAAAAACTATCACTCTCATATCAAACATATATTAATAATAAATGTAATTTTTATATTACTAAAAATATATTAATAATAAGAAATGGGGTGTTACATATAGATGAATCTTGAATCAAATCTACTTGTAAATAATTTTATATTTTTTTGTATATAAATATTGATCAAGTCTCTTGTAAATAAGTCATATCTTATTGTTGATAAGATATTGATCAGTACTACTTTCAAATCGTTGACCATATCTTCTTTTCAACTTGGTCAAAAAATTTTCTTCAATTATAAAATATGAATAAAATCTTGTTTTAGATTTTGTTCAAAAATATAAATAATTCTTTCAGACTCTGTGAGATCAAATATATTAGTTCTCAATAAATACTTTTTTTAACATCAAAACTCTAAGTATAAAATACCAATTTGGTTCCAACAACCTCCACTGTGGACATAACTCTTTATTTGCTTGTGTTGTTTAATCCTTTTTTGATTGTTGTTCCAACTTTGGCCATACAATCAACTTCTTCATCATCCTAGTACCAAAACAGGGGAGTTTTTATGGCACTTACGTCCATACAAGGCCTCTACGGGGCCATCCTGATGCTCACACGATAACTAATGTTATAAGTGTAATTCCATAAAAGGAAACAAACCATCCTAACATCCCTTGGTTATCCACACACACAAGCCCTCAACAAATCCTCCAAGTTCTGAATTTTTCATCTCATTTATCTATCAGTCTGAGGATGGTAGGTACAACTCAATGTCAATTTTGTACCGAAAGTCTCACGTACGCTCCCCAAAAGTGAGAAGTCAACTTCGGTTCTCTATTCAACACAATACTCGAGGGTACTATGTGCAGCTTAACAATCTCATTAGTATAAATCTCTTATAGCATTTTGCTAAATTATAAGAGGTTTTTTATAGGTAAGAAGTGAGCAGACTACGTCCATCTGTCTACGATCACCCAAATTGAATCAAACTTTCTATAGGGTTTTTTTTTATAATGCCACCACAAAGTCCATAGATACATTGTCTCACTTCCATTCTAGCACGTTTAGTGACTGCAATATCCTATTTGGCTTATGGCGTTCATCTTTAGTCTTTTGGCAAGTCAAATAAGATGCTACATACTCGGCCAATGACCTCTTTATCCTTGACCATCAAAATCTCAATATCAATCAATTAATTTCCACTCTGAAATCTCAATATCAATCAAAATCTCAATATCAATCAATATCCTATACCCACTCTGAAATTCAGGTGCCTTGCCAATATCAATCAATTTCCTCTTTTCCAGAATTAGTTCATCAATCTCTTGGAGCATCATGATTCCTCCATGAACTCATTATTTCGCAAACACTTTCCCGATAATACATCTTTCTTATAGACGAGTCATGTTCAAGTCTAGATTGTGAAATTTTTTCTAAACAACTCCAAACTTTTATTGTTACGGTCGAGATACTATGAATCTATCTTCTTATTCAAAGCATCAGCTACAAAATTTTCCTTTCTTAGGTGATAATGGAATGTGAACTGAATAGTCCTTGATGAATTCCATCACATCTTGTGCCTAATATTAAGCTCTTTTCAGGTCAAAAAAGTAGTTTTAAGCTCTTGTGAGCACTAAACACTTAAAAACTACACTCATACAGATTGTGCCTCCAAATCTTTTAGTGCAAAAAACAATTTTCAGCCAACTCCAAGTCATGCGTGAGAGATGATTTTTCTCGGGCTCCTTCAATTGTTTTGAAGTATAAGCTACTACTTGTTTGTTCGACATTAGTACACCAACCCAACCTTTCATAAATGGCATCGCAATAAACTTGAAAATGGCTTTTTCGATCGTGGAAACCCTAGCACTGGAGATATGGTTAGTTTTTCTTTGTGAATGCATATATCTTATTCTTCTTAGTGAGTATAGTCAACGAGACTGCAATCATGGCAAACCCTTCAATAAACCTTCTATATTATCCGACCAAGCCCCAAAACTTCTAATATTATGAAACAATATATGGCTATTTCTATGAAATCACAACTTTTATTTACTGGGCCAATAGTGATAGCTTCCTTATAAAATTACATGTATTAAGAATTTCACCATCTCTAACTAGAATTCACAATTTCCAGAATTGCATACAACTGCTTTTTTCTTTCAAGGACTTGCAAAACTCACAAAGATGATCTTCATGTTCTTCCCAGCTCTTAGAATAGATTTGGTATATCATCAATGAAAACCCACCACAACATTTCTCTAGAAAAGGAAGGAAAATATGATTCATATAGTCCATGAAGATAATTGGTGTATTGGTACTTCAAAAGGCATCACCAAGTATTCAAATTGGTGGTAGTGGGTTCTGATGCCGGTCTTAGGGGTGTCTTCTTCTTCACACCGAATGTAATGATACCTTGACTTGAAATCAATTTTTGAAAATATTGAAGCACCCTGAGTTGGTCCATCAAGTCACCAATACGTGGTAGGGATACCATATTCTTGATCGTGACTTTGTTAAGCTATCCATAATCAACACAAAGTCTAGACTTTCCATCTCTTCTTTTTTACTTGGAGCACAAGGTTCCCTAAGGAGAGGTGGAATCACTCAGATCATATAAAAATTTTTTAGATAAAAGATCCTCCAACTGATTTTTCAATTTCAACCAACTCTAAAGGAGAAATTCTATATGGAGCCATAGAAATATATAGGACTCGCTTCAATTGAAAATTCAATATCGACACTAGGGCAAAATCCTGGCACACCTGGAAAGAAATACACTCTAGAAAACGCTTTGACTACAAGAATCTTCTCTACCTCCACCTCTGACTTCATACTGATTGAATTGAGGAACACATTATTTCTAAACTCCACCTTTTCAAGACTGCTTTAATCTGTTTGGATCAAGAAAGTCAGAAAACTCCTAGGTCTAGGAAGATTATAGATTTTTTAGCCACAATCCGAGTAAAATATATGGCATGATAGTCAAAACTTCACAAGGATCTACTCCAAAAATTCTTGAGGGGAATACATATAAAATCACACTTAATATCCATGTCGAGGACAGTCAAATGGAATTGTAACTTGTCATATTAATGTTCATTAGTTCAATAGATACGTATATTGATAGCCAAATCAAAAGTTAATGCCAGTAACAAGTAATTGCAAACAATTTCACACAATTGAAGGAAATGAAAGAAACGTGTTGGCTCTAGAATCCAACATAATACTAAAAAAGACTTCCTTGTAATAAGACACTTACCATGGATCAAATTTGACAAAGATGGAGTTTCCTCTCCACCCATGTGTATTATACATGAGCCCGAGTAGTTTGGTGTACAAAGTGATGTTGTTAGCAGTTGCCTCCTTCTTAGGCTCTCGACTCGAAACATGGCCCAACTTCTGGTAAGTATGTCAAACTCGAATCCCTGTACTAAGCAACTGCATTTTTATCAACTTGTACGATGAACATGTAGAGGTCTCCTCAACTTAGTATGCTTTGACACAAATAGAGCCCTCAACAACAACTGTGTTGTTGACCTTGTCGTTAAAGGTACTAATAGACCTAATAAAGTATTTTGAAGGAATTAATACATATATATGCATGCAATTATTATAAAGTTATAGATCGACCAACATTTAAAAGTATACATTCGTCGATATTGCATGGACCACCAACCCTAGCTTCCAACAACAAATGATTGAAAGATGCTCCATAAAACTAAACAAACTAAGGGAAATATTTGTTCTAGCTTACACAAATGATTTTGATATATTTTGCTCCATACACGTTTATTATCCTCTTTAGTAAGATGAAGTACGCTGTGGAAATAATTGAATGAACTATGCAATGTGTTCAATTGGTTTTTGGTAGAGCTTTGAATGCAATTATGGAGCAAGTGTTTCAAGAACACATTGAAATCATGACTTTTTATTCCAAATAACTTTGGTTCCCACATACCGACATACCTAGACAAGGTGGAGGCATACCCATCTGGTGCTTTAAGTTTTTTTTATCCACTGCACACAAATAATTTTGTTGTTTTGTAATGTGTATATATTTTACTTTCGGCTTTTTTTAGCTTTCCCCCTCCACCATCTTGTAGCTTTAAAATCATAATTTTTGTCTACAAATATCTGTCAAGTCCTTTGTCTAGCATTTAAAAGTGTTCTTCATTTTTCCCTTGGCGTCCATTAATGTATACAATATATTGAGAAACACATTTCTGCTCAATAATGCATGACATCTTGATTATGTGGGAGAAGATTTGTTTTCCACTATGGCAACTCCCCCAACAAGATGGTTTTTTTCTTGGTCCAATCATGAAAAACTCACATTCACACCCTGCACATTAATTCTCAATCATCATGGGGTTGCTTACAATTAATAGTCTTGGTAATTGCGTTTGACCCTATTCACATATTTCTTCATCACGGTCAATCTTTGTGAGAGCAACATGTCGTCATCTTTCCTCTTCCTAGAAGCTTACTTATATGTCACCGTAGCATCGATCAAAGTAGCACACATAATTATTGATGAGATAGAAAGACACTCGTAATATATTTTCGCTAATGTTGAAGATGCAATGCTTTTATGTATACTCTCATAGCAATTATACACACAATTTCCCATTACTCATCCTGGAGCGACAGCATCGCATATGCTGAAAGTCATTAATTTGTCCGATATAGACAGAACTTTCATGATAAAATTCTACTGTAGTGAGACATCATAAGTCATCATATCAGAATCTAGACAAGTATAAGGTCATCTATAAGTGGTTGCAGTACACATCAATTTTCCCCTTTGGACTAGAAGGGCCAAGAATTATAATGTTTAAGAATAAGAACTCTTTTCTCATGCACATCCAAGGTGGATGATTTTTAGGTAAGAGTTATTGGCCAACATGAATATGTCCTACATGTTTTATTGAAGTGTGCAAATCCATCAACATACAACCTTAGCCTCACATTTCGAGGGTCCATTGAAACTTTAGGATATCTTTCATCAAAATGCTTCCAAGCCTACCCATTAGATGGACACGATAAGCAGCACGAATCTCTTGCATTCTCACAATGCCACCTCATTTGGCTTGCAGTTTTGTTGAGGACTAAAGTCTTTGAAGCTTGCATCTCTTATATTCTCACGATCCCACCTCATTTATCTTTTTTAAAGAACTTCTCTAACCTTACCATTTCTAATGACATTTTCTGTACGATCTTCACCATAAATTTTATAACTATGAAGATTTTTATCATATGGGAGAGTAATATATCACATATTCATTTTGGCAACAAATGATCTTTATGCGAAACCCGATCCAAGCTTTTCAAACTTATTTTGTTGCACGATTAAAACTTATCAGGCATTCGAGTGCCATTTGACAATGTTCTTTCCCATAAAATTCATCCATTGATTAAAGTTAGTCTCAGATATACTAAAGTCATACTTTATACTAAAGCTTGTATTGCAGCGAAAGTTCAAAATAATTTCTATAATCATTATACAAGGGAGCTTGTGTAGCTTTCAACATACTAAACAAAAATTTGGCTTCTAGGTGAGGATCTTACCCTTATTTGTCTTCACAAGGTCAATTTTCTCTAGGTGACTCAATGAGCAATAATAAAGCACTATGTAGCCAAGAATGTCTATCCCTATGCATGTCATTACCATTTGCTCAAAGTCATTGAAGTCTTGCCACAATACCACCCCACTACTTCCATAATAGTCTGTATTGAAACCCACAACAGAGATGTGGAGGCTTTTTTTCACCATGGCAAGTCCAAATAAGTAGCTAGAGTAACTCTACCATAAATCCTTGTCGTATCACAATTCAGGATGTCTCATTGACATGCCAGATCTAACTAATGCGTCTTCTTACACTTGCATATTTTAACAATGGGCGTCTCCATTTTCCTTCTTATTTATTCTTAATTTTTCTCTGTTGGCACAAGCAAATTGAGCGATAACTTCAAAACACCAACCAATATACTCATTTGTTACTCTTGCTCTGATTCAGGATACGTCATCCAATGTTGAACCATCACTTGTTTATGTTCGGGGAATTTCCATTCTGTTAATTGACAAATAAGTAGCATGTATTGAAGATTTAGGTGAATTTTAAGATATAAGTGTCTTAATGTTGTGTTTAGTTAGTACTATTATGGAGCCAACAAGTTGTTACAATACTCTAGTAAATAACACCTAACTCTAGGTAAATAGATAAATTATGATGTAAGTCTATATAGAAAACAATTGTAATTATAGTTAACCAAAAAAATATAAAGGAATGACAGAAATAAACCACATAGTTAATCTTTACAGATATCCATACGCTGCTTGTGCCTTCCTTGGTAGTATATATAATGAGAATAAACTAGATATATCTAAATAGAAAATATATACAACACGAGATATATCTCAGTTGTCTTTTATACACTTGTCTCATTTTGCGCACGTGGATGTCATCATGTAGTGTACTTTTTGTGATAGATTCTACTTTCATCAATATGTATAATTGCAACTCTTTTAGCCATTAACCTTCACTATTAGAGAATATAAAAATTTTATAACTGTTAAACTGGATGGATATTCTATAGCTCTAACACAATTAATCACTGGAAGTCATTAAGCATATTATAAAGCATAAATATATTACTTAATAAGCAGAGACAATGAAGAGCGATCAATAGATTGTCTTTCCGAAGCATAATGATAAGCGAGACATGAAGCAAGAGCACTGGCAAGAAAAATCGTTCTTCTAATAGAATTCACATAGTCTGTAAGTTGTTTTTCCATCAATTTTTATCAGGAGGTATATTGTCCATTAAATTTTTTAATTGGATCGTAAACTTTATGACATTAAGCTGAACTAATTGTAATATACAAGAAATTATTAAATTACGTTATTGATATGTCTTCTAAGAGCATATAGAAAACAAATTTTTATGTTTATTTAATACATCTGTGATATTATTTTTATGAATAAAGTATATAATAATAGAGTATAATAAGGGTTCCAACTCTAGATACAATTAACAAGTTTTTCTTTCTTCCATAGCAATAAACTGTTCATAAGACATTCAACAAATCTCTGCTTGAGAGTGTCTTGACAGAGTTTACTCAATTTGAAAGATGATATTTCCTTAATTCATGTTTTTGTTGCATCATGGTAAAAACAGGATCCAAACTTCAAAAAACCCCATAATAAACTTCAAATTTCAAATTATTCCAAAATAATAAAATTAATTCAACTAGCGTTACTATTGCAAATAGGAAACACAAAAAAAATGCAATTTTAATAGTATAACTAAGCTAATAGAAAGAACTAAACCCTAAAATCTTCCTAAAATATAAAACTCCATTAAAAAGGTGTGAAATTAAAAAGCTATTTAAAGTAAACAAAAACCCACCATCTAAGAAATTATTGAATTTTAAAGTTTCCTATCATCAAATGCTAAGAGACATAAACATACTTTAGGGACTCAACACAAAAATGTTGAAAGAGAAGATGGAAAGTAGAGCTTGAATATGGAATTAAATTTGAAAAAAAAATGATAAAGGAAAATGAATATTATATAAGAGGAAACCATACTTAGGTAGCGAAACAGTTTTATGATGCAGAAAATAGGGTTTAAGGTTTCGTAATGAAACAATGGGAGATAATATGGAACCAACAAATTCCACGGTGGAGAGATATCGGATACAAGCCAATAACGTCAATCAGAGTGATTGGAAGCAACACACGAGGAATTGGATGCAAGTTTACGATGAAAAAGTTTCTTTACGATGGAAGAAATTGCACATCGTGAATGGAGGGTTTCGGTAGGTAGCAATACACAAGTTACTAGTCTTAATTAGATTTTATGATTTTTTGTTTGTCTAAATAATAATAATAATTACTGAATGTGGAGGGTTGGAGAAAATTTGAAAGAGAGTGAAATTTCTAGTGTGGGAAGGACCTTTTTTTCAAAAAAATTGGACTCTAGAGCCAAAATAGAGAAATGAGAGTTTTTATATATATTTTTTTTTAATGTTGGACACTATATATATGTTTCCATTCAGCACATGATGAGAGACAAAAAAAACTTTTGAGATAGATTCATATGGTCTCTAAATATATATATTTTCAATTAGACACAGATTTAGAGACGAAAAACATTTGAGACGCCATTGTTTTGTCTCTATATTTATCTCTATATAAATTTTTATTTTTAGAGTACTAGTTTGACTTATTAGAAACAAATATTGAGACGTACTAACTTAGTGATTGATTATTCCGTCTCTAAATTCTTTCTTAAACATAAAACTTTTTACCTTCGTCACAAAAAGTAATTTTTTGTCTCCATATACGATGGATGAAATTTCGTCTCTAAAATCAGTCGTTAAATTAGATTTTTCTAGTAGCATACCTCGACGACGCTTTATTAAACAAGCAATTTACAATACGCCAGCATAACCTATCCAACGATTTCAACAACACCTCTCAATTTCCTTGTACCTTAAACCAATCAATTAACTTAATCAATATTGTGACACCTTAAACCCCAAAATAACATTTATAATAATATATACTAAATTATTTCAAGAAAACTTACAGCGGATAAAGAAAATATGTTCAAGAGAATAAAAACTTTAATATCTAATTTAGGATATCACGTTTCTCTAAATACACATGTAACAATTCAACTTTGTTCCTCAATTAAAATAGTACAATATCAATGAACTTGATTTAACTAGAATTTCTTGATTTAATTCCCAAGACTTACTCGTACTAATTCACGGTATCACATATCAGAGCGGGGTTTCTCCCAACTTGAACTTCGAGACTCATTAACCTGTAATAACTGCGATTTCACAAACGCGGGGCCAAGCCAGTCAAACACAAACAACGAAGAAGGTGAGTTTTGAAATCATGTTGATAGTATAATATAAATAAGAGGAACACGCAATTAATCATCAATAAACCGTATCATTACACAAATATTCTTCAAGGAAAAACAACACATTATATAGTCAAAATCAAAGAAAATCAATACACTTCACCGTAACATCAAATCATCTCATAAATTATTATCACACATAATACATATTAATCACAACAAAACAATCACAAGAAAATGCAATGTTATGCATGAGCTTAGACTCTACTTCACAATGTGGTACCATTTTAACTCTGAAGTACTTGCTTAGGAGGCTTGATACTATGCCAGCATCCCAGTGGACGGACAATTCAAATTGACCCTGTCCTCATAGATCCCCTCAACTCAACCCGAGACACATATACGTGACAGTCGAGGTAAACGTGTGTTGCATGGTAGCTCTCGACATTTGGAGTGCTACCTCCAAGTCACCTAGGAACTCCCCCCCGAATACCTCCAAGGTCTAACAATCATGCCTTAAGGCTCGACAGCAAACCGCCACGATCAGACTCATTCAATTGTACTTCCCCGGAATCACTAGGCTAGTCAGACCCTACCTATATGATGATAAAATAATCTCCACTTCATAAATTCTCAATATATTTTCTCCCCTCGTTAGCTTAGACTACTCCATTAAGAGCATCACTTTTAGGAACCATCATTATCTCATCAACCATGGGGTACTTCAATATTCTCATCACAATTTTATAACATCATTAATCATACTGACTAATCATGATCATGATATTCGCTTCATACTTAAATTGTTGAATGTGATGTGTTTAATTAAATTGTTGTGTCATCTTAGCCTATCATGTTAAGCTAATTGATTTTTGACACGGTGTGCTTAATTAAATAGTAAATGTCTTAAATACATGTATAGACTAAGTTTGAATCTAGAGGATGGTAAGTTAGATATTAGTTCAATTAACACAAATTTCGAGGATGAAATTTCTTTAACAAAGGGAGAATTGTAACACCCCAAATTTTAAAATAAATATTTTCTTAATGAAATAGGATTTTAGATTATTAATTCGATTTTAAAACTATTTTAGAATATATGTGGATAAATCTTGTGACTAACTTTCGTTATATGGAAGTTTTCTATGATACGTTAATTTTGTATAGATTTGACTAAATAAGTGATATAAATAACAAATATTATATTTTATTATTTTATATATTTTTCTATAAATAATAGTATTTTAGTGTAAATATTTTAAAGAATAAGATTTTAGGTGACTCTACATGTATATGTGTGTTTGCAGTTAATGTGATATTTATATATTATAATTATTTATTTTACAAATAATTATCTTGATATATTAGTAATTTTATATTGATTTTCTTTATTTTTATATAGTTGCACATATTTATTTTTAATTATTAAGTAATATAAATTGGTGATGTTATTTTTATTTATTTTATCATTTCGACTCTTCTATAAAGATGATGTATTTTTATGTAATTATTTTGAAAGATGTTATAGTAATAATCATAGTTATTATTTTGAATATGAGAGTTTTGGATTAAATTATACTTATCTATATTTAGGATAGATGATATTATTTTAAAATGAGTATTTTGGAGAAAAATTTCTAGGAAAGTAAAATAAACTATTTACTTATTTATTAATGGCTTTTAGAAATACAAAAAAAATGAATTTTAGATCAGACGACTATTTACACCCATATTTTCTACTTCTGCATATTAATTTGGGCTATTACTGGTTGAACATTTTCTTTTCTACACCTGCTAGTTGTTCATTATACCCCATTTCTGCTTCAGACTGAACTCCTCTGTGTTGGGCCTTACAATCTGTTTTACTCCTGCACCTGTACATCTGTCATTTATGCCCCTCAATCTGCAATTAAAAACAGAAAGATCAAACAGCATCGCACCGTCAAACAGCACGCATAACACCCTCTTCCTCTCAAATTCGTCCCATCAATTCCTTGCCATTTTCAAACGATCCCAACCTCTATCCCACACAAAATCGGCTACTGAATCCATTTTTGGCATCAATTTTATCAATCGTGACTCCGTTTAATCAGTAACAGTTGCGTTTCTTTCCTTGGCGAGCTGTTTTTGACCGATTCCGATCACATGTTTGTCGTCTCAAAAAACTGACATCTTTTTTGGATTCCTCTCGTCGAAACCTTCAAGAAGCACTACTCATTTGTATTTTTTGGGTGAAATTGACGTTTGACCCTTCTGGTGCTCCAACGAGTCGGTGATATTTTTTCTGCACAATTTTCTCATCGTTTTAATTCCAATTTTGTTCCTAAAATTATTACTAATTATTTAACATTTATTTTTATGCTCCGCATAACTTATCAGTCACATCTCAACGATTTTGTGAACTCGTCGTTATTCGGATTCGCTCGCTATACGTTGTCAATCTACAGTTGCTGATGAAAATTATCATTGATTTCTGTGTTTGAGAAAGCGTCTAAATAAGGTAAGGGGTGAGAGAGCGTTTGAATTCATGAGTATAATATATGGTGAGATGAACGGGAAAACTGTATTTCCCAACAATTCATCTGGGGCTCGCTACGTACAGCAGTAGCTCTTTGAGAGATAAATTAATTAATGTGAAAATATTGGGATTGTGAGATTAAAATGTTAAATAGACATGTTTATAAGATATTGATTGATTTAAGTTTGAATAATTGTGTGGTATTTGATATTTGATGTCGTTGTGATGTTGGATGTTGAATGAAACTATGTGCATGTGTTTGATTAGACGAATTTATGTGATGTGATAATAAAAGATGGATGCATTGTATGACATATGTTTATGTGATGATAATGATGACGTTTGATTGATGATAGTGATGTTATCAAATTGTGATGATTTATATGATGATCGTGATTATGTATGATTAATGATGTTATAAAATTGTGATGAGAATATTGAAGTACCCCATGGTTGATGAGATAATGATGATTCCTAAAAGCGATGCTCTTAATGGAGTAGTCTAAGTTAACGAGGGAGAAAATATATTGAGAATTTATGAAGTGGAGATTATTTTGTCATCATATAGGTAGGGCCTGACAAGCCTAGTGATTTCGGGGAAATACAACTGAATGAGCCTGATCGTGGTGGTCTGCTGTCGAGCCTTAAGGCAAGATTGTTAGACATTTGAGGTATTCGGGTGGGGAATTCCACTACGCCAAAAATGACATTTAACAGCGCCCCTTTTACAACGCTTGCTAAACACAAGCGCTGTTGTAAATATATTTTAAAAATAACGAAGCCTTTTACAGCGCTTTTGTTGACAAGCGCTGTTGTAGGTCATATAACGTTTGCGCATAACGTTATAAGGCTTTTACAGCGCTTGTCAAAAAAGCGCTATAAAATGAAGCGCTTTCGCGTATCAGTTACATCGTTTTTTTCACAAGCGTTGTAAACACATGCGCTTTCAAATATTTGAACTACCTAATACAACGCTTTTTTCACAAGCGCTGTAAAATACATG
>PGTU02000006.1:7532199-7574316 GCA_002896215.2 Cicer echinospermum | reverse complement strand
GGCCGTCCTGACTCTCATCTGAGGGCAAAGCCCAGATTTCCACAATAGTGTAAAGGGTCACCAACCAGAAAATAACAGATAACACATAGCAATTAAGTTTTTGAATGCTCAAAACAACCTTTTAACTAAGCATGCACCTTAACAGGATTTTCAATGTGCGAAAAGTTCATACATACATTGCCAATGAAAAATGAAGGTAAATGCAGTTCTCGATCTCCTAATTAACACATGATAAAACAAGACATGGATAGATCATGAGCAATTAATCATACAACTAAAAATGAGGATTTTCACTGAGCCAATCGATTGGGCAATCGATTGGGGTGAAGATTTTTAATGAAAACAGAATCCTGGCTGAATTCAATCGATTGGTAAATCGATGATTGTTCTGGCCCCTGGTTCGAGCCAATCGATTCCTAATCGATTGGTAAGGTTTCTTAATGAAAACAGAATCCTGGGCTGAATTCAATCGATTGGTAAATCGATTGATTGGTTCCTGAGCCCCTGACTTAAGGCCTGATCGATTGAGCAATCGATTTCTTAACTGATTCCTTTGAAAAATGATTTCGAAATCGATTGGCTAATCGATTGTGAATTGGCCAAAGTCCCTGTTTACCCATCCAATCGATGGGAAATCGATTTCCCTGATCAGTTTTCCAAAAATTCATGAATTAACCTAAGTCATTCCTAATCAAGTTCACCACTAAACACTTAGCAATTTCTACGCGATTACCACGGCAATTGGGATCTCGATAGCCATCATACTTACACGCAATAATCAACACATACCACTTAGCAATTTCAACGCAATTAACACGATAAATCAAATTCAAATCACTCAATCATAAACTCAAATCAAACACGACTCGTGTGCCAAGCACCCTAATGCAATGCGTATATGCCAAAATGCATAGACTCGGAATTCCAAACCAAACCCTCCTCGAAGGGCCGTAAATCATAATTGTACCGCCTATCGCAGGCCAAAGTACCAATTACCGAGGTGCCACCTATCACGGGTCAGCACGATTTACTAAAATGCGTAAATCATAAACGTACCACCTATCACGGGTCAGTACAGTTTACCGAGGTGTCACCTATCACGGGTCAACACGATTTACTAAAAGAAAAAGCGGGAATCGTAAACGTACCGCCTATCACAGACCAGTACTGTTTACCTAGGTGCCACCTATCATGGGTCAGCACAATTCACCAAAAATGTAAATCGTAAATGTACCACCTATCACGGGTCAGTACAGTTACCATGGTGTCACCTATCACGGGTCAACACGATTTACTAAAATGTAAATTGCAAATCACGTACAACCTATCACGGTCCGTACAGTTTACCAAGTGTCACCTATCACGGTCGACACAATTTACCAAATGAAATGCATGAGCATACACAGACTCCATTCACAGCAATCGTTAAGCAAATGCAGATATTAAAAGATTCCCCATTTTTAATACCCATTTACTTAAACGACTTTCAAACAACATTAATTAAATAAGTCATTAAGAGATTCCCCGTTCTTAATACCGATTTAACTTAATGATTTCAAAACAAAACGTTAAGCAAACAGTCATATTAAGAGATTCCCCATTCTTAATATACTTTTGACTTAAACGGTTTTTCTCGCAAAACATTCAGTAAACAAGTCATTAAGAGATTCCCCATTCTTAATACTCATTTACCGAACGATTTCAAAAACGATAGTTAAGTAACCGAGACATTAAGAGATTCCCCATCTCTCAACGCCCAGTTAACTTAAGCATTTTCCTCAAATACACATTAAGCAAACCGAGGTATTAAAGATCCCCATTTTTAATACTCGTTTAACTCTAATGGTTTTCAAATTCCACAGAAACAATTCAAACATACTTTTCACATTCAAACCATAATTCACAACAACCACACCAATTACACGAACACAAATCACGCAACAATCATAACACCCAGATACATCCAATTTCATTTACCACGAAACATTCATCACTATAAACAAAACCTAACTCTAAGGTTTTTACCATAACACACTAGTTTCGTTTTTCCCCAAATCGATACATTTTAACCCTAACAAATTCCTTCCCACACAATACGATAAGTCCCTAATGCAAGCTAGAAGTTTGGAAGGAGCCCTTACCTCAAAGTTAGCTTTATCGAGAGTTTCCGTTCCGCGAGAAATTCCGGTAAAATCTCCGCTCGCAACGCCGCTTCCAAATTAGTGCACTAGCACCGTAGCACGGAGGTGAGCAACTTTCCCTCTATCTCTTCGAGAAAAGAGGTTTGGATCTAGGAGAAACGGAGGGTTTGTGTTTGGATCTCAAAAACCGTATTTCTTCGTTTTCGAATCAAAGAGAAGAGTGGAGTTACGAAAACCTTGATCTAACTCACACCCTAACCTTGGGTCACTAGCTTGAAGAAAAGGAAGCAACGAAAACGAAAAATGCGAGGAGGATGGAAATTTGGTTTTCTTGCGTGAGAAGTGCAGAGGAAGAGATGGAAATTTTAAGTTTCCTTCCCTTTCTATTCTTTCCTTTGCTTTTCCTTTCTTCCTTTTCCTTCCTTCCTAATATACTATTTTCTTTTCCTTTTCCTTCCTTCTAGTTTTCCTTTCTTTCCCTCCAAGCAAAACAATATATATTATAATAATAATAATATAACTTAACAAATATCTCAAAATCTAGATTTATATTAAATTACCGTTTCACCCGAACGCCTTAAATTAACCGTAAGGTATTTTCCGCAGTTAAATTCAATTTATCTATCGACGAGAATTATAATTGCATCGAAATAATACCTTTTGATTATAAACTCCAAAATAATATTAAACTTTGGCTTAAAGCCTCCAGCCAAATCCAAAAAATATACCAAAAATACAAAAAAAGGTACTTAAAATTATGGGTCTTACAGTGAGAACCATTGTACTTTTCTCTCAAGAATACTTTTTCAGCTCTCTCAATGATTAAGGATAATCTTTTTGGCTTTGATCTGAAAAGCAATTCAGAATGTTAACAATGTGTCTGTTATGTATTAATGAGAGTTTTTGAGTGTTTTTTCACTTTTCATGAATTTTTTTTTGAGCGAGAGATTGAAAACAGTTATATAGTTTCTGAAAAACAACCAATAAATCGATTTTCCAATCGATTCATTAAAGTTATAAAACAGGGTCTAAGCGATTTCTAATCCGATTATCGTGGGTCTTGTTTTTCTTGAATCTTGAAACTACATAAGCAATGATTTATCAATCGATTCTTTAAACAAACTCTTTTCAGTGGAAATTATGTTAAGACTTATATGCATCGATTCTAATCGATTACAGTGTTTTGTTCAAGTAAAAAATCACACCAATCGATAACTTAATCGATTTATTAAGTCTCATTATCGATATAACAAATACTCAGAGTCGATTGGCCATAAAAGTCAAAGTTCAACTGTGATTTCAAAAATTCTTTCAAACGATTCCAATGGATTGTGTTCAAGACAGTGACTTAGCTATTTTATGTTAATCGACTTGCCAATCGATGTTTTATTCCTGAAAAATTCTTACCTTGATGTTTATTCAATCGATTCCCAAATCGATTTGCAACCCAACTTAACATGATTGAAATCACGCAATAGATTGTCCAACGATTGTGTTGTCACGGTTGATATTTTCAAATATTATCTGAGCAACATTTGCAATCGATTACCCTAGAAATGGATTCCACTGTGACTTTCAATCGATTTGCGCAGTCGATTGGTTTCAATCAGTTTTTACTTTGTTGATATGTACATCGATACCTGTAAAACAGTTGTGCCACTACTTGTTCAAAATTTTCATTTTTAATAGAAAAAATGCCACGATTGGCTTAATCGATATACAATCACAAACAATTATTGTTCCTTACACCCTTGTTATGAAAATCGATTGGCTCAAATCGATTTAACTCAGTTAATGATCAACTTTTGTTGATTCTTGTGTTTCCAACAATTTGTATCAAGTGTGTAGGATGAATTGTTGTTCTGAAATCTTGCTCAATTAAAAAATGTGTAGATTTATCATATAGGTATGAACATTGTATGTTTGTTAATTTATGTGTCAAAATAGGATTCACAAGGCACTAAGTTCCAACAATCTCCCCCTTTTCATAAGTGACATCATACAAGTTTTAACTTGATGATTGAGGCATTTCAAGACATTAATATGAACAAATTTCCATAGGCATGATATTACTATTACCATATCATAGAAACAGAAGTATCAGAGCATTTAGCATAAGCAAGTAACTATGCTATTATAATTAAAAATAATTCATTTAACAAGTCATCAGAGCAAAGTCATCAGAGCAGTAAATGCAACAAATGTTAGCAAGTTATAATTTTTTCTCCCCTTTGTCATTTTAAGGCAAAAAGGCAGAAAAAAAAATTTCCTCCCCCTATGTAAAAGAACATAGCAATGGGGATTGAAATCATAAAACATTGTATATCAAGCCAATGAAAATCAGAGCAATTCAATGAGCATATCAAAGGCTTAACACAGATGAATTCAGAGAGTGATGAGTTAAAGTTTTACGCGCTGTACTTATTTAAACGCGTATAACTGTCGAGTGTATAGAAGATAGAAAGCTCTCGTCCATGAAATCGTAGATGATTCTGAAACGTTAAAACCGTCAGTATCAAAGTATGCAAATCCAGAGTTCTAACCCCTCATGGATTTTCTCTTCAGAAAATCTGATGGGTATAGAAGGTTCAGCATCTTCTTTGGACTGCGGTACCTTTCTTTGCAGGGGGTGAGGAAACAGATTTCTTTTCCTCTTTTGTGAAATTACTTTACATGGCATCAGCCATGAGTTTTCGTTATGGGTTCTTCGCTTGACATTAGGCTTCTTTGAATAGGAGCGGTGTGCCTTAGCTTTGTCTTTGGCAAGTATTTATGTGTAGTATGGGTACTCTTTTGTTAGAGTGGTGGTATGAAGGGGTCACTGTTTGAAGATGATGAAGGTGAAGAGTTCTGCTGGGTTTGTTTTACTCTTGCCATACTTGTAGATGAAGTAGATGATTGTAGATTGAGTGTAGATAGCAAAACAATAACAATAGCAGAGACAGAGGATGAAGCAATCAGAGAAAATTAGTGAAACTGAACGAAATGCAGTGCAGAAATCGATGAGAATTGTTCCTATTAAAACCCTTAATCAGTAAATCGATGTCCCAAATCGATTAGGTTACCGTTACTGGTAATGTCAATCGATTTAGTAATTATTACTCATAACGGGCTAGTTACAACGGTCTTATTTCAATCGATTTCCCAAATCGAATTCAGTTTTACTTAATCGATTTCCAAACGATTGTCTTAACGTTAAAGAAGAACTAATCGATTTCCCAATCGACGCTCGGGCAATTTAAAACAAAAATTTCTGAACTTTTGAATTTGGGTCAAAGCAATCGATTCCCAAATCGATTTTATAAACCATTTACCATGCTGGTAATCGATTTCCAAATCGATTTAACTGAAGAAACAACTGCAAACACCAGAAATCCCATGATCAAACCTCACTAGGATCAATGATCCCTAGTCTCATCGCTTATATACAGAAAGCTTCTCTTGGTAACTTTTGTGAAGATGTCCGCTAACTGTTCGGCAGTGTTAACATACTCAAGCTTAATGATTCCATTTTGAAAGTGGTCTCTTATAAAATGATGTCTTACTTCAATGTGTTTGGTCCCTGGAGTGCATTACTGGATTCTTGGTTATACTTATTGCACTTGTGTTGTCACACATGATAGGTACTGTTCCAATCAACACCAAAGTCCAATAAGTGCTGTTTCATCCAAAGTATCTGAGCACAACAGCTCCCAGCTGGCAATATATTTCAGCTTTCAGTAGTTGATAAAGCGATGCTTGTCTGTTTCTTACTAAACCATGACACAAGAGAGTTTCCAAGTAAATGACAAGTTCCTGAGGTACTTTTCCTGTCGAGTTTACATGAAAGTAATCTGAGTAACAACCAAAGTACAAGTTTGATCCTTTGGGATACCACAATCCAAGACTCTTAGTTCCTACCAAGTATCTGAAATTCTCTTAACTGCACAAAAAGTGAGATTCTTTGGATTTGATTGATACCTTGCACACATACAAACACTGAACATGATGTCTGGTCGGCTTGCTGTAAGGTAGAGCAGAGAACTATCATACACGAAATCTAGTAACATCTACAGGTTTACCTTTCTCATCTCGGTCTAAGAAATTTCCTTGACTCATGGGTGTATCAATGGATTTTAGATTTTCAAAGTTAAATTTCTTTATCAAATCAGAATAGTATTTAGATTGACTAATGAAAATGCCTTGCTTGCTTTGGTTAATTGGAAATCCCAAGATATATGATAGTTCACCATCATTGACATTTCAAATTTACCTTTCATCAAATTTTCAAATTTTTTGCAGCAGTTTATTATTTGTAGATCCAAATATTATGTCATCAATATATACTTGGACAAGCAAGATATCATTTCCAGTAGTTTTGTTGAAAAGGGTCTTGTCAACATTTCTCTTAAAAAGTTTTGTTTGAATAAGGAAATTGCTGTGAGCTTCTCATACCAAGCTCTTGGAGCTTGTTTCAACCCATAGAGCCTTTGATGAGCTTATACTATGATTAGGAAAATCAGGATTTTCAAAACCAGGTGTTTGGCTACACAAAACTTCCTCTGAAGGTCACCATTGAGAAAGGACTTTTCACATCATTTGAAAAAAGATAAAAGTCCATTTACAGGGCATAAGCCAATAAATATTTATGGCTTCTAATCTAGCTACAGGGGCATAGGTTTCATCAAAAATTATTCCTCCTATTGACTATAACCCTTGGTACTAGTCTAGCTTTGTTCCTTGTTATCACACATTCTCATCCAACTTGTTTCTGAACACCCATCTGGTTCTATGACATGCTTACCCTCTGGCCTAGGTACTAAACTCCACACCTTGTTTCTCTCAACTGGTTTAACTCCTCTTGCATAGCAAGTATCCACTCACTATCTAAAAGGGCTTCCTTAATGTTCTTAGGTTCAATCTGAGATACAAAGGCTGTAAGTTACAAAACTGACTAAGGTTTCTCCTAGTTGCAAACCTTAAGATATCGCCTATAATGTTGTCTAAAGGGTGATTTCTGTTGAATTCCATTCCATAGGCAACTCACTGTTTCTATTGGTTCTACAAGGTCTGATCTAGTTGGAGGGTCAGCTATAGGTTGTTCTAGTGGTTCAGATTCTACAACTTCGTATCCAAAATGTCATCACCTTAGAAGGAGTTTTGTTCAGTTTTCTGTAAATAATTCATCAAACTTTACGATGAACTGACTCTTCTATGGCTTTGTTCTTTTGTTGTAGATTCTATAGCCCTTACTAGTTTGGGAATATCCTAAAAAGATACCTTCATCTGCCTTAGGGTCAAACTTTCCTAGGTGTTCTCTTTGCATTGTTCACACAAAGCACTTACAACAAAGATTCTGAAGTAGGAAAGGTTTGGTTTACTATCCTTGTAAAGCTCATAGGGTGTTTTCCTAGCAGGGGCCTAATGAGAACTCTATTGACAACATGAGTGGTGTACTAATTGCATCTGCCAAAAGTACTTAGGTAGGTTGGAGTCCTTAAGCATGGTCCTAGCTAACTCGTCTAGGGATCTATTTTTCTCTCCCACTACCCCATTCTGCGTGGTGTCCTAGGGGCAGAATATATGTGGTTGATTCCATGTAGTTCACAATAATTTTGAAAAGCATCATTTTGGAATTCACCTCCATGATCACTTTTTTATTGAAACAATTTTCTGATCATTCTCATTTTGAACTAAAGCAGCAAATTTCTTAAAAATTGAGAATGTATCACTCTTTATGAGCCAGAAAAATAAGTCCATGTGAACCTTGAGTAATCATCAACCAGCACATATCCATACAGGTTCCCACCTAAACTCTTAACTTGGGCAGGTCCAAAAAGGTCCATGTGAACTAGTTGCAAAACTCTATTTGTTCTAACCAAGTCTATAGAGGGAAAAGGAGTCTTAACCAGTTTACTTTTCTCACATGAATCACACAGTCTATCCTTAGAAAACTTCCTATTTGGGTAGACCTAAGACTAGCTGTTTGCTGACAAGTTTATTCAAATGATTTATATGGATGTGAGCTATTCTTTTATGCCAAAGCCATGTTTCATCTGAATTGGATAACAAGCAGTATATAGCACTTGGTACAGAATTGAAATCTAACATGTAAATGTTATTAATTCTGTCACCAACTAGCTTTATGTGTTTGTCATCTTTATGCTCAATAATGCAAGATTGTGATGAAAAACTTACTTGAAAACCTTTATCACATATCTGGCTTATACTCAGCAAGTTGTGTTTTAATCCTTCAACATATAACACGTTTTTGATTACTGCAGTTGACTCATTGCCTATGTCACCAATTCCAATAATCTTTCCTCTGTTGTTGTCACCATATTTGACAAAGCCTCCTTCCTTTAACGTCAAGGACAAGAATTTGGATTTGTCACCTGTCATGTGCTTTGAGCATCCGCTATCTAAATACCATGAATGCTTCGTGGATGTCAAGCACACCTGCAACATACAATCAGAATTTTGTTTTAGGTCCCCAATTTAAATTGGGTCCTGGATTGTTAGTGTCAAACACAGATTTCTTTGCTATCCAAACTTGCTTCCATCCTCTATTGGCTAATTTTTTAAATTTGCAATTTGACACAAAATGTCCCTTTCTGCAACAGAAATGACATTGGCCATCAAAGGATGGATATTTGTTTGGTTTAGTAAAGATGTCATACATACTCTTAGCAATAGCAGATTTTTGACCATGTTTGACATTTCTGGTTTGCATATAACCAATACCATATCTGTTTTTATTTCTTTTAACATGCATATTTGGTGTATATCCTAAACCAGATTTTTCATGAACATGTCTTTGATTGCTAAGTATGACATTCAGTTTATCTTTACTATTAGCAAACTTCAATAAATCAGATTTTAATGATGCAACATTATTCTCAAGCTCAATGCATCTTGCAGATTTGTCATGTGAATCCTTTTTCAGTTGTTCACATAAATTTTCAATTTCTTTGTGGTCATTTTTCATTTGTTCAAGCATTTTCTTTGTGCTTAACAACTGTTTTATGGAATTCACATAATCATCATGCAGCTCATTGAAAGCTTCTTGTAGCTCATCATAGGTTGGATTAGATTGTGAACTAACCTCATTTTCTGATTCTGAATCGGTATTTGCCATGAGACACAGATTCACTTCTTCTTCATCTGAAGAGGCAGAGGATTCTTTGTTGTCGTTCCATGCAATATAAGTTTTTCTGGTTTTGGTGACTGGTTCCTTGCCTTTTGGTTTTGTAGCTCTATTTTGGTTCTGCAATTTGTAGCATTCTGACTTTATGTGACCAGTTTTACCACATTCATAGCATGTAATTGTCTTGTTGTCACTAGTCTTAGAGCTGGATGGCTTTCTGAATTTGTTGTCTTTCTTCTTCAGAAATTTCTTAAATTTCTTGACAAGCAACCCGATCTCTGGCTCTTTAGTTTCACTGCTTGATTCATCTGAGCAGCTATCTGATTTAGTTTTCGATTAATGGGCTTGGACTTTCAAGGATAATCCTTTCTTTTTCCTGATTTCCAGTTCTGATTCGTCCAGCCGATGCAGTTCCATTTCATGTTCCCTTAGTTTTCCAAATAATGTTGTTGTTGTCATCTTTGCTAGATCTTTAGATTCAGCTATAGCAGTTATTTTGGGCTGCCATTCTCTGGTTAAACACCTCATAATTTTTCCGATCTGTTGTTCATTCTCCACCTGTTTTCCCAGTGCATGAAGGTTGTTTATCACGTGTGTAAATCTCGTCTGTAGATCACTTATAGATTCATCTTTCTTCATGCTGAAAAATTCGTATTCGTGCATAAGTGTATTTACGCGAGCTCTTTTCACATATGTGGTTCCTTCATGTGTTTCTTGAAGAATGTCCCACATTTCCTTTGCTGATTTGCAGTTTGATACCCTAAAGAATTCTTCTGCACACAAAGCAGATGTTATAATGTTCTTAGCTTTAGCATTATAACCTACCTTCTTTTTATCGTCCTCAGACCATTCGGCTCTGGGCTTGGGAATCATCGAGTCATTTGTTCCTGCAATCTTGGGAATGTATGGGCCATTTTCAACAGCGTCAAGGATGTCTAAGCCACTGGCTTCCAGGAATATCAGCATCCTGTGTGTCCAGTACATATAAGCTATTCCATTGAATGCTGGAGGTCTTGCTAGTGATGCGCCTTCTCCCAGAAAATCAGTTGAGGCCATATTCCTTTTATGAGTTTTACCTCTCGAAAAGTTAAGCTCTGAGGCCAATTGTTGATTATTATGACCTCGAAATAATCAGAATATATCAGTCTTTAATCAAATTAAAGCAATATTACATACACAGCGGAATTATAATGCGGCATACACGATTAGCAATTAAAAGTAAAAAGATAAAGGATAGAATGCACCAAGATTTATCATGGTTCAGTTGTCAATGATACAACCTACATCCAGTCCTGACAATCCAACTGGATTTCAGCTTTTTCTCCAATAGAAAGAATTGTGAATTGTTTACAGATTGTCCAGTTTCCTCGAAACCTATCTATCTCTCACAATCTCTTTCCTATTGCTCACCCCTTGATCCTTGTAGTCAATCAGCAGACTCACACAAAATCAAAGTACGGCTCCTTCTTGATGAGGCCTCTCACCCAAGAAGATCGCCACCAGTTTCTAGCTGGATTTCTAGCAGTCGTTTTCTTTACAAAGTATTTATTTCAAACAGAATAAAAGAAGTAGTAAAAGAAGTCTTCAATCTTGAACAATGTGTCTTCTCACGAATCTGGTTATTCAATGATGGATTATGAGAACATTGTCTTTTCTCTCAAGAATACTTTTTCAGCTCTCTCAATGATTATGGATAATCTTTTTGGCTTTGATCTGAAAAGCAATATCAGAATGTTAACTTGTTGTATTGTGTTAATGAGAGTTTATGAGTGTTTATCACTTTTCATGAATTGTTAATGAGAGAAAGATTGAAAACAGTTTATATAGTTTCTGAAAAACAACTAATAAATCGATTTGCCAATCGATTCATTAAAGTTATAAAACAAGTCTAATCGATTTGCCAATCGATTATCGCGGGTCTTGTTTTTCTTGAATCTTGAAACTACATAAGCCAATCGATTCTTTAAACAAACTCTTTTCAGTGAATTATGTTAAGACTTATATGCATCGATTTCGTAATCGATTGCAGGTGTTTTGTTCAAAGTAAAAATCACACCAATCGATTTATTAAGTCTCATAATCGATTTTACAAATACTCAGAATCGATTTGGCCACAAGCTCAAAGTTCACTGTGATTTCAAAAAGGTTTTTTTAATCGATTTGCCAATCGATTGTGTTCAAGACAGTGACTTAGCTATTTTGATGTTAATCGATGTGCCAATCGATTTGGTAGTATTTGCCTGAAAAGTTCTTACCTGATGTTTAGTTCAATCGATTTCCCAATCGATTGCAACTAAACTTAACATGATTGAAATTCACACAATAGATTGTCCAATCGATTGTGTTTGTCACAGGTTAAGTCATTTTTCAAATATTATCTAAGCAATCGATTTGCCAATCGATTACCCTAGAAATTGGATTCTCACTGTGACTTGATCAATCGATTTGCCAGTCGATTGGTTTCAATCAGTTTTACTTTATGATGTGTACAATCGATTTGCCAATCGATTAGCCTGTAAAACAGGGTGCCACTGACTTGTGCAATTTTCATTTCTAATTGTGCCAGTCGATTGCTTAATCGATTATACAATCACAAACAGTTATGTTTCCTTACACCCTTGTTATGAAATCGATTTCCCAATCGATTTACTCAGTCAATGATCAACTTTTATTGATTTCTTGTGTTCCAAGCAATTTGTATCAAGTGTGTAGGATTGGATTGTTGTTCCTGAAATCTTGCTCAATTAAAATGTTAGATTTATCATATGATGTATGAACATTGTATGTTTGTTAATTATGTCAAAATTAGGATTCAAAGGACTAAAGTCCAACAACAAAAATGAAGAATGGATTGAGCCTCATGGTGGGAAACACATCGCTTAATCACCTGGTCACTATAGAATTTTCACAAATATGGATCATCCCACACATAGTATTTGGAATCACTTTTAAGTTTGTGTGTTTGTGTTCGGGATGCATCTGCAGGAAAGACTCCAGCAACTAGATAATTAACTAAATCAACAAACCAAGGAGTTACCTCACGCAACTGTAGCAGTTGCTCATCAGAGAAGTCATCTTGAATGGGGATGGGGTCCTCATCCATTTCTATTCTGCTTAAATGATATGCCACCAAATTTTCAGCTCCACTCTTATCTTTAATCTCTAAATCAAATTCTTGGAGTAACAACATCCACCGGATCAATCTCAGTTTTGCTTTTGGTTTCTTCAACAAGAACTTCAAAGGTGCATGGTCAGTAAAAACAACTACCTTCGAACCTAACAAATATGATCTAAACTTATCAAGTGCAAAAACAATAGCTAAAAGTTCCTTTTCAGTGGTAGTATACTTAGCCTGTGCAGAATCTAAAGTCCTAGAAGCATAATAAATAACATGGGCAGCCTTACCAACCTTTTGTGCAAGGACTGCTCCCACGGCATAGTTAGATGCATCACACATAATTTCAAAAGGGAGGGTCCAATTTATAGGAGTAGAGGTCAGTGATGCCTTTAAGAAATCAAAAGCCTTCTTGCATTTGTCATCGAAGGTGAAACTGACATCTTTTTGCAAAAAATTTGACAGCAGAAGAGCTATCTTGCTGAAATCATTGATAAAGCGTCTGTAAAAACCTGCATGGCCAAGAAAAGAACGAAACTTGCGGATGCAAGATGGGTAAGGCAAATTTGAAATCACATCAATCTTGGCAGGATCCACTTTCTATCCCATTTTTAGAGATCACATGTCCCAAAACTATGCCTTGTTCAACCATAAAATGACATTTTTCATAATTCTGCAAAAGGTTAGTTTCAATACATCTATGCAAAACTCTATCTAAATTGTTCAAGCATGCATCAAATGAAGAACCATACACAGTAAAATCATCCATGAAAACTTCAATACAATTTTCTATCAAGTCAGAGAAAATACTAATCATGCAGCGTTGGAAAGTGCCAGCAGCATTGCATAGGCCAAAGGGCATCCTCATGTAGGCAAATGTGCCAAAAGGACCAGTGAATGTAGTCTTTTCTTGGTCCTCTGTTGCAATATGGATCCTCCAGCTGTTATGCACTCGTGTGGGGATAAGTTCATTATTTTCATTTTTAACCACTGTGATTCCAATTTTCTTAGGGACTACCTGCACCGGGCTCACCCATTGATTATCAGAGATGGGGTATATAATGCTTGCTTGCAAGAGCTTGGTCACTTCTTTTTTTACAACATCCAAAATTAATGGGTTAAGTCGCCTTTGGGGCTGCCTAACTGATTTTACCCCGTCCTCCAGTAGTATCCTATGCATACACATGGATGGGCTAATACCAGGAATATCAGCCAAGGTCCATCCGATTGCCTTCCTGTGTTTTCTCAAAATCAGCAACAGCTCATCTTCCCGTTCATCGTCAAGTTTGGCTGAAATAATCAAAGGTAACTTGACACTTCCTTCTAAATATGCATATTTCAAATTTTCAAGAAGTGGTTTAAGCTCTATAGTCGGTGGTTGTTCAATGGAAGGTACAACACCAGTGGCTGAAGCTAAGTCTGCAAAATCAATTATGTTAGTTGAAATATCAATATCAGCACAATGATCAACCTACAAGGCAGCTTCGATCTCAGCACACACAGAGCACAATTGAGTATCTGTACAGAATTCACAAGTATAAGTATCATCAAAACTAGAAAATCAAGGAAAATCAGTAGCAAACATATCGGGGTAAGTGTCGTCAACCAAATCAGCAAGCAATTCAATTTGAAAAATAGAATGCTCTTCCACGGGGTGTTTCATAGCATCAAAGATGTTAAATTTAACAATGCTATCACCAAATTCCATGGATAGAGTTCCAGCATGCACATCAATTTTTATTCTAACAGTTTTCAAGAATGGTCTGCCTAAGATGATAGGCGCCCTGTTGGACTTATTCTCTCCCTCCATGTCCAGAATGTAAAAATCTGCAGGAAATATCAATTCATTAACTCGAACAAGTACATCCTCCCCAAGTCCAGCGGGACGAGTATTGCTCTTGTTCGCCAATTGAATGGTAACACATATACTTTGTAAAGGTCCAAGAGCATGAGAGTTAAAAATAGATATGGCATAACACTAATGGAAGCTCCTAAATCTAACATAGCATTTTCAAATTGACTATTGCTTATGGTACATGGAATGGAAAAAGTTCCTGGATCTTTGCATTTCTGAGGAATGGGCTGAATGAGGGCTGAAACATTTCGCCCCATGTTTACTCTTTCATTACCTTTTAACCTTCTCTTGTGTGTGCACAAATCTTTTAGAAATTTTGCATATCTTGGAATTTGTTTAATTGCTTCAAGAAGGGGAATGTTCACTTCCACCTTCCTAAATGTATCCAGGATCTCATTGTCCCTATCTGCCTCATCCATTTTCTTAGTCTTCACTGCCCTTTGAGGAAAAGGAAGTGATACATTTTGCTCAACATCAACAGTTTCATATATCAAAGTATCCTCAACAACCTTGTTATTTTTCACTACAGTTTCAGGTACCTTTGGTATTTCAACAACTTTCCCAGACCTCAATGTAATTGCACTAACATTGGGAGCATTTTGATTTACTATTGACTGTGCAGGCAATTGGTTTGACCCCTGAGCATGTAATTGATTGATTGAAGTGGCTACCTGACCAATCATTGTTTCCAAATTTTGAATGGTGGAATATGTTCTTTGTTGAAATTGGAGATTCTGGACAGCCATCTGTTTAACGAGGTCCTCTAATGAAGGTGCGTTGTTTTGTTGTGGAGGAATATTTTGCTGCTGCTGCTGCTGCTGCTGCCTAGGTTGTTGTTGTGTAGATGAATTCCCCATCTCAGGTTGGGATGGTTTCTCCAACCAGGATTGTATCTGTTAGATGATAGATCATAGTTGGCTTGAGGATTGTATATATTTGTTGCATATGCTTGAGGAGCATCAGTAATTGGGTCTTCTTGCAATGTAGGACATGAATCTGAAGGATGCTATGGAGAAGTGCAAATACCATAGACAACTTCTTAGGTTTTACCTATTGCCAATTTTTTTACTAAAGATGTAAGCTCATCAAGTTTTCCTTCTAAATTCTTGTGGGAAGAAGCTTGAATTTCATTCACACCATTTGTCAACACTGTTGAATTGTTTCTAGTTGTAAACTGGTGAGAATTAATGGACATGTTCTCAATTAAAGCCCTTGCCACTTCTAGGGTCTTATCGACAAGTGCTCCCCCCCACTAGAAGCATCCAAAATGCTTATATCCATAGGTAGCAAGCCTTCATAAAAATATTGGATGAGCAATTGTTCAGAAATCTGGTGATGAGGACAGCTTGACACTCATTTCTTGAATCTCTCCCAATACTCATGTAATGATTCCCTGTCAATCTGCCTAATGTCACATATTTCTTTTCTGATTGAAGCAGCTCTTGAGGCAGGGAAGAATTTTTCTAGAAACAATATCTTGAGATCATTCCAACTTGTAACAAAACCTGGTTGAAGGTAGTATAACCAGTCCTTGGCAGCATCTTGGAATGAAAATAGGGAGGCTCTCAGCTTAATTTGGTCTTCTGTGACTCCTTGAGGCTTCATGGTAGAACACACAACATGGAATTCCTTCAAGTGTTTGTGGGGATCCTCACCTGCAAGACCATTAAACCTTGGAAGCAAGTGTATTAAACCAGATTTAAGTTCAAATGGTATAGTAACTTCAGGATATGTGATACATAATGCATTATAATTGACATTAGGTGCAGCAAGTTGTCTTAAGGTTCTATTATTTGCATCAGCCATATTTTGCAACAAGATGTCAATTTCAGTATCTAACTCGTTAACACTAGCAGCTCTATTAAGTCTACGACGTAAATGAAATGTCCTATCTATTTCAGGTTCAAGAGAATGAAGATTCACAGAACTAGCCCTAGTCATGCATCATCATAACAATGCAATACAAAATAACAATTCTGAAAATTCCAACAATGTCTCGAATGCTAAAATTGAAGTGAAAAATCGAAAACCCTATCAAATAAAATCCAAAAAATTAAAAATACCATAAAAAATTTCTAAATTTCAAATAAAGGCAACGCAAATTTTTTTGGAATTTTTGGAGAATATGAAAATTAAAAAATATTCAAAAAAAGGTATAAACAAAGGAATTTGGGATTCTGACCATCGTTTCCCTATAAGAAACTTATGTGGAGTCTTGTTCCTTGATTGTTTTCTAATTTCTGGCGAAATTTCGAAGCAATCCGAGACAGTCGCCTAAAAACAGGGTTAATATTATTATGAGAGAGTCCCCGGCAACGGCCCCAATTTGATCCGTTGTCGCACACGGGTCAAATACAATTAATAAAATGTAAATAGAGGTAATAACTTGAATCTTTTCGCAAGGGCTTCTGATATAGTAATAATAACTGAATTGAAAATTGAAATTAAAAATGGGGTTTATTAAGCAAATTTTTTTTGGAATTTTTGGAGAATATGAAAAATTCAAAAAATTCAAAAAAAAGGTCTAAACGAAGGAATTTGGGATTCTGACCATCGTTTCCGTATAAGAAACTTATACGGAGTCTTGTTCCTTGACTGTTTTCTGATTTTCTGGCGAAATTTCGGAGCAATCCGAGACAGTCGCCTAAAAACAGGGTTAATATTATTATGAGAGAGTCCACGGCAACGGCCCTAATTTGATCCGTTGTCGCACACGAGTCAAATACAATTAATAAAATGTAAATAGAGGTAATAACTCGAATCGTTTCGCAAGGGCTTCTGATATAGTAATAATAACTGAATTGAAAATTGAAATTAAAAATGGGGTTTTTAAAATTTTTTTTTTAACGGATGAGCAAAACAATTAATCCACTTATTCGAGTTTCAAACCTATCATAGATTCTATCAATGAGTTTAATTTCTAATTTGTGATTCTATTCTTATTTGACTATAGAATTGATCAAACAAGCGTAATCAATCCTATGGAATTTGGTTTCTTTGATTGGATTAAGCATCACAATCATCAAAATATTATAATTAACGATCAAGCGTCGCAAAATTATAATTCAATTAAATTAGAAACCGAAACCAAATTCTGTCAAATAAATTTAACCAATCCTATTGAAATTCAATTTAAGCAATCAAAATATCAATATAATCAAATAAACGAGAATAGAATCATGAATAGAAACTAACAGTGTAACCTGAATCTCAAGGTGTTGATGAAACTCTGAACTCGTGGATTAATCTTATAAAATTAGCCTTCCATGAAATTAAAATAAAACTGTTTATTTCTTGTAGCAATTTGAATCCTAATTTTTCTGTCTTTAGAAAAGAAACAAAACGACCAATATATAGTACTTGATATTGGGCTTTATGGTTTAAAAACAAATTACCGGCTAATTAAAATTATTATAAAAGTCCAGATTACGAAATCTGCAATTTGGGCCCTGTAAAGTTTGGAATTGGTCTTTTCTTCAAACACAAACGTTGTAGCTCAGATTTTTAGCTTTCCAACGCCTACTCATATGCGCCAATCCGATATCCAAAGCTCAAGTTATGACCTACATAGTGAGAAAGAGTCAAAATACAAATAATAAAATTAAAATGAAAATAATAAAATTATAATCTAAATTTGACCCAAAGTTCAGAAACAAGCTAAAACTATTAATCTAAGCTATAAAGAGCTTTTAAAATACCAAACTAAAAAGCTAGAATCATGTGTCCAAATGCTATGATCAGTTATACAGTTGGAGAATGAGTTAAAGTTTTGAGTTCTTACAAATCCTTTGTTGTTGTTGTTGTTGTTGTGTTGTTGTTGATGATGATGATTTTGTTAGTAATGGTTAAAAAAAATTGATTTTTGATGTGTTTGAGTTTGAATTGAAGTTGAAATTTTAGAAAAAAAAAAGTTAGCGTTGTTAAAGTTGTGAAAAAGTTCCAATTTTAACTAAGTTCAAGAGTTTGAGCAAAAAGTTAGATTGAAATTAAAATGTTCAGAGTTTAAAATGTTACTCTTTCAAATACTCTTAAACTGAGTTTAAAAAGAAAAGGTTTAGAGTATTTTATAAATTCAATATTTTGGTGCTTTAATAGTTGAGTGTGTGTATGTGTGATTTGGACAATATTCGTTTTAACTAAATAATATAGATTATTTGGTTTTAAAAGTTTGGTGTGTGAAAAAGAAATAATTTTGGAATTTTGTTGTGGTTGGATAAATTCTAGCTGTGAACAAATTGTTATAAATATTTATGTTTATGTAGTTAGCTCATTGAGTCTCGAAAAGGAATCGAGACTGTTGGCATCGAGTTTGCGGTAGGGAGAACTCTGGTATATTAATGTTGCCGTGGTGATTAAAGAAAAATGATTTTCTTAGTTTATGCATTTTCAAGAATAGTGGTTATGATTGATGATTAAGAATGTATACACTTGATTAACAAATTTTTGAACTTGTGATTAAAGGAAAATTAGTGAAATGAGGTTTCAAGCTTGTATATGTATACTTTCAATTTTTAGAAAAGTTTGCATCATTTTAATTAAAGTTTCAAGTTTATTAAGTAAAGGTTAAAGTCTTCAGTAAGATTTTTGTTTTTTTAAAAAAAAAAAGAGTCAAAGTTTCATGAATTAAAATACAAACTTTTTTAAAAATATATATTTTGAAAATGATGAAAATATTTTAGAGTTAGAACTTTAAAATTAGAAAAAATATTCATTGATATTTATTTTGTGTGAGTATGTTGTTATGAGGTAAATACTTTGATTGAACTTTTAGTCTTTAAAAAAAAAATATAGTCGATCAAACTTGTAGTTATTTGAGAAAAAAAAAAATGAGTTATGGCAAATTTGAGAAAAATTTGTGGTTGTGTGAAATTTTTTGGGAATAATAATTTAAAATGTTTCGAAAAATTATTAGTGAATTCACTGAAAAATTAAATGATGTTATTTTATAAAAATATAACTATTAATCCTTACTCATTGTAAACTCTTTTAGTAAAATATACTCTAAGGGTGTTAGGAGTAAGAAAGGATTTGTAAGGTAGTTAAAGTGTAAGGGATTAATTTGACTAAGTCAAATACTATTTGACTAAAGGTGTTGACACGAACGAGATTTTTCACTATGTTCGGTTGTGGTAGTGATAACTGTTGAAAAAGCTATAACTAAGGTAAGGGCTCCTTTCAAATTTTTAGTTTGTACACAGAGACCTTATATGTGTGATTTATGTATGATTGATGTGTGAATATGTGATGATTAATATTGATATGATGATGCATTCTTGAGTGATAATATGTGTTGCTATATGTTATGAATTTTATTGAGGATAATATGTCTTGAGTATGCTCTGTGAAAAGTATGAAAAATTATTAGTGTGTAATGAGTATTAAAAGGGAGTCTTTTAATAGCTACATTTACATAATGAATGTTGTGCAAGAGTTAGAGTATACTCATGCATTTCATAATTAGTGGTGACCGTGATGGGCTACAGAGTTAGTGGTGACCGTGATGGGCCACGAGATGGTTCCATGAGTTGATTGGTCCCTATTATCCTTACGAGGATTTATTTGTTGTGCAGATCTGTGATAGACTAAACTAGTAAATCGTGGTGATCTGTGATAGGTGGCACCTCGGTAATTAGTAATGGTCTGTGAGAGGAGGTACATTTCTGATCTACGCCCCTCGGGGAGGGTTTGGAAATTCCGGAATCATGTGCATTGGTATATTAGCATTGCACTAGGGTGTTTGACACTCGAGTCATGTTTGTTATAATATGATAATTGTATATACATACTCTGCTATTGTTTGTTATTATGTTGTAATTACTAAACTTTATTGCTTGTCTTTATGACGTAAGTGTTAAATGTTATTTGTTAATTTCAATTGGTGACCCTTTACATTATTGTGGAAATTGGGATTTGCACTCACATGATACCCGAGTTCGTTCAACCGACTGTTACCTTGACGACAGAAACATCGTCAGACTTCCCTGACAGATATTCGCCGACTGCTTGGATATACAACCTCATCTCAAGCAGGGCTACTTATACGAAGAGGATAGTGAGAACAAGTAGGAAGTTGGGGGAGTATATCTCATGGAGCTCACTCACGAGAGGATCGACTATTTGGTACCCTCAAGATTGGTGCTTGGGATGATTGGAACATGGGAAGATGCAGAGGATGCCTCAGATAGAGTTGAGGCGGATGCCACCGTAGGAGCTGGGGATATAATGGTTAGGTCGGGGACTGGAGGGAAGGATAAAGGGTCGATGCCAATGGGAAGAGATATTGCAGGACCGTCTAGGCGGGTTGAATCAGAGCTTCCACTTCCAGTGAATGATCGCCTATCGACTGTCATTGAAGTAGTGGATTGCTTTGAGATTTCATCGCTGCTGAAGCGACATATCTCGTGAGTAGATTTGACTTCTGAGGAGACCGATCCTTTTATGGATGTTGATGAGGAGGAAGTTACTTTGAGGAGAGATATTGCGTCAAAAGGAACTTACTGAGTGTGTGGAGGTCACCCTTGTTATTGCAGTTACTAGTGGATGATCAGATTAGTTTTTGTTGAATAGGGACTTAGTGTCTTTCTTTTGGTGGCTGTACTTATTTTATGTTGGGATGAAGATATCTATAACATATATTGACAGTTGACTTTTGTTTGGTGGGTCCATGTTCCATTTTTTTCACGTGACCATGTGGGGATAACATTCTTGGAGTAGTACTTTTGTGCAAGTGTCTGCTGATCCGCTGTCGCACACAGGTCAAATACAATTGATAAAATATAAATAGAGGTAATATCTCGAATCGTTTCGCAAGGACTTTTGATATAATAATAATAATCGAATTGGAAGTTGAAATTAAAAAGGGGTTTTTTAGATTTTTGATTTAATAGATGAGAAAAACGATTAATCCACTTATTCGAGTTTCAGACCTATCACATATTCTATCAATGAGTTTAATTTTTAATTTGTGATTATATTCTTATTTGACTATAGAATTGATCAAACAAACGTAATCAATCTTGGGTGAATTCGGTATCTTTGACTAGATTAAGCATAACAATCATCAAAATATTACAATTAACGATCATGGGCTGGAACATTATAATTCAATTAAATTAGAAACCGAAACCAAATTATGTCAAATAAATTTAATCGATCCTATTGAAATTCAATTTAAGCAATCAGAATATCAATATAATCAAATAAACAAGAATAGAATCATGAATTTGAAATTGACAGTGTAACCTAAATCTCAAGGTGATGATGAAACTCTGAACTCGTGGATTAACCTTATAAATTTAGCCTTCCATGAAAATAAAATTAAAACTGTTTATTTCTTGTAGCAATCTGAATCTTAATATTTCCGTCTGTGAAAAGAAACAAAACTGCTAATATATAATTGTACTTGATATTGGGCTTGAAGGTTTAGGGTTTAAATACAAGTGACTCGCTATTTAAAATTATTACAAAAGTCCAGATTACAAAATCTACGATTTAGGCCATGTAAAATTCGGAATTCATATTTTACTTCAACAAAAAAGTTGTAGCTTTGATTTTTAGCTTTCCAACGATTGCTCGTATGCGCCAATCTGATATCTAGAGCTCAAGTTATGGCCTACAAAACGAGAAAGGGTCAAAATGCAAATAATAAAATTATAATTCATTTTCGACCCGAAGTTTAGACACAAGTTAAAAATATTAGTCTAAACTATAAAGAGCTTTTAAAATACCAAACTAAAAAGCTAGAAACATGTGCCTAAATGCTATGATCAAATTGCCCCACACTTAAACGTTTGCACTCCAAGCAAAGCAATGCATGCGATTCCAAATATTCTTTTGAATGCAAAGTTGTGAGAGAAAAAAAAATATTTCTAGCTTATGGCAATCATGAATAATTTTTTATCACAATCAAGGCAAACAAGAGGACAAGTTAACTAAAGAATGCATCATAAGTGATAGAGTCCTCCCAGGATATAAAATTCTCTCAAAGTGTTTGGGCTATTGTTTACACATAAAGCACATCATGAAAGCTAGCAATATCATAGGCTTGACAAGCCTCTATAATCTATGTTTGAAACACATGCACATAATAATCAAAAGGTCTTTATTCAGGTTGTAATGTGGCCAAAGTAAGGGTGAGATAATCCTAAGGAGACTGAGGCTGAAAATCAAAGAGGATAAAGGAGTAATGATTAATAGAGAAAAATAACATTAAGAAGTAACTCAACAAAATATCATTGATTTTTATTTCCACACTCTCTTTGCTCACAACACAACCATTTTCCTCATTTTATTCCTCTTTTTTTTTTTTGTAACCCTCAAATTTAAACAAACTAGTTGAGCATCCCCATACTTATTGAAGGAAATACTCCTTTATCCCCCAAGATTGTGTCAATTTATTGTTTTTCACTTTTAGGCTTGTAATGAGCTATATAACAAAGAATGATATAATTAGGCTTAAAGGGGCTTAAATAAATGGGTAATTGTAGGGTAGGCTTATTTTGGCTAGTAGCTTAAAGAGAAACAAACGCCTAGATCATTTCAATATTTGCATGCGGACAAGAGTCAAGTCAAGTTACACATTGTCCAA
The DNA here is from genome assembly GCA_002896215.2 of Cicer echinospermum. Lineage (NCBI taxonomy): Eukaryota > Viridiplantae > Streptophyta > Magnoliopsida > Fabales > Fabaceae > Cicer > Cicer echinospermum. The sequence continues at coordinate 7,551,492 of PGTU02000006.1, read as the reverse complement.
AATAATAAAATCCTAAATAATACCCCCACACTTAAATTACACATTGTCATCAATGAAAGTAACAAGTATAAAATAAGAGTAAGGAAAGAGAGCTCCCTGTTTAAACTTCAGTGTAGGTGGGCTTTTCAAATGAGAGTTCTTCTATGCTAGCATCTTCAAGCACAGAGCTCTCGTGGAGTAGCTTGAGATGCTTTCCATTTACTTTGAACACTTTCTCGGTGTTTTCACTTTTTATTTCCACTACACCATGAGGAAATATGTTAGTAACGACAAAAGGGCCAATCAACTTCGATCGAAGTTTCCCAGCCATAATTTTAAGACGGGAGTTGAACAATAAAACTTTTTGGCTAATGGAAATTCCTTCCTAGAAATCATCTTATCATGAAAGCACTTATTTTTCCTTATAGATCCGAAAGTTCTCATAAGCTCTTCAAGTTGTTGCAATTAAAGCTTTCTCTCCAAACCTGCTTTCTCCATCTCAAGGTTTCAACTCTTGATGCCTAATAAGCACGATGCTCTATTTCCACTGGGAGGTGACATGCCTTAACAAACACAAGTCAGTAAGGAGACATCCCTATTGGTATTTTGTAGGCTGTTCTATGAGCCCAAAGAGTTTCTTCAAGTCGGTTGCTCCAATCTTTTCTATTTTGCTGCACCATATTTTCTAAGATCCTTTTGATTTCCCTTTTTGAGATTTTAGCTTGCCCATTAGTCTAGGGATGATAAGGTGTAGAAACTTTGTGCGCAAACCTGCACAAAAATATTTGATCTAATAATACATGCAACAACTTTAGAAATATTAGTCCTAGTGGGTATTGCTTCCACCCACTTCGAAACATAATCAACAACTAGTAAAATATAAACATAACAAAAAGATACACGAAAAGGGCCCATAAAGTCAATGCTCAACACATCAAATACTTCACATAAAAGCATAGGTTGTTGAGGCATCTCACTCCTAGGAGTGATTGATGTTTCTGCTATTTGGCATTGTTCTCAAGTTTTGTAAGTCTCAAAGCATCTTTAAACAAAGTGGTCTAAAAGAAACCCGAGTCTAAGACTGTAAGACCCTTAATTTTAAACCCTAATTTTATGTCGAATTTCTTAGGCTTTTAGCCCAGTTTTTCGGTATTTAGTGAGTTAAATGCCGAAAATATAATTTTGGAAATTGGATTAAAATTATTTGTCCAAGAATAATTTATTTAGGTTACGAAGATATAATTCTGGGGAGTTTTGTTAAAGAATATCTCGGTTGATGAAAATTGTATCTGTCAATTGAGTTGCAACGAGAGTATATATTTATATTAATTGAGACTGAGATGGGTTTGAGAGTGTTAGAAATTTGTTGGTTTGGTTATATATTATATATATATATATATATTATAAGTATTTATATATATATATATATAATAGAATATAATAATATATATATATATATTATATATATATATTATATATATATATATGTTTAAGTATATATATATGTTGAAAAGAAGAATAGAAACAGCAAACAGAGAGAGGAAAAAAAATATGTTCCCCTCCATGCTCGCGAACCCTTCTTCTTCTTCCTCCTTCCTTCCATTTTATTTTTTTCCTCCTTTTGCTTCAAGAAAGAAAAACCCAGGCTGGTGGGTGAGAAGACAAGGATTCTCAACTTCATTCTTCTCTTTTGATTCAAAAACGGAGAGAAAATGGTGTTGGTGTTTTCAAAACCGTCAAACACAAACCCCCACTTTTCTTCTAGATCTAAGCTTTGTTTCGAGAAGAGATAGAAGGGAAAGTTGCTCACCTCCACGCTACGGTGCTAGTGAACTAACTTTGGAAGCTACGTTGCGAGTGGAGATTTTACCAAAATTAAATACCGTGCCATAATCGTGTGTTAGAGCTATCGTTAAGGTAATGGATCCTTCAAAACTTTTAGTTTGCATTTAGGGACTTATCTGTGGTTGTGTGGAAAAAAAATTTGTTGGGTTTGAAGCGTAGATTCGGAGAAAATGAATTTTATGCTTTTATGGGTAAAATTTTAGAGTTGGGTTTTGGTGATATTGATGAGTGTTTGGTGGAAAATGAATTTAACTCATTTATGTGTGGTTTTGAGGAAATGAAATTTGATGTGTGTTTGAGTGGTGGGTTGTGATAATTTTGTGGTTGTCGTGTTTGACGTGTTCATAATTAATATTTATAAATTTTGAGATGTGCTTGTGTGGATTTTGTGGAAAAATGAATTGATGTGATTTGGAGTGAATTGTGGATTGAATTTGAGAATATGTCTGAGTATGTTCTGTGTGGAATTTGAAAATCATTAGAGTTAAACGAGTATAAAAAATGGGGAATCTTTTAATATTTCTGTTTAGTTAATGTTTGTAGTGAAAGTCATTAGAGTTAAATGAGTATTAAGAATGGGGAATCTCTTAATATCTACATTTACGTAATGATTGTCGTCAAAATTGTTAGAGTTAAACGAGTATTAAAAATGGGGAATCTTTTAATATCTATGTTTACTTAATGATTGTCGTGAAAATTGTTAGAGTTAAATGAGTATTAAAAATGGGGAATCTTTTAATATCTACATTTACTTAATGATTGTCGTGGATAGAGTTAGAGTATGCTCATGCATTTCATAGTACATGGCGACCGGATTGGCCACGGTGAGAGTGGTGACCGGATGGGCTACGAGATGATTCCATGTGATTTGTTGGTTCATCTTATCCTTGCGGGGATTGTCGCGTCGTGTAATGTCTGCGATAGACTACACATTTTTGGTAAATCGTGCTGACCCGTGATAGGTGGCACCTCGGTAAATAGTACTTCGGCCTGTGATAGGCGGTACATTTACGATTTACATTTTTAGTAAATCGTGCTGACCCATGATAGGTGGCACCTCGGTAATTTAGTACTTCGGCCAGTGATAGGCGGTACAATTATGATTTACGGCCCTTCGAGGAGGGTTTTGGTTTGGAATTCCAAGTCCATGCATTTTGGCATATACGCATTGCATTAGGGTGCTTGGCACGCGAGTCGTGTTTGATTTAAGATTATGATTGAGTCTTTGAACTCAAGTTGTCATGGTGATTGTGTTATAATTGCCAAGTGTGGATGTTTTGGAATTGTGTGTAAGTATGATTGATTGCAAAACCATTTCGAAACTTATGTTGTCGTGGTGATTGTGTTAAAATTGCCAAGTGTGGATGTTTTGGAATTGTTTGAAAGTGTGATTGATTGCAAAACTATTTCGAAACTCAAGATATCGTGATGATTGCGCTATAATTGCTAAGTGTGATTGTTTGGATTTGTGTGTAAGTGTTGATTGGTTTCGAAACCCTTTAAAAAGCTGAATTTTGCTGTTTTTCTGCTGCTGTCTGATGTGTATTCGAATACAGAAGGCTGTATTCGAATACAGAAGGCTGTATTCGAATACATAAGGTTGTATTCGAATACAGATGTGTTGTTTTTGCCATTGACTTACTGTGTAGTCGAATACAGACTGTTGTATTCGAATACAGACATTTTGTTTTGCTACTGACTTACTGTGTAGTCGTATACAGAAGGCTGTATTCGAATACAGACATGCTGTTTTTGCTGCTGATTGCTGAAACAGCCTTGTATTCGAATACAGAAGGCTGTATTCGAATACGACAGTGCAGTTTTGTTTAAAACTTCATTTTTCAACTTTGTTTATGCATGTTTGGCATATGGAAACCCTTTTAAGGTGCATGCTAAGTTGAAAGGTTATTTTGTGCATTTAAAAACTTAAATGTTATGTGTTAATTGTTAATTTCGGTTGGTGACCCTTTACAACTATTGTGGAAATCTGGGCTTTTCCCTCAGATGAGAACCAGGACCATCCTACCGGTTGGTACCCTGTAGATCGGAAGGTAGTAGGACACACCTGACTGGAGCTGTGTTAGGAGGATCTTGCGGGGCGCGTGAAGATCATCTAGGATGTATAGTTTTCTGTAGAATGATCAGATTAGGTTGACGTATAGGGACTAGATGTCTTTCTTTTGGGATGTGTTTATTCAAATTTTGGAAGACTGTACCTATACCAATATTGTCAGCTTGACATTTTATTTTTGATGGGTTCCATGTACCACTTTTTGATGTGACGTGGGGAAGTTAAGATTCTTGGGCAGGGCTATTGTACAGGTGTCTGCCAAGAATACCCCATGGGTATGAGCTATGTCTGATAGATCTCATATCCCCAGTGCATTTTGCTGTTTTAAATACTTTGGATTTTTATTTCAAACTATTTCTGCTGCTTGTAAATGTTGTTGACTTTTGTCGTTGTGTTACGACTTAAATATTTATTCAAAAGTATTTTCTTCTTTATTTCTTTGTTTTTATGAATTTGTTTTGAAAAAAAAAATACACTAGCGTTGTTAAAAATCGGGGTGTTACAAAGACTTTTCTTGCTGTCCGTTGAGGACCAAAATGTCCCCCAACTTGAAAGGCATGATGATCCGTTGTCGCACACAGGTCAAATACAATTGATAAAATGTAAATAGAGGTAATAACTCGAATCGTTTCACAAAGACTTCTGATATAATAATAATAACCAAACTGAAAATTGAAATTAAAAAGGGGTTTTTTACATTTTTGATTTAACAGATTAGCAAAACGATTAATCCACTTATTCGAGTTTCATACCTATCACAAATTCTATCAATGAGTTTAATTTCTAATTTGTGATTCTATTCTTATTTGACTATAGAATTGATCAAACAAGTGTAATCAATCTTATGTGAATTTGGTTTCTTTGAATGGATTAAGCATCACAATGATCAAAATATTACAATTAACGATCAAGCGTAGCAAAATTATAATTCAATTAAAATAGAAACCGAAACCAAATTCTGTCAAATAAATTTAATCAATCCTATTGAAATTCAATTTAAGCAATCAAAATATCAATATAATCAAATAAACAAGAATAGAATCATAGAATCGAAATTGACAGTTTAACCTGAATCTCAAGGTGTTGATGAAACTCTAAACTCGTGGATTAATCTTATAAAATTAGCCTTCGATGAAATTAAAATAAAACTGTTTATTTCTTGTAGCAATTTGAATCCTAATTTTCCCATGTCTAGAAACGAAACAAAACTGTCAATATATAGTACTTGATATTGGGCTTTAGGATTTAGGGTTTAAAAACAAGTGACCCGCTAATTAAAATTATTACAAAAGTTCAGATTATGAAATCTACAATTTAGGCCAAGTAAAGTTCGGAATTGGTCTTTTCTTCTAGCACAAAATTGTAGCTCAGATTTTTATCTTTCCAACCCTTGCTCATATGTGCCAAATAATAAAATTACAGTGCAAATAATAAAATTATAATTCAAATTCGACCCATAGTTTAGAAACAAGATAAAAATATTAATCTAAGCTATAAAGAACTTTTAAAATACCAAACTAAAAAGCTAAAAACATGTGCTCAAATGTTATGATCACATAAATAAATGAAGAATGGATTGAGCCTCATGGTAGGAAACGCATCACCTTATCACCTGGTCACTACAAAATTTCCACATATATGGATCATCCCACACATAGTATTTGAAATTATAATTCAAATTCGACCCAAAGTTTAGAAACAAGATAAAAATATTAATCTAAGCTATAAAGAACTTTTAAAATACCAAACTAAAAAATAAAAACATGTGCTCAAATGCTATGATCACATAAATAAATGAAGAATGGATTGAGCCTCATGGTGGGAAACGCATCACCTTATCACCTAGTCACTACAAAATTTCCACATATATGGATCATCCCACACATAGTATTTGAAATTATAATTCAAATTCGACCCAAAGTTTAGAAATAAGATAAAAATATTAATCTAAGCTATAAAGAACTTTTAAAATACCAAACTAAAAAGATAAAAACATGTGCTCAAATGCTATGATCACATAAAAAAATGAAGAATGGATTGAGCCTCATGGTGGGAAACGCATCACCTTATCACCTGGTCACTACAAAATTTCCACATATATGGATCATCCCACACATAGTATTTGGAATCACTTTTAATTTTGTGTATTTGTGTTCTGGATGCATCTGCAGGAAAGACTCCAGCAACTAGATAATAATAATAATAATAATAATAATAATAATAATAATAATAATAATAATAATAATAATAATAATAATAATAATAATAATAATAATAATAATAATAATAATAATAATAATAATAATAATAATAACCAAATTGGAAGTTAAAATTAAAAAGGGGTTTTTTAGATTTTTGATTTAACAGATGAGCAAAACGATTAATCCATTTATTCGAGTTTCAGACCTATCACAAATTCTATCAATGAGTTTCATTTTGAATTCGTGTTTCTATTCTTATTTGACTATTGAAATGATCAAACAAGCATAATCAATCCTATGTGAGTTCAGTTTCTTTGACTGGATTAAGCATCACAATCATCAAAATATTACAATTAACGATCAAGCGTCGCAAAATTATAATTCAATTAAATTAGAAAACAAAACTGAATTTTGTCAAATAAATTTAATCGATTCTATTGAAATTCAATTTAAGCAATGAGAATATCAATATAATAAAATAAACAAGAATAGAATCATGAATACGAAATTGACAGTGTAACATAAATCTCAAGATGTTGATAAAACTCTAAACTCGTGGATTAACCTTATAAAATTAGCCTTCCATGAAATTAAAATAAAAATTGTTTATTTCTTATAGCAATCTGAATCTTAATATTTCCGTCCGTGAAACGAAACAAAACTACCAATATATAGTACTCGATATTGGGCTTTGGGTTTAGGGTTTTAAAAACAAGTGACCCGCTATTTAAAAATTATTACAAAAGTCCAGATTACAAAATCTGCAATTTTGGCCCAGTAAAGTTTGGCATTTGGATTTTATTCGAACATAAAAGTTGTAGCTCAGATTTTTAGCTTTCCAACGCATGCTTGTATGCGCCAATCCGATATCTAGAGCTCAAGTTATGGCCTACAAAACGAGAAAGGGTCAAAATGCAAAGAATAAAATTATAATTCAAATTTGACCCAAAGTTTAGAAACTAGCTAAAAATATTATTTCTAAGCTATTAAGAGATTTTAAAATACCAAACTAAAAAGCTAGAAATATGTGCTCAAATGGTATGATCAAATTATGCTATGATCATCTGCCGAGAATATCTTAGGGGTATGAGCGATGTCTAATAGGTCTCATAGCCCCTGTGTATTTCCTATTTGTATAATGTAGACTATTGGCCCAAAAACTATTTTAGCTTGTTTGTATATATGATGCAATTATTTTGGACTCTTGTCGTTTGTTTTACGACATAATATTTTATTAATTTGTTTCAAAATAATGCACACGTGTTGTTAAAAATCGGGGTATTACATTGTGGTATGAGAGCTTTGGTTAGATTATAGGTCGAACTGTAGGTTGAGAGTCGTTATCTGATCATGCATCGGGGTAAGTTGTTTGAGTTTTCAGATCTTGTGTAGTTGTTATGTGTTGATGTAGTCGCTAGTTATTTTTGGAATTCTTCTAAGTGGTGTTAAGATTTCATGTTGATTTGGTTTTGTAGGAAACAATGCCTCCAAGAAGGAACAATGCTGCAAGAGTCAACATCAACAGGGATGATCAAATGGTTGAAGTAATGAATAACATGGTTGCTTCTGTTGCTGCACAGACAGCTGCAAATACTCTACGAGATCTAGAGAAGAGGGAAAAAGAGATTCGTGCTGGTGAGTCAAGGGGATTGAAAGATTTTCTTCGTCATAATCCTCCAAAGTTCAGGGGTGGTGAGAGTCTAGAAAAATCCGACCAATAGATTCAGAAAGTGGAAAAGATCTTCGACATGATTAATTGTCAAGTAGGGGTGAAGGTCAACTATGCTACGTATCTGCTACTAGGGGATGCTGAATATTGGTGGAGAAGTACAAGGCTTCTGATGGGATCAACTCATGAGGAGCTGAACTAGGAGTCGTTCAAAAGGAAGTTTTTTGACAAATACATCCCAATGAGTACCAGGAATAAGTTGGGTGATGATTTTCTTAAATTGTACCAGGGAAATATGATAAAGGGTGAGTATGTTACTAAGTATGAGTCATTGTCAAGGCATTTTAGGTTTTTCCGTGAAGAGGTTGATGAACAATTTATGTGTCACCGTTTCCAAAATGGACTGAAGTATGAAATTCAAGACTATGTCCTGCCATTGGGAATTCAATGTTTCCAAGTTTTAGTGGAGAAATGTAGAGAAGTTAAGGACATGAAGAACAAGATGGCCAACTGAGGAGGGAACTTTAGTTCATGGGGGCTTAGTCGGGTGAACCATCAAAACAACAAAGGAAAACAAATTGTTAAGACCTATAACCGACCACATAACAACAATAAGGGTCAGAATTGCCCAGTGAACCAGAACTTTGGAAGACAATTGGGACAATTAATTCGATGTTTCTGATGTGGGGAAGAGGGACATTATGCTAATGATTGTACCTCTAAGAGTCTTCCATGCTACAATTGGCAGAAGCTATGTAACTTTGCAAGGGATTGCAAGGCTCTAAAGGTGGAACCAACAATGAATGCAACTAGGGCTACTCGTCCTACTGCTAAAGGACGCGTTTATTGCATGGGTGCTGAAGTAGGAAATCAATCTAGAAATTTAATCCAACGAGACTGTGGGATTGTAGGTAACACTCTAACTGCACTTTTTAATTTGAGGGCAACTCATTCCTTCATTATTATGGATTGTGTGAATATTTTGATTTGGTTGTTTCCACACCTGCTAAGACTTTGATCGTAAATACTGCATGTTTACATTGTCAAGTAACTATCCATAATAGGGATTTCTTGATTAATTTGATTTGTTTACCCTTACAATACTCGAGGTCATTCTCGGTATGTATTAGATGTCATATCATTATGTAATCTTGGATTGTGCTCACAAATTGGTTCTTTTCCCCGAGCCAAGAGTCATTAAGTATTTGTCTGCTACCAAACTCGGAGTATCGCAGAGAGAAGGAACTCAAGAGTTTCTTTCATTAACTAACATGGAAGGAAAGATAAATGTGAGCATAAAAGATGTGGGGCATGTCAAGGAGTACCCAGACGTATTTCCAACAGCAATTCCAAGATTACCACCAGTAAGAGAGGTGGAGTTCTTCATTGATCTACACCCAGGAATTGAACCTATTTCGATTGTGCCATATCGGATGTCGCCATTGGAATTGAATGAGCTCAAGGGCCAAATTGAAGATTTGTTGCATAAAATATTTATTAGACCAAGTGTGTCACCATGGGGAGCTTCGGTATTGTTAGTTAAGAAGAAGGACAAAAGTTCGCGCTTATGTGTGGATTATAGGCAACTTAATAAGGCAACTATTAAGAATCGTTATCCTTTACCACATATCGATGACTTGATGGATCAGTTGAGAAGAGTTGCGGTGATTCGATTAAGAGAAGGAGATATTCAGAAAACTGCTTTTAGAACCCGTTAGGGACATTATGAATATCTTGTAATGCCATTTGTTGTTACCAATGCACCAACAATTTTTATGGATTACATGAATAGAATCTTTATCCCATTTCTAGATAAGTTTGTTGTGGTGTTCATTGATGATATATTAATTTATTCAAGGACCGAGGAAGAACATGGATACCATTTGCGTCAAGTTATTGAAGTTTTACGCCAGAAGCAATTGTATGCCAATCTGTCGAAGTGCAAGTTTTGGCTAGAAGAAGTGAAATTCTTAGGACATGTGATAACCAAGGAAGGAATCATTGTGGATATGGCAAAGATTTAGAAAGTCCTCGCTTGGAAACTGCCTTAGACTATCACTGACATTCGAAGTTTCGTCTGACTAGCAAGATATTATAGGAGGTTTATTGAAGGTTTTGCTAAGATTGTAGCTCCATTTACACAACTCACTAGAAAGGATCAGCCGTTCGCATAACAGAGAAGTGTGAGGAAAATTTTGTTACTAAAGAAAAAGTTGACATCTTCCCTAGTATTGGTCTTACCACAACCAGAAGAACCATATGAAGTTTACTGTGATGCATCTCACCAAAGTTTGGCGTGTGTCCTGATGCAACACAAGAAAGTTGTAGCCTACGCCTCAAGACAATTGAAGACTCATGAAAGAAACTATCCTACTCATGATTTAGAGCTTGCTACTGTATTTTTTGCATTAAAGATCTAGAGACACTACTTATATGGATGCACGTTCACAGTGTTCAATGACCATAAAGTTTGAAATATTTGTTTGATCAAAAGGAATTGAACATGCGTTAGAGAGGATGGATGGAGACTCTCAAGGATTTTGATTTGACATTGCAGTACCCCCCTAGGAAGGCAAATGTGGTGGCTAATGTGTTGATTAGAAAGAGTGCGTCATTGTCTTCAGCAGTAATGGCTAGACAACAAGAGTTGTGGGAAGCATTTAGAGACCTACACTTGGACGTAGAGTTTGCACTAGGGAATTTTAAATTCAGAATCATTAAGATTTTGAGAGTGGTCTACTTGAAGATATTGTGAATTTTCAAGATGACACATTAATCCAAGAGAAGAGGAACTTAATAGTGCAAGGGAACACAACTAAGTTTAAGATTGGACCAGATAATATTTTGAGATGTAATGGGAGGATTTGTGTACCAGTAATTGTAGATATAAGGAAAACAATTTTAGAAGAGGCTCATAAGAATAAATTGAGTATCCATCCCGGAGCAACAAAGATGTATTAGGACTTGAGGCCGAATTATTGGTGCCCAAGAATGAAGAGGCATGTAGTCGAGTATGTATCAACTTGTTTAACTTTTCAAAAAGTGAAAGTGGAACATCAGCGACCTGCTGGAATGTTACAACCATTAGATATACCTGAATGGAAATGGGATAACATTTCCATGGACTTTATAACTGGATTGTCGAAGACAAGGAGAAAGAATGATTCTATTTGGGTAATAGTGGATCGATTAACTAAATCTGCACACTTTTTACCAGTAAAGACCATATATAAGGTAGATAAGCTAACAGAGATCTACATTGCTGAAATTGTGAGATTACACGGAGTACCATCGAGCATCGTATCAGACTGTGACCCAATATTCACGTCGCACTTTTGGGGAGCGTTGCATGAAGCATTGGGAATGAAATTAAGATTGAGTTCAGCAAACCATCCACAAACAGATGCTAGACTGAGAGGACAAATCAGTCCTTGGAAGATTTATTGAGAGCATGTGTATTGGATGATAGAGGAATTTGGGATGGTGTATTGCCATTGATTGAGTTTACCTACAACAATAGTTTTCATGCAAGTATTGGAATGGCACCATATGAGGCTTTGTATGGACGCAAGTGTCAGACACCTTTGTGCTGGTATAAGGACGGTGAAAGTATAATTGTAGGACCTAAGATGGTGCAACAGACTACATATAAGGTTAAGAAGATAAAAGAGAAAATGAAGTTCTCACAAGACTGTCAGAGGATTAATGCGGACAAGCGTCGCAGACCTTTAGAATTTGAACAGGGTGACCATGTGTTTCAGAGAGTCACACCTACGACTAGAGTTGGCACGACCATAAAATCAAGGAAATTAACCCCGAAATTTATTGGACCATACCAAATTACTACACGAATTGGACCAATGCTTATCGGATTACGTTGCCTCTGTTGTTGTCCAATATTCACAATGTGTTTCACGTCTCGCCACTAAGGAATTACATTTTGGATTCGTCACATGTGATCGAACCAGACACCATTCAACTAAAGGATAACTTTTCATTCGAAGTACTACCTGTAAGAATTAAGGACAGGAAGATTAAGCGGTTAAGGAGCAAGGAAGTTTCGTTAATCAAAGTGATTTGGAACATTACTACTCGAGATGTGACTTGGGAACTAGAGAGCAAGATGGGGGAACAACACCCTGATTTGTTTATCGATGCGTAGTTTCGAGGACGAAACTAATTTTAGGGGGTAGTAATGTAAGTCCCATAATTTTCTAAACTCTAATTTGTGCAATTTTAGTGTATTTTGTGTTGAATTGCTTAGGCCTTTAGCCCAATTTTTATTTTATGATTTAAGTACCAAAGATATATTTTGTTAGAGTTAGTAATACGTTTAAAATATATGTAAAGATATTATTTATGGAGACCCAATTAAAATTATTTATTAGAGTATAATTTAACTAAGTTACGAAAAATTTAATACCGAACAAATTTTTTTAAATGTCACTTGTTGTCGATAAATTTATCTGCCAATTGAGTTGCAACGATAGTTGATACTTTTATTGAATTAGATTAAGATGTGAGTGAAGTGATGTGTGTAACAGTGTTTAGATATTATAATGATACTTTTATAATATATCTAATTATTTAATTATAATATATATATATATATATATATATATATATATATATATATGTACATAAATAACCAGCCAGGCATTCCCAGCTTTCTCGTCCCCATCCATTTCTTCTTTCTTTCTGTTTCAAAAAAAAAAGTGATGTTGGTTTAAAAAAAAACAAAACCTCCATTTTCTACTAGATCTATGCTTTCTTTCAAGAGGTGTTAGGAAGAAAAGTTGCTCCTCTCTACAAGGTGATGTGTAACACCCCGTTTTTCAAAGCGAGGGTATATTTTTTTTTTTTTTTAAAGAAATTAAAATAAAACAAAGTAAAACAAATGAGGAAATGCTTTTGGATAAATAATTGAGTCATTATAATTTACGCAGCGGAAAAGTTTCTCCAATTATAAATCCAAAACATTTACATAACATCAAATGGTACATGGAACTCATCCAAAGATGATATCAAACTGATAATATTTGTATAACTACAGTTTTCCAAACTATAAATACTCCAAACCAAAAAAAGGACCCCTAGTCCCTATACATCATCCTAATCTGATCATCCTACCACAAAGCTATACACCCTGAGTAATCTCCACGCGCCCCGTGAGATCCTCCTAACGTAACTGCAGTCAAGCGTTCCCATCTCCATTCCTGTCCGTAGGGTACGAACCGGTAGGGCCGTCCTGACTCTCATCTGAGGGCAAAGCCCAGATTTCCACAATAGTGTAAAGGGTCACCAACCAGAAAATAACAGTTAACACATAGCAATTAAGTTTTTGAATGCTCAAAACAACTTTTCAACTAAGCATGCACCTTAACAGGATTTTCAATATGCGAAAAGTTCATACAGTACATTGCCAATGAAAATGAAGGTAAAATGCAGTTCTCGATCTCCTAATTAACACATAATAAAACAAGACATGGATAGATTCATGAGCAATTAATCATACAACTAAAACTGAGGATTTTCACTGAGCCAATCGATTAGGCAATCGATTGGGGTGAAGGATTTTAATGAAAAATAGAATCCTGGGCTGAATCAATCGATTTGGCAATCGATTGACAGGATAACGGAGCCCCTGACTTAATACCAATCGATTTCCAAATCGATTTCCTGAAGGTTTTTAGTGAAATTTTGAACTCTGGCTTGATTCAATCGATTTGGCAATCGATTGACAGGATAGCTGAGCCCCTGACTTAATGGCCAATCGATTTCCAAATCGATTTGGTCGAATATGGATGAGTCCCTGACTTAGGCCCAATCGATTGGGCAATCGATTTCGTAAATGATTTTTCGAAAAACTGATTACAAAATCGATTGGCTAATCGATTTTGTCCATTTGGCCAAGTCCCTGTTTACTATCCAATCGATTGGGAAATCGATTTACCTGTGTAATCTTTCAAAAATTCATAAACTAACTCAATCACATTCATACATAATCCCAATTCTTAACACTTAACACTGATAACACAATTACTACGACATCATGGATTTCGAAATGGTATTGCAATCAACATGTTATCACCAAATTCCAAAACATAACACTTAGCATTTATAACACATTACTACACAACCAAAATGAACCAATAGTCCACAAACCAACAGGGTGTAATCTCTTGCGGACAAACACAATTCCCTCAGGAACGTAAGTCGTAAACGTACTACCTATCACGGGTCCGTACCGTTTACCGAGGTGCCACCTATCCCGGGTCAGCACAACTTACCAAAACATACACGAGTAAACGAGACATTAAGAGATTCCCCATTCTTAATCTCGTCTAACTTAAACCAGGGCGTAGTCTCTCACGGACAAACCCCTGCGCAGTCTCTCACGGACAAACGCAATTCCCGCAGGAACGTAAGTCGTAAACGTACTACCTATCACGGGTCCGTACTGTTTACCGAGGTGCCACCTATCCCGGGTCAGCACAACTTACCAAACACAATTCCCTCAGGAACGTAAGTCGTAAACGTACTACCTATCACGGGTCCGTACTGTTTACCGAGGTGCCACCCATCCCGGGTCAGCACGACTTACCAAACGTAAATCGTAAACGTACTGCCTATCACGGCCTTTACTGTTTACCAAGGTGCCACCTATCCCGGGTCAGCACGATTTACCGAAACACACATAAAAAAGCGAGACATTAAGAGATTCCCCATTCTTAATTCTCATTTAACTTAACGATTTTCAAGACAAAACATTCAGTAAATAAGTCATTAAGAGATTCCCCATTCTTACTACTCATTTACTGAAACGATTTCAAAAACGAACATTAAGTAACCGAGACATTAAGAGATTCCCCATTCTCAACGCCCAGTTATCTTAAACAATTTTCCAAACAAAATAATAAGTAACCGAGGCATTAAGAGATTCCCCATTCTTAACGCCAGTTAACTTAAACGGTTTTCAAAACAAAATGTTAAGTAACCGAGACATTAAGAGATTCCCCATTCTTAACGCCCAGTTAACTTAAACGATTTTTCTTTAAAACAAATATTAAGTAACCGAGACATTAAGAGGTTCCCCCTCCTTAACGTCCAGTTAACTTAAACGGTTTTCAAAACAAAATATTAAGTAACCGAGACATTAAGAGATTCCCCATTCTTAACGCCCAGTTAACTTAAACGATTTTTCTTTAAAACAAAATATTAAGTAACCGAGACATTAAGAGATTCCCCCTCCTTAACGTCCAGTTAACTTAAACGGTTTTCAAAACAAAATATTAAGTAACCGAGACATTAAGAGATTCCCCATTCTTAACGCCCAGTTAACTTAAACGATTTTTCTTTAAAACAAAATATTAAGTAACCGAGACATTAAGAGATTCCCCCTCCTTAACGTCCAGTTAACTTAAACGGTTTTCAAAACAAAATATTAAGTAACCGAGACATTAAGAGATTCCCCATTCTTAACGCCCAGTTAACTTAAACGATTTTCTTTAAAACAAAATATTAAGTAACCGAGACATTAAGAGATTCCCCTCCCTTAACGTCCAGTTAACTTAAACGGTTTTCAAAACAAAATATATTAAGTAACCGAGACATTAAGAGATTCCCCATTCTTAACGCCCAGTTAACTTAAACGATTTTTCACAAACAAACGCACATTAAGTAAACGAGACATTAAGAGATTCCCCATTCTTAATACTCATTTAACTTAATGGTTTTCAAGTTTCACACAACACAAACTCAACAAATTCTCACATCAAAACATATCAATTCATTTATTCACAAATCCAACCATACACACATCAAATCTCATCAATATCAATTAAGGGCATGTCAAAAACAACGAACACAAATCAAAGCAACATAACACCTAGATACAACCAATTTCATTTGTTCATAATCATATACAATGACTTCAAATTCATTTACCACGAAACATTCATCAATATAAACAAAACCTAACTCTAAGGTTTACCCATAACGCACTAGTTTCGTTTTTCCCCAAATCGATACATTTAACCCTAACAAAATTCCTTCCCACACAACCACAGATAAGTCCCTAATGCAAACTAAAAGTTTGGAAGGAGCCCTTACCTCAATGTTAGCTTTATCGAGAGTTTTCCGGTTCCGCGAGAAATTCCGGTAAAATCTCCGCTCGCAACGCCGCTTCCAAATTAGTGCACTAGCACCGTAGCACGGAGGTGAGCAACTTTCCCTTCTATCTCTTCGAGAAATGAGGTTCGGATCTAGAAGAAACGGAGGGGTTTGTGTTTGGATCTCAAAACCGTTTTTCTTCGTTTTCGAATCAAAGAGGAAGAGTGGAGTTGCGAAAACCTTGATCTAACTCACACCCGACCTTGGGTCACTAGCTTTGAAGAAAAGGAAGCAACGAAAACGAGAAATGGAGAAGGATGGAATTTTGGTTTCACGGTTGGTTGTCTGAGGAAGGAGATGGAAAATTTGAGATTTTCCTTCCTTTCTATTTCTTTCCTTTGTTTTTCCTTTCTTCCTTTTCCTTCCTTCCTTTATATACTATTTTCTTTTCCTTTTCCTTCCTTCTAGTTTTCCCTTTCTTTTTCCCTCCAACCAAACATATATAAATATAATAAAATATAACTTAACAAATATCTCAAAATCTAGATATTTATTAAATTACCGTTTCGCCCGAAACGCCTTAAATTCTCCGTAAAGGATTTTTCCGCAGTTAAAATTCAATTTATTTATCGACGAGAAATTCTAATTGGCATCGAAATACCTTTTTGATTATGAAACTCCAAAATATTATTAACTTTGGCTTAAAAGCCTCCGAGCCAAAATCCAAAATACGCCAAAAATACATAAATGGTACTTTAAAAATTACGGGTCTTACATTACTCCCCCCCTAAAATTAGTTTCGTCCTCGAAACTATGCGTCGATAAATAGCTCTGGGTGTTGTTCTCTCATCTTGCTCTCCAATTCCCAAGTCGCCTCTCCAGTAATTGGGTTCCAAATCACCTTGACCAACGAACATCTTTGGTCCTCAATCGCTAAATCTTCCTGTCCTCAATCCTCACAGGTGGTACTTCGAATGTCAAGTTATCCTTCGTTGGATTGTGTCTGGTTCGATCACATGCGATGGATCTGCAAGATATTTCCTCAACTGTGATATAGGAAACACGTCATGAATGTTGGACAGTATCGGAGGCAATGCAATCCGATAAGCAACAGGCCCAATTCGTGCAGAAATCTGACATGGTCCAATGAATTTCGGAGTCAACTTCTTCGATCTTGACGCCCTACCAACTCCCGTAGTAGGTGTGACTCTCGGAAATACATGGTCACCCTATTCGAATTCTAACAGTCTGCGACGCTTGTCCGCGTAACTCTTCTGACGACCTTGTGAAGTCTTCATTTTCTCCTTGATTTTCCTTACTTTAGCTGTAGTCTGTTGCACCATCTCTGGTCCGACGATCATATTTTCACCGTCCTTATACCCACACAAGGGCGTTTGACACTTGCGCCCACAAAAGTCTCCTCTGGAGCCATTCCAATACTTGCGTGGAAACTATTTGTTGTAGGTGAACTCAATCATAGCCTCGTTCCGAAGGCTTCGTGCAATGCTCCCAAAAATGTGATGTGAACTTCGGATCACGGTCTGATACAATACTCGATAGTACTCCATGTAATCTCTAAAAAGTCGCAACACCCCAGCAGGTCGCTGATGTTCCACCTTGTACGGAACATCCACCTAGTACCAAACCTAAACACTAGGTATGACGCCGACACATTGAGTACAATGTATCATTAACCAATGATAGGGCTTCCCATTCCCATCAAGAATGATCTTGGGTTATTGTAGAGGTAAACAATCAAATTAATCGAGAAGTCCCTATTCTGAATGGTTATTTGACAAGTAAACATGCATAATTTACTGTCAAAGTCTTAGCAGTAAAGTAGACACGGACGACTTCAAACAATTTACATAATCCATAGCAATGAAGGAATGGGTTGCCCCCGAATCAGAAAGTGTAGTTAAGAGGTTACCTGTAATCGCACAGTCATATTGAATCAGATCGCTAGATAAATCAGCGCCGACGCAATACACCTGTCCTCTAGCAGTAGGAAGAGTAATCCTAGCTACATCCACCATTGGTTCCGCCTTCGGAGCCTCGCAATTCCTTGCAAAGTGCCCTGGTTTATGGCAATTGTAGCAAGTAGTACTGTTAAAGGTACAAGCATAAGCATAATGTCCTTCTTCTCCACATCGGAAACATCGTATACCTTGTCCCACTTGCCTCTCAAGGTCTTGGTTCCCTGGGTTATCCCGTCCCCCATTGTTATCATGTGGTCGATTGTAAGATTTAGCAGCCTGTTTTCCCTTGTTCTGATTCTTCGCCCGACTAGTCCTCCTGAGTTAAAATTCCCTCCTCGGCTAGCTCTCTTATTCTTCATATCCTCCACTTCTCTGCATTTTTCCACAAGAACCTGGAAACGTTGAATTCCCAAGGGTAAGACAAAATCTTGAATCTCATACTTTAGTCCGTCTTGGAAACGATGACACAAGAATGGCTCGTCAACCTCTTCACGGAAAAATCTGAAATGCCTTGATAGTGATTCAAACTTAGCAGCATATTCGCCCACGGTCATGTTCCCCTGATGTAGTTTCAGGAAATCATCACCCAGTCTAGTCCTGGTACTCATCGGGAAGTATTTGTCGAAAAACTTCCCTTTGAAAGATTTCCAGTTCACCTCCTCGTGAGCTGATCTCATCAACGACCTTGTACTCCTCCACCAGTACTCAACATCTCCTAGTAGCATATAAGTGGCATAGTTGACCCTCACTCCCGCCTGACAGTTAATCATTTCGAAGATCTTCTCCATTTCTTGGATCCATTGACTTGCTTTCTCTGAATTCTCAGTCCCCTCAAACTTGGGAGGATGTAACGACGAAAGTCTTTTAATCCTCTTGACTCTGCAGCTCGGATCTCTCTCCCCTCTTTTCGAGATCGCGTTGAGTCTTCGCAGCAGTCTGTGCAGCAACAGAAGCAGCCATGTTATTCATAGCCTCCGCCATTCGATCATTCCTACTGGCATTGGTTCTCGGAACGTCATTCCTCCTTGGCAGCATGGTTTCCCTATAAAACCATCATCAAGTAGAGTCTTAACACTACTTCAAATTCTAAGAATAACTTCCGACCACAACCGCACATAAAATAATTATGAACTTGACAACTCAAACCATCTAAACCGACACATGATCAGATAACAACTCTCAACCTATAGGTTGACCTACAATCTATAACCAAGGTTCCACAGCCCCAAAGAAAACCAAACCTATGCTCTGATACCACAATGTAACACCCCGTTTTTCAAAGCGAGGTATATTTTTTTTTTTTTTAAAGAAATTAAAATAAAAAAACAAAGTAAAACAAATGAGGAAATGCAAATGCTTTTGGATAAATAATTGAGTCATTATAATTTACGCAGCGGAAAAGTTTCTCCAATTATAAATCCAAAACATTTACATAAA
>PGTU02000006.1:7484708-7532099 GCA_002896215.2 Cicer echinospermum | reverse complement strand
TATTTGAACTATTGATTTGTATCATATACCTTTATATTTACTCATTTATTATTTGGATTTGAAAGCTCATTCAAGATGTTATTTCTTTTGGATTCTTGCGGCATTGTCCATAGTTGGTGGTCTTGTCGTCATCAAAACATGTAGTTTACATTTCTCCCCCTTTTTGATTATGACAAAATGTTGTTGTGAAAGAGATGTGATGTTGAAATCTTTGCTACCCCGTAATAGGTGCTACTCCCCGTTGTTTGTGGATGATTTGAAAATTATTTTGAGTGCTACAAGGTTTGAAATGCAACAACAACCCAACCCAAATTTCTCCCCCTTTGACATGATCAAAAAGGAAGAAGAATAGAGAAAAAAAAAAACAGGAGACATACACGGGTGGGTAAAAGTCATACATCAAAAGACATAGAAGGAACAAGAAATAGCAGTAATGGAAATTAAGTTAGGGAAGTCATAAAAGTGATACTAGCCTGAAACGAGTAATACAACACACAGATAAACGACAAAGGAGTTCATAAAGCAAATATTACAATAACACAGAATACAAAAAGTTAACTTAGTACAAAATTTAAAGACTTAATCAAATTCTGTCGGAATGTGGAAATGATCAAGTTTGTCGGATAATTGACTAATGTCTTGAGATAGTGCGTCATGATTGCGAGCAATGGTAGTTTCAATGGTGGTGAAGCGAGTGTCGATAGAGGTGGTCAACTTGTCGAATTGAGTTTGGAAGAAGGTTTGGAAAGAATCCAGGCGAGTCATGATCATTTGATTTGAGATATAATCATCATCAGATGCAGTTTCCTCGCCATCTTCATCTCCTTGAGCAGCAGTGTTGGATGGTCCAGCAGTGTCCGCCGGTGCATCTTCAGATGGTGGACCATGATCACCTTTATGCACAAATCTTCAGCTCGTATCCATATAATCCTCATGCTAGGCAGACACCTAAACCAGCAGATTTTCTTTGGTGGAGTAAACATACTTCATCAGAAGAAGTCCACACCAAAGTGTTCCAAAATTCGTGAAACCTCCTTTGCATAGGGTAAGCCAATTGCTTCGCGAGTCCAAGCATGATAGATTTCACAAAAAAATGCCCAATTAAGTTGACGACCTTCAAACATGAATTCATAATTTGTAGTTCAAACTCCGAAATTTGGGAGTAATTTCCAGCCTTCGGAACATAAAATGTAGCTAAGGAAAAGCAGTGTAGAGCCGATAATCAACAGTAAGATTCCCACACCATACCGTTGCTGGGATATTTGGAACCTGCCTGAGCTCTCTTTTGTTCCATGGTGCGGCGATCAAACGACGAGAGAGACATTACGCATCATATTTAGAAATATCACCCCATTCACCATAAAATTGTTTGGACAGAATGTTCACCATTAAAAGGGAATATTCAGAATTCTCAATGGTTTGGTATTAAACGTAAATAACTTTACCCTTAACGCGCGAGACTAGCAGTTTCCCTCTTGTATGAGATTACAATAAAAAACCCTAACCAAATCGGATAAACTGGACCATTTAGCCTATAAACTCTTCAACATGTTGTGCTTTAAGAACGCAGGAAATTTTAAAATCAGAACAAGAGTCCAAAGTACCGTATTTGGGGATAATAAGGCGCTTGTCCGAGTAGAAGTGCCGGGAAAACGATCAATTTTCCTCCGGTGTGTTAGAAGCCGGGATAGATCCGTTGATGTGGAGTCTTGGTTCGTTTTCGTGAGGGACCTACTGCCGGCTGTTTGGTGGTGGTCCTCGTTGCGAGCATCCATGGTGAAAAGGGTATTTTTGGTGAAAGTGGGTTTTAGAGAAAATGGAGAGTTGTGAGAGTTTGAAGAGGGATGACAAGAATGAAGTAAAGAGTAATGGATTTTGTTAGGTTGAGTGATGGGGTAAGTAAGTGGAAGGAGGATGGATGAGTTTGAGAGAGATGAGAAAAAGGAACTGAGGCTGTATTGAATACCAACTGAAATTAACCTAACTTATGTGTAGGCAAGCTTTTATATCTGGGCAAAACCGCGAAGGTGTATTCGACTACACCTTTCTTGTATTCGAATACACATTTTTCTGGGAACGTGTATTCGACTACACATCCTTTGTATTTCGAATACAGGAATTCTGCGGAAAGTTTGTTATCGAATACAATCATTTGTATTCGACTACGTAAGTACAGTTTTGCTTAAAAACTCAGTTTTTTTTATGAAGATTGCATCATGTAATACACAAATTCATATATCAAAGGCAATAATCAATAAGACATAAGAGATATGGCAACTTATGTATATTCATGCAATGGTTAAAGATCAAATTCACTCAAAATACCAAGTTCTCTTCGGATTTTATAAAATGAGTCTTTTAGGTAACGTTTTTAAAATATATCGGCCAATTGATTGTGTGTATCAACAAATGTTACCTCAACATTACCTTTAAGTACATGATCCCGTAGAAAATGATGTCGGATATCGATGTGTTTGTTCTGGAGTGCATGATTGGATTCTTTGAGATGTTGATTGCGCTTGTGTTATCACATCTTAAGGGAATGCATCCGAGATCAACTCCATAGTCATGTAATTGCTGTTTGAGCCAGAGAATTGGGCACAACAGCTTCCTGCTGCAATATATTCAGCTTCAGCAGTACTAAGTGCAACACACGCTTGCTTTTTACAAGACCATGAAACAAGGGCATTTCCTAAGACATGACATGTGCCACTGGTGCTTTTACGGTCTGTTTTGCATCCCGCATAATCCGAATCAGAGTATCCTACTAAGCTACATATGCTACCTTGGGATACCATAGGCCTACATTTGTTGTTCCTTTCAGATACTTCATAATTCTTTTAACAGCTACTAGATGTGATTCTTTCGGATCTGCCTGAAATCTTTGCACATAAACACACACTAAACATGATATCTGGCGACTGGCCGTTAGATATAATAATGATCCAATCATACCTCGATATTTGATTATGTCGATGGAAATTCCTGATGCATCTTTATCACACATATGTTCCAGAGCCCATTGGAGTTGTACTTTCTTTGCAATTTCCATTTCAATTCTTTAGTAATTCTTTACAATATTGGCTTGATTGATGAAGATGGCCGTGCTCAAGTTGCTTGATATGAAGTCCAAGAAAATAGTTTAAATTTTCCACATGGACATTTCGGAATTCTCCTTGCATTATTGAAGAGAATTTCAATATTCCATTGTTGGTTGATCCCAATATTATATCATCAACAAATTTGAACCAATAAATGTGTGACTATTTTCTCTTTGACAAATAATGTTTTATCAACTTCTCCTTTGTCAAATCCGCGTTCACATAAAAAGGTGCTTAATCTATCATACCAAGCTCTTGGAGCTTGTTTTAGACCATAAAGAGCCTTTTTTAATTTGTAAACGTGTGAGGGATTTTTGGAATCTTCAATCCAGGGGGCTGCTTGACATAAACTTTCATTGATTGATGTACCATTGAGAATGCACTTTTCACGTCCATTTGATATAACTCAAAATTCATGGAGCAAGCATATGCTAATAGTAGACGTATTGCCTCTATCTTGCTACCGGAGCAAATGTTTCGTCAAGTCTATCCCTTCCTCTTGATTGTATCCTTGAGCAACCAATCTAGCTTTGTTGCGAACAACTATGCATTCTCATCTAGTTTATTTTTGAACACCATTTTGTGGTACCAATGATGTGTTTATTTCCAGGATTAGGAACAAGTTCCCAAACTTGGCTTCTTTCGAATTGATTGAGTTCTTCTTGCATGGCAAGTATCCATTGATCATCTTTAAGTGCTCACCAATTTTGGAGGGTTCGATTTGAGAAAACAACGCCATGTTTTAACAAGCATCTTGCAATTTTAAACCTTGTTGTGACTCTTTTATTTATATCACCTATGATGTTGTCAATAGGGTGATATCTATGGGTTCTCCATTCTTTAGGAAGATCATCACTTTGCTTTCAATATTGATCCACTTTCTTGTTGAAGTTCTTTGCTTGGATCATTGCTTTCAAAAACATCATCATCATCACAAGAAATAATATTTCTTCTTTTTTGGGTTAGTTCATCAAAGGTTACATGCATTGATTCCTCAACTAATAAGGTTCTTTTATTAAAGATTCTAAATGCTTTACTAGATAAAGAGTAACCGAGAAATATACCTTCATCAGCTTTTTCATCAAATTTTCCAAGGTTGTCTTTACCATTATTTAACACAAAACATTTACATCCAAAAATGTGAAAGTGAGAGATATTGGGTTTTCTACCTTTGTAAAGTTCATATGGAGTTTTCTTAAGAATTGGCCTAATAATTACCCGGTTGGAAACATAGCATGCTGTGTTTACAGCATCTGCCTAAAAGTATTTTGGTAGATTTGAGTCGCTTAGCATAGTTTCTAGCAAGCTCTATTAAGGATCTATTCTTTCTCTCAACGACCCCATTTGTGTTGTGGTGTTCTTGGTGCAGAAAAATGTGAAAAATGCCATTTTCTTCACAAAATTCTTCAAATGAAGTATTTTGAAATTCCCTTCCATGATCACTTCTAATTGATACAATTTTGGCAGATTGTTCATTTTGGACTAGCTTGGCATAGTTTTTAAATGCTTTAAAAGCTTCATTTTTATTTGCCAAAAATAAGGTCCAAGTGAACCTTGAGTAATCATCAACAATAACTAGTCCATATGAGTTTCCACCAAGACTTTGGTTCTTGATGGACCAAATAAATCCATATGTATCAATTGTAGCGGTCTAGAAGTTGAAATGACATTTTTAGGTTTTGAAAGAACTTTTTGTTTGTTTGCCTTTTTGACAAGCGTCACATAATTTATCCTTTATAAATTTTATTTTTGGTAAGCCTACAACAAGATCATGCTTGACCAATTTGTTTAAATGATCCATGTGAATATGAGCAAATCTCTTATGCCATAGCCAAGCATCATTATTGTCGCTACCAAAAGACATTTCATTTTCAAGGATAAATCTTCAAATTAAGTATGAAAATGTTTTTGAAACGCTTACCAACAAACTGAGTTTCATTTGTAGCTTCATTTTGGATGACGCACTCATCTTTATTAAAAACTATCTTGTATCCTTTGTCACAAAGCTGGCTGATGCTTATGAGATTATGTTTTAGACCTTCAACATATAAGACATCTTCAATTGAGGAGATGGTGCTGTACCAACTTTTCCAATGCCTAAAATTTTTCCTTTGTTGTTGTCTCCATATACTACATGTCCCTTTGACTCAAGTGTTTAAAGCTGAAAATTTTGTTATATCACCCGTCATGTGTTTAGAGCAGCCACTATCCAAGTACCACATGTTTGAAGTCTTTTTGTTTGCTTACCTACAAATTGAGATCAAACTTTATTAGGTACCCAATGTGCTTTGGGTCCTTGATGGTTAGTACCTTTCTTTACCCATATGAAATGACCTTTTGGAACACTAATATTTCTAATATGACATGTATTAGGTGTATGACCATGAAGACCACAATAAGAGCAAGTAGGATTAAATCTACTATTAGTAACATATGTATGAGATTTATTTTGAATAATTTTCTTATTATAAAGATCATCCTTTTTCATAACTATAATCTTTTCTTGATTAGATTGACTACTTGCTTTAACAAAAATAGTTTTGTTCAAATTTGGTTTATCAAATTTTGAGTATCCAAGACCACTTTTATCATTTGAGTATCTTTGCATGTTTAGAACATTTTCCAATCCTAATTGTCCCTTTTCGTATCGTTCAATTACTCTATTTAATTGAACAATTTCGAAAGAGAGGGATTCACATTTATTGCATGCAGAATTCTGTTTTAGTTTTCAGAATTTTCTCCATAATATCAACTTTTTCTTGTAAACTTGAGATTTGTTTCTTTTGTGTTGATACTAGTTTACATAGATTTTTACATTCAATAAGTAATTCTTTTTATTGCGTTTTGAGCATCATTGTATTCTATAATTAATTCATTATTAGTCTTATTATAAAGAGGAGAGTCTATATTACTAACCTCTTCATCATCTGATTGATGCGAGGCCATTAATGCAACATTGGCGCATTCTTCACTTTCTGTTTCTGAAGATGAACTTACTTCATTGTCTTCCCAAGCTATGTATGCTTTCTTGAAGTCTTTCTTTCTGTTGAAATTCTTCTTAGCAATATTTGGGCAGTCTGCTTTAATATGTCCTTGTTTTCCACATTCGAAGCAAGTGAAATTTTGATTTGATGTAGAATTGTCTTTCTTCTTGAAGCTTTTCTTTTTGAATGTTCTGTCGTTTTTAAGAAATTTACCAAATTTCTTAACAAGAAGGATAATATTTTCATCTTCATCTGAATCATTCTCTTTGCTTTGTTCTCTTGATTCAGTCTTTAACGCAATATTTTTGTTCTTCTTTTCTTGACTTTCATTTTGTTCTAGCCTTCCGAGTTCGATTTCATGCTCTTGAAGTTTTCCAAATAGTGCAGAAAGAGACATCTTGGATAGGCTTTTCTTTTCTGATATTGCTGTAACTTTTGGTTGCCATGCCCTTGTCAATGACCTTAGTACTTTTAGATTTAGTTCATCATTTGTGAAGATTTTTCCAAGTGCTGTCAAATGATTGGTTAAATGGAGAACCTTTTCTGTAAATCTAGAATAGATTCTCCGGGCTGCATGCGAAATAACTCATATTCTTGTGATAGTGTGTTGAGTTTGGATCTTTTTACTTCAATGGTGCCTTCGTGAGTTACTTCCAACGTATCCCATATTTCTTTTGCTGTTTTACAGTGAGATATGCGGAAAAACTCATCCATTCCTAGTGCAGATTGTAACATGTTCTTAGCCTTTTTATCGAAAAGCACTTTTCTTTTATCCTCATCCGTCCAGGAATTTTTTATCTTTATTTCTTCTTTGTTATTGATGACTGTTGTTGGAATATAGGGACCGTTTTCTACTGCTTCCCATATATCATCTCCTTGTGCCTCAAGATACGCCTGCATGCGTATCTTCCAGAAATCATAGTGTTCTCCAACAAAACATGGTGGCTTGGTACTGCTACCACCATCTCTAAAAACAGGTTGTGCAAAAGCCATGAATAATTGATCGAGGAATAAGTTACCTTAACCTGCTCTGATGCCAATTGTTAGTATAGAAGTACGCCTAAGAGGGGGGGTGAATTAGGTGTTAGTAAATTTTCTTGTTTTTAGTGATATGGTAATCAGATTTTCTGAGTTTAAGAACAAGGCTTAATAACAAGTGCAGTAAGTAAATGAACACGATAGGATTTATCCTGGTTCCCCTTATAACCAAGGGTACGTCCAGTCCTCTTGCACACCACAAGAGATTAATCAACTACTTGTCAGAAAATGTACAATTCCCACCCTGGGATTCTTGCTACAAAACTTCTAACAATTCTTCTAAGATAGCACACCACTATCTTACTTGTACAAATGATACAATAAGGTTTGAATAAATTTAAGATGTGGTATATTGATAAACAACTCAATAGTAATTCAAGTACTTGAGAACTTTTTAGAATGATATGAAAATCTAATGCAAGTACTTAGAAAAATCAGAATTTTGTTCAAAGTTGTTCAAATGAATTAATTCAAGGATGGTTAATTTTTGATCTGAAGTTATGGGGTATTTTATACTCCATAAAAACATCCTTTCAAATTCGTGGCCATTGATCCAAGAGGTTTGATGAAAAATTACAATGTTCTAGAGGCATTCCAGATCTGAAAAATTGTAATGTTTCCAGGTGTATTCGAATACAGTATATGTGTATTCGAATACACGTCTTTGTAACGTTCAAAATATTCAAATTTTACATCTTGTATTCGAATACACATCAGTGTAGTCGAATACAGATCAATGTATTTTAGCCTCTGACTTAACTTGTATTCGACTACATATGAGTGTAGTCGAATACATTTGGCTACTGACTTAGCATGTAGTCGACTACAGATGGGTGTAGTCGAATACACTTGGCCACTGACTTAGCTTGTAGTCGACTACAGATGCGTGTAGTCGAATACACCTTTTAAAGTTTTGCTTCTGACTTAAGTTGTATTCGAATACAACATGGTGTATTCGAATACACTTATGCAAATTGTCAAAAATATGATTTTAAATGATTTGTTAATGTTGTTTTTGATTTTTGAAAACATGTTAAATGCATATGTAAATATGAATTGTTCTCAAGTATTTGAACTATTGATTTGTATCATATACCTTTATATTTACTCATTTATTATTTGGATTTGGAAGCTCATTCAAGATGGTTATCTTGTTTTTGATCTTGCTGCATTGTCCATAGTTGGTGGTCTTGTCGTCATCAAAAACATGTAGTTTACACACCATAACTTCAGATTAATCGATATACAATCCTTTAAACAAACCTTGAACAAATTTCTATTTTTTTTACAAGTACTTGCATCTCATTTTCATATCATTCAGAAAGGTTCTCAAAGTACTTGAAGTAATATTGGATTGATATGATTATACCTCTCTTATATTCTTATTCCAAATCAAACTATATCATTTGTAAAAGAAAGTAGTACTTTCTTAAAGTAGTTTAATCTAAGATAGTGGTGTGGTATCTTAGAAGTTTTGTTAGAAGTTTGTAGTAGAGATCCTAGGGTGGGATTTGTACATTTTCTGAAAATAGTGGAGAAATCTCTTGTAGTGTGCAAGAGGACTGGATGTACCCTTGGTTATAAGGGGAACCATGATAATGTAACCCTTCCTTCACTCCATCAAGTTTGTCCGATTACAAATCACTAATTTTGAATAGAGAAAAAAGATTTAAAAAAATCACTAAAAAAACAAAGAGTATGTTTAAAGATGTGAAAACGAGAGACACATAGAGAAGAGAGAACACAAGAGACACAAAGAGAAGAGAAAAAATGAGAGACACAAAGAGAAGAGAAGGAGAATCTACCTGAGAGCTTAGTTCTCTTTTGAGAGTTTGGTTCTCTTTTGAGAGTGAAAATGATGGCTCTCGTGAGGGAATGAGTGGTTGTAGGCGGCGAGATAAGAGAAATGAGAATTAGGATAGTGGCGGCGCGATGAGAGAAATGAGAATTAGGATTATGTTTGTTACTATCACATTTATATAATGGGTCGCGCTTCTGGGCCTCCTATTTCTAGTGGCCCAAACTCCATTCACATATATATATGGCCGGGTTCGATTATTACCGGTCCAATTTTCACAATCTGAACCGCTCGTATATAACCAATCCAATTCATTTTCCACATCCGTCAACCCGGTCCACCCTATCAACAACTTCCACTTCCTCGAACTGCTATTAATTCAAAACATCCTAACAAATTTAATTAGAAATTAAATAGATTTTGAAAAATTATTCCAAAAAATAAATTCATTTTGAAAAATTAAAATACATAACATTTCAATGCAATTGGTTATCAAAATATCAAATCAATCATTACACATTTCATAACAATCGAATGGAAACCAATCATTACACATATCATAACAATCTAATGGAATTAACGTGTATTTATTTATTACCAAACACAATATGAGGATGAATTTATTAACCTGATGCAAAATGAAACACTATAGATTTTACACAAATAGAAAAGAAGCATTTGTTATTCTTTAAGAAAAAAAAAGAGAAGCATCTGTTCTTTGATTAGTGCTACGTTCTTTTTTTCTGTTGATATTTTTGTTGTTAAGAATCATGGTTGAGCTCAAGAAAGAGAAAAATAATTAAAGAGAAAAATAAAACTTAAAATGATAATTTGAAGAATTGTTTTTACAATTAGAATATGATGTACTTTTATATAGTGCTATTAATGTAACTAACCTAACAACTTCCACCCAACTATAAATAATATTAACTACCTCTAATAGTTCCCCGCAACAGTTGCTGGTTTTTACTTATCAAATAGCTTGTGCAATTGTCATTAGATCCTTTGTAAAGAATCAATTCTCAAACAAGAGTTGAGAAATTTCAGATTCTGTCAAAACAATCAAATTGTAAAACCTCAAACTATAAGAGTTTCTTTATAGTTTGTTTTTAAGATTACTTCCTATCAAGGTTAGATAGGTGCTGGTATTGCTTTATGGGCAGAAAGCATTAGATGTTGAAATAGATCAAGGTTGATCTAAGACTAGGTGTTGTAAGTTCAAGAAAGCTCTTTTCCACTTAGTGGAAAATCTCACAGTGTGAGGACTGGACGTAACCCATATTGGGTGAACCAGGATAAAATCCTTGTGTGGTATTCTCTATCTTATCTCTCTATTTATCACTCTGAATTAATTAAAGCATAAACTAATTTTCTGTTTTTAACTAATCAAGGAACGTTCTCTGTTTTACTACTAAAACCAAGAACGTTCTCCGTTTTCTGTTTTCACAACCAAGATCAATCTTGAGTTATTTTCTTAAGTTTTAACAGGAATTTTTAAAAGGTATATTTACAATTCAAACCCCCCTTTCTTGTAAATCGACATTGTTACTTCAAAGACTTCTGCTATGCCACTAGGAGCGTTATTGTAAGACCCATAATTTTAAAGTATACTTTATGTATTTTAGTGTATTTTGGTATTGAACTCGGAGGCTTTTTAGCCAAATTTATTAATATTTTGGAGTTTATATGACCAAAAAGATATTTGATGCCCGATTAAAATTACTCGTCGATAAATAAATTAAATTAAGTACGGTGAATCCTTTACGAAAAATTTAATGCCTTATGAGTGAAAGGGTAATTTTAATAAATATCTAGATATTTGGAGATATTTGTTAAAAGTAATTAATATATATATATATGTTCGTGTGGAGCGAAAAGAGAAGGAAATAGAAAGAAAAGAAATAGAAAGATAGGAAAAAGAGAAAGAAACGAAAAGGGAAAGAAAGAAAGAAAGCAAAATCCATCTTCTTCCTCTGCCTCGCGTGACCCCCTTCTTCCTCCTTCTTCCACTTTCATTTTCGCTTCTTCCTTTTGTTCAAGAATAGAAACCCAAGGCTTAGTGGGTAAGAAAGCAAGGATTTCTCAGCTTCATACTTCCTCGTTGTTTCGAAAACGAAGAAAAACCGTGTTAGGGATTTCAAAACCGTCGAACACAAACCTTCCCGTTTCATCTAGATCTAAGCTTCGTTTCGCAAAGAGATAGAAGGGAAAGTTGTTCACTACCACGCTACGGTGCTAGGGAACCAACTTTGGAAGCAACATTGCGAGTGAAGATTTTACCAGATTTACTCGCAGTACCGTAATCGCACGTTAAAGCTAACGTGAAGGTAAGGGCTCCTTACAAACTTCTAGTTTGCATTTAGGGACTTATCTGTGGTTGAGTGGAAAAGAATTTTGTTAGGGTTAAAGTGTTGATTTGGGGAAAATGAATTTAAGGCTTTATGGGTAAAATCTTAGAGTTTGGTTTTGGTGATATTGATGAATGTTTCGCGGAAAATGAATTTAACCCATTGGTGTATGAATTTGAGTAAATGAAGTTTGACGTGTTCATAATTCAAGCTTATGAAATTTGATATGTGTATGGTTGGATTTTTGTGGAGAAATGAATTGATGTGTTTTAGTGTGAATCGTGGATTGAATTTGATAATATGTTTGAGTTTGTTTTGTGTGGAATTTGAAAACCATTAGAGTTAAACGAGTATTAAGAATGGGGAATCTCTTAATGTCTTGTTTACTTAATGTTTGTTTTGAAAATCGTTTAAGTTAAATGAGTATTAAGAATGGGGAATCTCTTAATGTCTTGTTTACTTAATGTTTGTTTGAAAAATCGTTTAAGTTAAATGAGTATTAAAAACGGGGAATCTCTTAATGTCTTGTTTACTTAATGTTTGTTTTGAAAATCGTTTAAGTTAAATGAGTATTAAGAATGGGGAATCTCTTAATGTCTTGTTTACTTAATGTTTGTTGTGAAAATCGTTTATGTTAAATGAGTATTAAAAATGGGGAGTCTTTTAATATCTGCATTTGCTTAACGATTGTCGTGGATGGAGTCAGTATATGCTCATGCATTTTCATTCTTTTGTAAATCGTGCATACCCGTGATAGGTGGCACCTTGATAAATAGTACTTTGGCCTGTTAATATAGGGGCTCAGTTATTCATTCAATCGATTTCCCAATTGATTGAATTAAGCCCAGAGTACAGTTTTCACGAAAAACCCTCAGGAAATCGATTTCCCAATCGATTGGCTTTAACACAGGGGCTCAGTTATTCATTCAATCGATTTTCCAATCGATTGATTTAAGCCCAGAGTTCAGTTTTCACTAAAACCCTTCATCCAAATCGATTTCCCAATCGATTGGCTTAATGGTAATTCTTATTTTGAGTTAGATGATCGATTGCTCAATTGGTTCATCAATGGATTGGCCAGTTGTTTATTACTTGATTGATTTAAGACTTATTTTGACTTCATTTTCATTTGGCAAGTATTATATGAACTTTTAGCATATGGAAAGTCCTTATAAGGTGCATGCTTAGTGGAAAGGTTATTTTGTGCATTAAAAAACTTAAATGTTATGTGTTAACTGTTAATTTCGGTTGGTGACACTTTACAACTATTGTGGAAATCTGGGCTTTGCCTTCAGATGAGAGTCAGGACAATCCTATCGGTTCGTACCCTGTGGATGGGAATGTAGACGGGAACACCTGATTGGAGCTATGTTAGGAGGATCTTACGGGGGCGTGGAGATCACTCAGGGTGTATAGTTTTTTGGTAGAATGATCAGATTAGGTTGACATAGAGGGAAAAAATGTCTTTATTTTGGATTGCGTTTATTTTAAATTGGAAGATTGTATCTTTACTAATATTGTCAGCACGACTTCTTATGTTAATGGATTCCATGTATCACTGGCTGTTGTGTGTAAATACAATTTTCTGTTGCTGCACAGACTGCTGCCAGGACTCGACGTGATATTGAAAAGAGGGAAAGAGAGATATGTGCTGCAAAGTCAAGAGGATTAGAAGACTTCCGTCGTTACAATCCTCCCAAGTTTAAGGGGGGTGAGAATTCAGAGAAGGCGGATCAATGGATCCAAGAAGTGGAGAAGATCTTCGAAATGATTAACTGTCAGGCGGGAATGAAGGTCAACTATGCCACTTATATGCTGTTAGGGGATGCTGAGTACTGGTGGAGGAGTGCAAGATTGTTGATGAGAGCAGCTCACGAGGAGGTGGATTGGGAATCATTCAAAAGGAAGTTTTTAGACAAATACTTTCCGATGAGTACCAGGACTAAACTGGGTCATGATTTCCTGAAATTGCATCAGGGCAACATGACCGTGGGCGAATATGCTGCTAAGTTTGAATCGCTATCGAGACATTTCAGGTTTTTCCGTGAAGAGATTGATGAAACATTCATGTGTCATCGTTTCCAAGACGGACTAAAGTATGAGATTCAAGACTCTGTCTTGCCCTTGGGAATTCAACGTTTCCAAGTTCTGGTGGAAAAGTGTAGGGAAGTTGAGGATATGAAGAATAAGAGGGCTAGCCAAGGAAGGAATTTTAGTGCAGGAGGGCCCAGTCGGGTGAATTATCAGAACAACAAGGGGAAACAAGTTGCTAAACCTTATAATCGACCACAAAATAACAATGGTGGGCAGAATCGCCCATGGAACCAGAATTTCGGGAGACAATTGGGACGAGTGGTTCGATGTTTCCGATGTGGGGAAGAGGGACATTATGCTAACGCTTGTACCCCTAATACTCTCACCTGCTACAATTTTCAGAAGCCAGGACACATGGCAAAGGATTACACGGCTCCGAAGGTAGAACAAGTTGTGAATGTAACTAGGGCTACTCGTCCTACTGCTAGAGGACGCATTTATTGTGTGAGTGCTGAAGATAGGAATCCATCTGGCAATCTGATTCAACGTAACTGTGAGATTGCAGGTAACACTCTAAGGATTGTGTGAATCGCTTGAAGTTATCTGTGTCTGCTTTACCTTTTGATTTGGTTGTTTCCACACCTGCTAAGACTTTGACAGTAAATTATGCATGTTTACATTGTCAAATAGCTATTCAGAATAGGGATTTCTTGGTTAATTTGATTTGTTTACCTCTACAATCACTCGAGGTCATTCTCGGTATGGATTGGATGTCTTACCATTATGTGATCTTAGATTGTGCTCGTAAATTGATTCTTTTTCCTGAACCAGGAGTTGTTAAGTATCTAGCCGCCAACAGACTCCGAGTGTCGCTAAGAGAAGGAACTCATGAGTTTTTGTCTCTGGCTAATGTGGAGGCAAAGATAAATGTGGACATAGAATATCTGATGCTCGTTAATGAGTACCGAGACGTATTTCCAACGGAAATTCCAGGATTGCCACCGGTAAGAGAAGTGGAATTTTTCATTGATTTGCACCCAGGAATCAGACCTATTTCAATGGCACCGTATCGAATGTCGCCATTGGAATTAAATGAGCTCAAAAGCCAAATTGAAGACTTGTTGGAGAAGAAATTTATTAGACCAAGTGTATCACCATGGGGAGCTCCAGTTTTGCTAGTTAAGAAGAAGGACGGAAGCTCGCGCTTATGTGTGGATTATAGACAGCTTAATAAGGCAACTATTAAGAATCGTTATCCTTTGCCACGCATCGATGATTTAATGGATCAATTGAGAGGGGCCGCGATATTTTCGAAGATTGACTTGAAGTCGGGTTACCATCAGATTCGAGTAAGGGAAGGAGATATTCAGAAAACTGCTTTCAGAACCCGTTACAGACATTATGAATATATCGTTATGCCGTTTGGGGTTACCAATGCACCAAAAAATTTCATGGACTACATGAACAGAATCTTTAATCCATTCCTTGACAAGTTTGTTGTGGTGTTCATTGATGATATATTAATTTATTCGAGAACTGAAGAAGATCATGGAGAACATTTACGTCAAGTTCTTGAGATTTTACGCGAGAAGCAATTGTATGCCAATCTGTCAAAGTGTGAATTTTGGCTAGAAAAGTGAATTTCTAAGGACATGTGATAACCAAGGAAGGAATCGCTGTAGATCCGGCTAAGATCGAGGCGGTTCTTGCTTGGAAATAGCCTCAGACTGTCACTGACATACGAAGTTTCGTAGGATTGGCAGGGTACTACAAAAGGTTTATTGAAGGTTTTGCTAAGATTGTGACTCCATTGACACAACTTACCAGAAAAGATCAACCGTTCGCATGGACGGAGAAGTGTGAGAAAAAATTTCAGTTACTAAAGAGAAAATTGACGACCTCACCAGTATTGGTATTACCGCAATCAGAAGAACCCTATGAAGTTTATTGTGATGCATCTCACCAAGGTTTGGGATGTGTTCTGATGCAACACAAGAAAGCTGTAGCTTATGCCTCAAGGCAATTGAAGATTCATGAGAGAAACTATCCTACTCATGATTTGGAGCTTGCTGCTGTTGTTTTTGCATTGAAGATCTGGAGGCACTATTTATATGGGTGCACGTTCAGAGTGTTCAATGACCATAAAAGTTTGAAATATTTGTTTGATCAGAAGGAATTGAACATGCGCCAGAGACGATGGATGGAGACTCTCAAGGATTTTGATTTCACACTGCAGTACCACCCTAGGAAGGCCAATGTAGTGGCTGATGCGTTGAGTAGAAGAAGTGTCTCGGTGTCTTCAACAATTATGGCTAGACAACAAGAGTTGTGGGAAGCTTTTAGAGATCTACACTTGAACGTAGAGTTTCCACCAGGAATTTTGAGATTCGGAATGATTAAGATTTCGAGTGGACTACTTGAAGACATTGTAAATTCTCAAGATGACGTCTTAATTCAAGAGAAGAGGAACCTAATAGTGCAAGGGAAGACGACTGAGTTTAAGGTTAGATCAGATAATATTTTGCGATGTAATGGTAGGATTTGTGTACCAGGAATTACATATATGAGGAAAACAATTTTAGAAGAGGCTCATAAGAGTTAGTTGAGCATTCATCCTGGAGCAACAAAGATGTATCAGGATTTGAGACAGAATTACTGGTGGCCAGGAATGAAAAAACATGTAGCGGAGTATGTATCAACTTGTCTAACTTGTCAGAAAGCGAAGGTGGAACATCAGCGACCTGTTGGGATGTTGCAACCTTTAGATATACCTGAATGGAAGTGGGACAGCATTTTCATGGATTTTATAACTGGATTGCCAAAAACAAGGAGAAAGAATGATTCTATATGGGTGATAGTGGATCGACTGACTAAATCCGCACACTTTTTGCCAGTAAAGACCACCTATAAGGTAGATCAGTTAACAGAGATCTACATTGCTGAAATTGTGAGATTACACGGAGTACCATCAAGTATTGTATCAGACCGTGATCTGAAGTTCACATCACATTTTTGGGGAGCATTGCACGAAGCGTTCGGAATGAAACTACGATTGAGTTCAGGTTACCATCCACAAACGGACGGACAGACTGAAAGGACAAATCAGTCCCTAGAAGATCTATTGAGAGCATGTGTATTAGATGATAAAGGAAGTTGGGATGATGTACTTCCGTTGATTGAGTTCACCTACAACAATAGTTTCCACGCAAGTATTGGAATGGCACCATATGAAGCTTTATATGGGCGCAAGTGTCAAACGCCCTTATGTTGGTATAAGGACGGTGAAAGTATGATTGTCGGACCAGAGATGGTACAACAGACTACAGCTAAGGTAAAGAAGATCTAGGAGAAAATGAAGACTTCACAAGATCATCAGAAGGGTTACGCGGACAAGCGTCGCAGACTTTTAGAATTCGAACAGGGCGACCATGTATTTCTAAGAGTCACACCTACTACTGGAATTGGTAGAGCCTTGAAATCGAAGAAGTTGACTCCGAAATTCATTGGACCATATCAGATTTCTACACGAATTGGACCTGTTGCTTATCCGATTGCATTGCCTTCGATACTGTCCAATATTCATGACGTGTTTCATGTGTCACAATTAAGGAAATATCTTGTAGATCAATCTCATGTGATCGAACCAGACACAATCCAACTAAAGGATAATTTGTCATTCGAAGTACCCCCTGTGAGAATTGATGACAGGAAGATTAAGTGATTGAGGACCAAGGATGTGTCGTTGGTCAAGGGGATTTGGAACCCAATTACTGTAGATGCAACTTGGGAACTGGAGAGCAAGATGAGAGAACAACACCCAGAGTTATTTATCGACGCATAGTTTAGAGGACGAAACTAATTTTAGGGGGGTAGTAATGTAAGACACATAATTTTAAAGTATACTTTATGTATTTTAGTATTGAACTCGGAGACTTTTTAGTCAAAGTTATTAATATTTTGGAGTTTATATGACCAAAAAGATATTTGATGCCCGATTAAAATTACTCGTCGATAAATAAATTAAATTAAGTACGGTGAATCCTTTACGAAGAATTTAATGCCTTATGGGTGAAACGGTAATTTTAATAAATATCTAGATATTTGGAGATATTTGTTAAAAGTAATTAAATATATATATATATATTATATATATATATATATATATATATATATATATATATATATATATATATATATGTTTGTATGGAGGGAAAAGAGAAGGAAATAGAAAGAAAGAAATATAAAGGAAGGAAAAAAAAGAAAGAAAGGAAAAGGGAAAGAAAGAAAGAAAGCAAAATCCATCTTCTTCCTCTGCCTCGTGTGACCCCCTTCTTCCTCCTTCTTCCACTTTCATTTTCGCTTCTTCCTTTTGTTCAAGTTTAGAAACCCAAGGCTTAGTGGGTAAGAAAGCAAGAATTTCTCAGCTTCATACTTCCTCGTTGTTTCGAAAACGAAGAAAAACGATGTTAGGGATTTCAAAACCGTCAAACACAAACCTCCCCGTTTCATCTAGATCTAAGCTTCGTTTCGCAAAGAGATAGAAGGGAAAGTTGTTCAGTACCACACTACGGTGCTAGGGTACCAACTTTGGAAGCGACGTTGCGAGCGAAGATTTTACCGGATTTACTTGCGGTACCGTAATCGCACGTTAAAGCTAACGTGAAGGTAAGGGCTCCTTCCAAACTTCTAGTTTGCATTTAGGGACTTATCTGTGGTTGTGTGGAAAAGAATTTTGTTAGGGTTAAAGTGTTGATTTGGGGAAAATGAATTTAACGCTTTATGGGTAAAACCTTAGAGTTAGGTTTTGGTGATATTGATGAATGTTTCGCGGAAAATGAATTTAACCC
This sequence comes from Cicer echinospermum, assembly GCA_002896215.2. Lineage (NCBI taxonomy): Eukaryota > Viridiplantae > Streptophyta > Magnoliopsida > Fabales > Fabaceae > Cicer > Cicer echinospermum. The sequence continues at coordinate 7,513,949 of PGTU02000006.1, read as the reverse complement.
ATTGGTGTATGAATTTGAGTAAATGAAGTTTGACGTGTTCATAATTCATGCTTATGAAATTTGATATGTGTATGGTTGAATTTTTGTGGAGAAATGAATTGATGTGTTTTGGTGTGAATCGTGGATTGAATTTGATAATATGTTTGAGTTTGTTTTGTGTGGAATTTGAAAACCATTAGAGTTAAACGAGTATTAAGAATGGGGAATCTCTTAATGTCTTGTTTACCTAATGTTTGTTTTGAAAATCATTTAAGTTAAATGAGTAATAAGAATGTTTGAGTTTGTTTTGTGTGGAATTTGAAAACCATTAGAGTTAAACGAGTATTAAGAATGGGGAATCTCTTAATGTCTTGTTTACCTAATGTTTGTTTTGAAAATCATTTAAGTTAAATGAGTAATAAGAATGGGGAATCTCTTAATGTCTTGTTTACTTAATGTTTGTTTTGAAAATCATTTAAGTTAAATGAGTATTAAGAACGGGGAATCTCTTAATGTCTTGTTTACTTAATGTTTGTTTTGAAAATCGTTTAAGTTAAATGAGTATTAAGAATGGGGAATCTCTTAATGTCTTGTTTACTTAATGTTTGTTGTGAAAACGTTTAAGTTAAATGAGTATTAAAAATGGGAAATCTTTTAATATCTGCATTTGCTTAACGATTGTCGTGGATGGAGTCAGTATATGCTCATGCATTTTCATTCTTTTTGTAAATTGTGCAGACCCGTGATAGGTGGCACCTTGGTAAATAGTACTTTGTGCTGTGATAGGCGGTACATTTATGATTTACGTTTTTGTAAATTGTGCAGACTCGTGATAGGTGGCACCTTGGTAAATAGTACTTTGGCCTGTGATAGGCGGTACATTTACAATTTACGTTCTTTTTAGTAAACACTGCAGACCCGTGATAGGTGGCACCTCGGTAAACGGTACGGGCCCGTGATAGGCAGTACGTTTATGGTTTACGCTTTTTAGTAAATCGTGCAGACCCGTGATAGGTGGCACCTCGGTAATTGGTACTTTGGCCTGCGATAGAGGGTACAATTATGATTTACGGCCCTTCGAGGAGGGTTTTGGTTTGGAATTCCGAGTCCATGCATTTTGGCATATACGCATTGCATTAGGATGCTTGACACACGAGTCATGTTTGATTCAAGTGTATGATTGAGTGTTTGAACTTGAGATGTCATTGTGATTTGTGATGATTGTACTAAGTGTCTATGTTTGGAACAAATTGTGTGTAAGTGAAATTGATTGTAAAACTGTTTCGAACTCAAGTTGTCGTGGTGATTGTGTGGAAATTGCTAAGTGTTATGTTTTTGGAGTGTGTGTGTGAATGTGATTGAGTTAGTTTATGTGGTTTTAAGAAAAACATGCAGGGAAATCGATTCCCAAATCGATTCTATTAAAAGCTATTCCTCAAAATCGATTTGGCAATCGATTGTATTCATTACAGGAGCTCAGCCATTTTGACAAAATCGATTTGCCAATCGATTTGGCCATTACAGGAGCTCAGCCATTTTGACAAAATCGATTTGGAAATCGATTGGCTTTAATAAAGGGGCTCAGTTATTCATTCAATCGATTTCCCAATCGATTGAATTAAGCCCAGAGTACAGTTTTCACGAAAAACCCTCAGGAAATCGATTTCCCAATCGATTGGCTTTAACACAGGGGCTCAGTTATTCATTCAATCGATTTCCCAATCGATTGATTTAAGCCCAGAGTTCAGTTTTCACTAAAACCCTTCATCCAAATCGATTTCCCAATCGATTGGCTTAGTGGAAATTCTTATTTTGAGTTAGATGATCGATTGCTCAATTGGTTCATCAATGGATTGACCAGTTGTTTATTACTTGATTGATTTAAGACTTATTTTGACTTCATTTTCATTTGGCAAGTATTATATGAACTTTTAGCATATGGAAAATCCTTTTAAGGTGCATGCTTAGTGGAAAGGTTATTTTGTGCATTCAAAAACTTAAATGTTATGTGTTAACTGTTAATTTCGGTTGGTGACCCTTTACAACTATTGTGGAAATATGGGCTTTGCCCTCATATGAGAGTTAGGACAATCCTACCGGTTCGTACCCTGTGGATGGGAATGTAGACGGGAACGCCTGACTGGAGCTATGTTAGGAGGATCTTACGGGGCGCGTGGAGATCACTCAGGGTGTATAGTTTTTTGGTAGAATGATCAGATTAGGTTGACATAGAGGAACATATGTCTTTATTTTGGATTGCGTTTATTTTAAATTGAAGATTGTATCTTTACTAATATTGTCAGCACGACATCTTATGTTAATGGATTCCATGTATCACTGACTGTTGTGTAAATACTTTGGACTCATATTTCAAAAACTATTCCGCTGCGTATCAATTATATTGACTTATATAATTATCCAAAGGTATTTTACTTAATTATTCTTTGTTTCATGAATTTGTTTCAATAAAAAAAAAGAAAAAAAAAATCGGGGTGTTACAGTTATGGACATCTTGTACATCAGTTGGAGTAACTTGAAATTCTAGTTCATCTGACAACATAGGTGGCAAAGGTTGAGGGGTAGCTAAAGAAGAGATGACCTTCTTAAGTAGGGACACATGAAACACTGGATGTATCTTACTCTCTGGTGGAAGAGCTAACTCAAATGCAACTGCTCCAATCTGCTTTGAAATCTAATATGGTCCATAAAAACGAGGACTTAATTTCTCATTTCTCTTATTATTCCAGGACCGCAATCTGTAGGGCTGTAATTTCAAATAAACCCAATCTCCAAACCCTAGTGAAATAGGATGCCTATACTGATCAACGTACTTTTTCATCTAATTCTAAGCTGTGACCAAATTGTTTTTTAGATCATGCAACATTTGGTCCCTATCTTGTGTCATGATGTTAACTTCTTCAAAAACCGAAGGAATAGGAGTCCCTTTTAGGAGATGAGGTGGGTCTCGATCGTATAATGCCTTAAAGGGGGTTAATTTTAGAGAGTTGTAATAATTGGTATTAAACCAAAATTCTACCCAACTTAGCCACTTTGGCCATTGTTTGGGCTTAGTGCCTGAGAGGCATCTCAAGTATGTTTCCAAACACCTATTGACTACTTCGATTTGTCCATCTATTTGAGGATGGTAAGCAGAGCTAAATTTGAGTCTCGTACCTGCCATTTTGAACAACTCCGACCAAAAATGTCTCAGGAAAATCTTATCTCTGTCAGACACAATAGTAGAGGGGAAGCCATGTAACTTTACTACCTCTTGAAGGAAAATTTCAGCAACAAATTTTTCAGTGAAAGGATGACTAAGTGCTAGAAAATAAGCATATTTAGTCAATTTGTCCACCACTATGAGAATGACATTTTTACTTGAACCTTAGGTAATCCTTCAATAAAATCCATAGATCTATCAGCCCAAACCTGATTGGGTATAGGTAGTGGTTGAAGAAGGCATGCCGGAGACAAAGCTTGATACTTGTTCAGTTGACACACCTCACAATTGGCCACATGTTGCTGGATATCTTTTCTCATGCCCTCCCAATACATAACCTCAGAAATTCTTTTATAGGTTCTGAAAAAGCCAGAGTCTCCCCCCACTGTTGAGTTGTGAAATTCTTGTAGCAAAATGGGAATCCTTGAAGGTCCTTTTGGTAGCACCAATCTCCACTTATAGAGCAATTTTTTGTTTTGAAATGTATAGCCTGGATGAGCATTATGATCTTGGACTAGATCATGTATCATTTTTTGTAACTTAGGATCTCAATAAGTTTCTGACTCCCAATCTTCCACCTCTTCAAAGTGAACTGAAGACAAAGTTGCACATGTCATCTTTCTATAAAGTGCATCAGCCACACCATTTTCTTTTACAGGCCTATAATGGATTTCAAAGTCTAGTCCCATGAGTTTTGATGTCCACCTAAAATATTCTTCACCCATTACTCGTTGTTCTGTTAGAAATTTTAGGCTTTTTTTATCAGTGATGATGACGAAATGCCTTCCTAGCAAGTAATGTCGCCATTTTTGAACAACCATCACAATAGCCATCAACTCTCTTTCATAAACTGACTTAGATTGTCCTCTATCTGATAATGTTTGGCTAAGAAAAGCCACTGGTCTCCCCTCCTGCAATAAAACTACACCCAAGCCCTTGTTAGATGCATTAGTTTCTATGGTAAAGGTTTTAGAGAAATCAGGAACAGTGAGTGTTGGCAATTATGCCACCAATCTCTTGAGTTGTTCCAAGGCAGCTTGGGATTTACTATTCCATTGGAAGTTGTCTTTCTTCAAAAGGTGGGTCAAGGGCCTAGGTATCTTGCCATAATCTTTAACAAATCTTCGAAAATACCCTATCAGCCCCAAAAATCCTCTTAAGGCCTTGATGTCCTTGGGTGTTGCCAATCTAACATAGCTTCAATCTTCTTTGGATCTGCTGCAACTCCATCTGCTGAGATGATATAACCCAAATACCCTAATTGAATCTGCTCAAAAGTGCCTTTTTATTGTTGGAAAATAATTGATTCTCTTTCAACAAAGTTAGAACAATCCTTAAATGCCTTTGGTATTCCTGTTCATCTGTACTGTAAACCAAGATGTCATCGAAGAAAACCAACACAAACTTTCTCAAGTACGACCTTAACACTTCATTCATAAGGGGTTGAAAAGGTGAAGGGGCATTCGTAAGTCCAAAAGGCATGACAATAAACTCATAATGCCCTTCATGAGTTCTAAAAGCTGTTTTTGGAATATTTTCTTCCCGCATCCTAATTTAATGATACCCCGATTTCAGGTCCAATTTTGAAAACATCATTGCGCCTCCCAATTCATCAAGCAACTTGTCAATAATAGGAATATGGAACTTATCTGGTATGGTTGTCTTATTCAAAGCCCTGTAATCTACACAAAAGCGCCATCCGCCATCTTTTTTTTTTTTCTTTCACTAAAATGATTGGACTAGAATAGGGGCTAACACTTGGTCTAATTATACCAGAATTCAACATATCATCTACTAATCTTTCTATTTCATTTTTTTGATAGTGAGGGTACCTATAAGGCCATATATTGGGAATATTAGCACCTTCCTTCAAGATAATAGCATGGTCTTGCCTTCTAGTAGGAGGTAGCTCTTGAGGTTCTGGAAAAACATCACCATATTCTTCTAAAATAGCTGTTGTCCATTCTGGATTTTCATCTGTAACTGCAGTTTCGGCTTGTAGTTGATGGTATTCCACTAAGAATCCTTGTCCTTGATCATTTAACGCTTTCAAAAGGGACTTTAGAGATGCTACATCTCTAGTTAAATCAGGGTCCCCTTTCAAAGTATGATAACCATTTCCAATAGGAATTCTAAGTGTCAACTCACAAAAATTGGCTCTAATTTCTCCCAGACCAGCCAACCATTCCATCCCCTACACTACATCCACTCCTCCAAAGATCAAAGACATAAAAATCTTGTTGCACTTTGAGTCCTTGCATCACCAATTCTAATTGTGGACACACTCCTCCACAGTCAAGTTTTCTTTCATCTCCTACTTCCACCGTGTATATGGAGGTTGCAAACATTTGCAAATTATGTTCCTTCACAAAAGTGGCTGAAGTGAAATTATGTGAAGCTCCACAACCTACAAGGACCATAACATGTTCCTCACCAATCATTCCCCATAACTTAATGGTTTTCTTTGAAGTGAGACCATCAATGCTACACATAGACAATTTGAGGTCTTTCAATTCTCCCTCCACTTCCACTAGATTCGGTTCCTTCAATTCACATTTCTCATATTCCTAACCCAAAACCAGCATGTGCAACAACTTGTTAACACACACATGGCCTGGACTAAACCTCTCATCACAGCGAAAACATAATCTCTTCCGTGATTTCTCTTGCATTTTAGCCTCGGTTAACCTTCTGAATCCTCTACTTCTGAAAGTTCCAAGAGGCTTTGCAACACTTCTTTCCCCTGAAGAACTTCCAACTCCGGAAATTGTAGTTTGCATTTGTTGCTTTACCTTGGGTTCCCGTGTCATCGTTCTAGTATTATTGTAAGTTCTCATTGGTTTACCTCCATAATTCGCGGAATTGCTACCCTTGGTGACTAAATTGTTCTTCTCATCAACTCTTTGAGCAAAGTCCATTAATTCCGCAAAAGTCTCCACTGAGTGTAATTTTAATTATGCTCTTATCACTTCCTCCACCTTTTGACCATGTTTCGCGAGTCTATGGAATTTTCTGGCGTCTCTCCATACAACATAGCCCGACTCCCATCGCTGGAATCATCTTCCTGCCTCGCGTGAATTAGCTTGACAGCATCAGCCAAGTCATTCAATTGGCGCCTGGTTTCCAACCGCTCCACCCTCTCTTGTTCCATATGTTTTTCCCACGTTTCACGCAAGCCAACAACCCTTCAAAACCTCGTTCCAGAACTTCCATTCGTACTTCCATACTGCGTGCTTCCATATTGAGCGTAAATACCATGAATTTCTCCTGGATTTTTGTTGCTCTGATACCAGTGTTGGAACTGGTTAGTACATAATTGAAATGGGGGAACTGAGTTCTTTATTGAATTTAAACAGAATGCGAGTTTACAATTATGTTCGGGCAGAATTGATAAACGATTACAAGAATATCCACTCCAAGAATTTGAGAGCTTGGTATCTCCCTTTCCAATAACCACTCAGAAATTTTATGTCTTCCTTTATCTAATTTCCTAATTTTATTTGCTCCATAACTGCTCTAGAGCAGCAGTTACTGCCTGATTTACAACTTAAATTGATATAATAACTGCCTAAATAAAAAATAACTGCAATATAAATTAAATTCCCATTTAAAATTCTAACTCTTGACCTTCCTCTTATAATATTTAGTTATAAGAGGCCTAACATATTCCTATTAGGTTTCCTCCACATAGTCCTTTAGCACCACAATGGTATAAGCTTGAGGATCAAGATGGTGTTAAACTTGTTCAAGGAGAGTCAATGGTGTTTGTTTGGATGGGATCTCAAGCTGATGAAAGTTTTCTTGATGCTTGGCATTCGGATGCAACAACTACTAATGTCAAAAACATCGCTTACACTTGTTCGAAAGTGTATATTTCTTCTCGAAAGTGTATATCACAATTGTGGTGTTTGATAATGGATATATAAATGGAGGTAAGAATGCTGGAGGAAAAAATGGTGATGTTGATAAGAGAATTGGTAAGGTAAGGATTAGGATTAGGCTTTCAACACTTGAAAGTGATAGGATTTATACTCACTCTTATCCACTTATAAACTTGCGTACTCAAGGAGCCAAATAAAAATGGGAGAAATCCAATTGGCAGTGAGATTCTCTTGTCCTTCTTTGTTAGGGGTGGGCAAAGTTCAGTTCTGAACTAGAACCGTTTGAAAATTAAACCGAACTAATTTTCAGTTTGAAAAAACCAAATTGAATCGGTTTTCAGTTCAAAAAACCAAACGAACAATTTTATAATTTGGTGCACCGGTTTATTATTTGAACCGAACCTAACTAGTTTAACTTAATTTTTTATTTATATAAACCAAATTTTACATATGGATGGACCGGTTCAAGTTTTTATTTATATAAGCCAATTTTAACTTGATTTCTATAAAAAAAATCTGGTTCAAGTTTTTAGAAATAAAAACCGGTTCGATTCAGTTTTCGAACTGAAAATCAGTTAGGTTTGGTTTTTTTAAATTGAAAACCGATTCGGTTCTAGTTTTAAAAAATTAGTTCGAAAATAGTTCGTTCTTAATTTTTAGAAACCAATTCAATTCAAAAACAGTTCGGTTCAGTTCAATTCTGCAGTTTGGTTCAGTTTTTGGTTTTTTTTGAACACCCATACTACATATGTCCATTGTCTATGTTTCAGTCAGAGAGTTTGAGAAGCCAAGCTGCCGCGATCACAACATTGAGGTTCAAACGAGGTGAACCACCTCTTAGTAAAGAGGTTGTTGAGTTCATGCTAGACATGAGAGCAAATGTGTGGAGCATGAGGAGAGGAAGAGCTCAGTTTTACAGGATCGCGGCGGGTCTTCTAAGCAGTTTAGTTTCTCGTTTGTTAAAAAAATCGAAGAGATACGCAGTTGGAAGAGTTCGGTTACAACAATAGTTGGTTATTTCATCTTTCTCTTCATCATTTTCAAGCCAGGAGTTATTTTGCCAGCAATGTTTACCTTCTTATTCTTGAAGGGAATTTGGAAGTACAGATTTTAAGGCCAAGATATCCTTCTCATATGGATATGAAACTTTCTCATGCTGATACAGCAACTAATGAAGAATTAGAAGAAGAGTTTGATCATTTCCCAACTAAATTTAGCGGTGGTAATCTGCAGAAAATGTATGATAGATTGAGAGGTATTTCAGGGAGAGTGTTAGCTGTGATGGGTGATTTGGCAACTCAAGGAGAAAGGGTGCAGTCTCTTATCAGCTGGAGGGATCCAAGAGCAACAGCTTTGTTCTTGATTTTCTGTTTGGTTGCTATCATTTTGACTTATTTAATTCCTTTTCACGTTATATTCTTTGTTTGGGTCAGTTACTTTGTAAGACATCCAAGGCTTCGCTTCGATTTGCCTGCACTTCCGCAGAACTTCCAAAGGAGGATGCCTGCAAAATCAGTTTTTTTCTAATCAATTTTTTGCTTTTTCTTTATTTGGAAACTCTGTTTGGTTGTTTCTTATCTTTAGTAATTTTTCTTTGAGTATTTCAGTAATGAAATTGTTTTTCAATTTTATTTGTTTTGTTTTAACTCGATTAATTATTAATGGAATGGAATGGAACACTTTCAAGAGCATTATGCATGTATTTTTTTTCTTTAGTTTTAAAAGTTTGTTGGCTGTTTTTAAGTTATGATTTAATTATCTATATTATGTGACGATTTCTACTGTTGCATTAGTGTTGTGATTTGTTGTATAGAACAACCTTACCAGAGGTGAAGGGATAAAACTGTATGAATTTGTGCCTTTTTTTGGCAATCATCTTGTAATGCTAATATGCTTTACCACTTAAAAAAAAAGCAGAAAAAAGAAGCATAAGTATGCTACTTAATTGTTTTTTTTTTCTTCTGTTTTCTGATGTACCAGGTAATTGATGTATGCATTATAACAGGATATTATTTGAGTTAGACAAGTGTTCTAAGCCTTGTGTTTGCTCTCTTGTTGTTATCAGTTCTTGTTTATACTATATGGCTACTACTGGTATTGCTTTTGGGACCTACTTGATACCATCTAGATTCTTAATTTGTCCAATATTTTCTTGAGTCTTACATTTGTGTTTTTCTGTATTATCTTTGTATCGAATGAGGTTTATGTACCATAGTTTATACAAATCAAATGTAATCAATTTCCATATAACCACAATTAAATTATTTTTACAATGTATGGATTCAGTGATGCACAATACTAATTTAGCATCTAAACTTTTTTTCATGTAACATTGTCTGAAGATAGATCTTGATCAGTTAAATACACTATAAAGAAAATAAACCATCCATTCTGAAGTTTGAAACTATGTATACATCACAGCATACTATCTGTTCTAGCCGGTAGCCTCTTGAAGAAGTTGCTTGGAACAGAAGGCAACTTGCTTCGAAACTTAGGATGCCGCAAAAAGTACAAACCAGCTGCCAAAGCCACCACTCTTGGTGGTGTTGCATATAGAATGACTGCTGAACACAAGCTGAACACTACAAAGAGACTAGTTGCTCTTGGATCTCTCCAACTTAGTAGAGAATGAAACCTCTCTCCTTGTGTAGCTATATCTCCAACAATAGTTTGAATCCTTCCTGCTACACTTCTAAGCCTATCATATCTCATTCTAACAACATCATGGGATTTAGAAGTGGGAAAAGTATCAAACTCTTCATCAAGTTCGTCCGGTTGAACTCCTTCAGCCCATGACAGTTTTGTATCCATATGAGGTGGGTTTCGTGAACGAAACCGATAGTTCCACAAACCAATCAAGAACATGTAAAGGAACAATGTTGGAAGAATCAATTCTGGATATAAAATTAATATCAGAAACAAAATGTGAACTAGTACCGATGTGATGGGGTTTTTCCAATTGCAAACTTGGTTGAACCATTTTCCCATTGTGATCATGCTAGAAAAAAGCGACATCACGCGAAAGAAGTTCGCCTTGCTTCTTCTCATGCTCCATATATGTGAATCAACATCCAACATGTATTCAATTACCTCTTTCCTAAGAGGAGGTTCAGCTCTACCAAGTCTCATAGCTACAATATTCATAGCTTGGTACCTTAAATTTTCAACTTGGTTAACTGTGAAAGGACTTATATAATGCATCTTAGGAAGCAAAGGTTGACCATAAATATAAACCATGTTAGCTAATGAGAGAGTAGTGAACCTCAATGCTAGTTGAAGCTCACCCATTTTTTTGACACCATGTTGGTGCAAAACAAGAAGTGGATAAGAATTTGTGTAAATTTTATGAGCTTCAAGTGTCGAGAGCCTAATCCTTACCTTTCCAATTCTTGAATCTTTGGCTGCATTATTTCTACCACCACTAGGAACTTTATCTCCTCCACCTAAATGGCAATTATCAAAAACACCTAGTGTTATTACAGTGCAAGGATCATAAACTTCCCATGTGTATTGCTCATTCCATTTAGGACTAAAAGTGTCAAGAATTGTTCTAGTTCTGATCCATTTCTGGCCATACTTTGCTACGCAGTATGCATCGGTGCTGCCGCGGCTATTGTTCATCTTCATAGGAAGAAGTCCTTGTGCTCCTAAGATCCCTACTTCAAGCATTCCAATAGGTTGCTTCCATAGTTGTCTAGCTGTTGGTCTATGATCACTTGCATACAAAGTTGATTCATCTAAGACATGGTATCCACCTTCAAGGCAAATTCTCATGTGAACCCTGCTGGAAAATTTAAGCTCATTCCTCCTATCACCTTCCATCATTCCAAAACCATATTTCTCCAGATTGAACCATCGAGAATGAACCGGTCTGTGGTCTAGACGCTTCTCAAATAGGGTCAATGGTAAGATTATCTTTCCGAGTACCTCGTCTTTCGAAGGGTGCACATGATCCTCCACAGTAATTGTCAATTGCTCCTCAAATGGCTCAGCTGCCACAAAAACTAAATCTTCATTCCAAAGTGGTGTAGTTGATCTAGCTGGACATACCTATTAGAATATAAGAAAATATATTTGATATTATATCAGAGTATCTAAGTTGATTTTCTTGAATCAGTTTATAGTCTCAGATTATATTAATCTTCAGTTTATAATCTCAGATTATATTAAACTATCTCTTAAATATTAGTTTTTATATTACATGTTATCGTGATGATTTATTTCCTAATTTCCTTATTTACTATCGACTCAATGTATCCCTTATAGATACGGATTAGTGTTTAGTCTTTTGTATCAAGTCAGGATCCGAATATTACCAACAATATTCGAGTTCTAATTATTTCTCTCATATTTTTATCTAAAACTCGTAAATTCAACAATACCTTAGTTCTCAGTACTTGGCAGCCCATCTGAGCTTTGACGAAAACCTCTGGCAGGCGGTTTCTGTCGCTCGAAATAACATCTTGTGCTTCAATCACATTGACCCTCAAATACCATAGTTTCGGCGACACATAAACCTTTGATCTAATGTTAAAAACACCATCTCCATAGACAGTAGCAGCATCAGAATGCCAAGCATCTGAAAAAGCTTCATCAGCTTGTGTTCCCATCCAAACAGCAAGCATAATATCACCTCTAACTTTCCCTTCACCTCTTCTGTCTTCAAGTCTATACCATTGAGGAGCCAATGGACTATCTGGTGGAACCCTAGTCGGAACTTCATTTAGGTCAAAAACAACTCTTCCAATGTAATCATCTCTACCAACCATTTCCTTATCTTTCACAATCACTTCCAAAACAGAAGATTGAATTTGATCTTTGGAAAAAGCATAAACTTGGTTCCACTCAGGATTCAATTTCTTATCAACATGCTTTGTTCTTCCTTTATAGTTACCTAGCCTCACTTCAACATAAGGATCACAACTTGAAGTGAGTGTGTTCGGAGATAAATTCTTCGCTTTCGCTACGCGAACATAAAGATAAAACATCTGCTCAACAAGATCATATGTACTTGTTGATCTTTCACCACCACTCATCCATCCTCTAACACCATAAGCTCCACTGCTAGGCCATCGCTCCCCAAGTTGCGGATTCGTGTCCTTAAGATTGTAGTCTTCTTCATGATGATTGCTACTACCATGATGTAGTTGTTGAACTTGAGGATTAAGTGATTGCATTGTAACTGGATTACCTCTTTCTCTTCTCTTTATTGAAATCATTTGTGTAGTTGTTTGGTTCTCTTTTTCTATTCTATTGATTCTTGAAAACTATCAATGTTTCTAAAATGAGACCTTTTTTTTGGTAACCAAAGTATCTCTAAGGAAAGAAAAGTTTGTGATTCTAAATAGGATTGAAGTGTTATGGATTTTGGAACAGTGCTTATTATGCTTTTGTAATAGGTAGCTAAAGATTTAAGCAGCTAACAACAAGTAAACCAATATATTCGATTCTTAATGAAGTAAATTGTGTACTTAAGAAGACAAAAGGTGGAAGTTCATATAGTTAAGGTTGTCTCACTTTGTCTCACACTTGTAGAAGTGCTTGCAACTTCTTTGGTTTGAAGAAAGGAATAGTTTGATGAAGAAGTTGCATGGGATTTAGTTGATTATAAACTTTAAAGCAGAAAAGGATGAAAAGAAAGCTTCTGTTTGATCAAATGTAAAGCTGGAGTGATATTTTTGCATGAAGGGTCGTGATTAGAAGAGTTTCATCTTTCAATGGTGAAAAATATGAAACTAGTATAATGACAAAGATTGATTATGGAATGTATTGATTCACTAAAATTGATTTTGTTTAAAGAAAATTCAATTTAAAGTGACAGTTCTAAATATCAACTTCATATTATAATACATTTTTAATAAATAAATAAAAACAACTACTAGAGAACACCAAAACACTTCAAAATCAATTTAGGCTCTTATATTATTTAACTGATCTGTACACAATTGATTAATAAAGTGAGAATGCACAATTTATATATTTTTCTTCAAGTTTTATCACTTTTCAACGTAAGATTTGTGTTTTTCTAATATAATAAAAACTTGTTCTGCAGATAATTTAATGGCTAACTCAAATGGATAGATTTAGTAGATTTTTGGTTAAATTACATTTTTGATCGTTTAAGTTATTTAAAGGTTTCACTTTGATCCTTTAAATTATGTTTGTTTTATTTTGATCACTTAAATTACAAACAATTGACAATTTGGTCTCTCAAGTTACTTATGTTCTTTTTTAGTCTCTTAAGTTATAAACAATGAACATTTTGGTCCTTTAAATTACGTATTTTATTATACATTTTAGTCATTTCTAATAGTATTTAACATTGTAACTTAATGAGTTAAAGTGTCTAACTTTTGTAACTCAAAGAATCAGAATATTTAACTTTTATAACTATAAGACTTAAATAGAACGAAAACTACTTGATGAACCAAATTGTCTAACATTTGTAACTTAAATGCCTAAAATAAAATGAAAAAACTTATAGTAACAAAATGAAATATAAAAATAACTTATGGTACAATAGTATAATTTAACTTAGATTTTTTTAAATTATTTCTAAATCACTTTGACAAAATGGATGGACACATAAGAAATAGGACATCACTCTTTATAATTTTTTCACTTTATATCTTTTTCCATGTGAGATTTATGTTCTTGCCCAATATTTTAAAATCACTTTTGTGAGACAAGAGTGAAACCGTACATGCACTAGGACGGAAACAAAGAATGCTAAATGGTAAATATAAACAATAAAAGAGAATTATCATTAACTTTTTCATAGGTTTGTGTTAATACAATATAGTTACTTAATGAAGGAGGTTATTTGTCAAAAGGGAATAGTCGAAAGCATAAGTTCTTTCTTGTATGTGCAGCAATGCCAAAGTGAGGAAAAAATGAGTCAATAGAGTTACCAAAGGCTGATTTGAAGCAGCAACATACAAAGGTACATTTTGGTTTTTCTATATATGCCCAAAGATACTTTCCTTGTGCTTTATTTTTCCTCCTCTTTTTAAGATTGTATATATCTATCTTTAGATTGCTGACATTTTTTAATATTGTTTTTTATTAACTAGCCAGCTAAATTCTTGAAAAAAGTTGTTTAGATGGTGTTCAATTTTTGGGATAAGACATTCATGCAACCCACAAAATAGGGTAACATCAACACGTGAGGATATGCTAAAAACAGAGGATAATGAAGTGATACAAACACAAATTAGTTTTGTCTTTAAGATAAATACATTTTGTAAGTTATTCTTTACTTCCTGTATATGAATATTTGTCAAGAGATTAGAAAATTTCCTTGCTATAAAGTATGTAATGCTTCTTTCTCCATCACAATGATATTATCTTAGTCAAAATTGTTAAATTATTTCATGAAGCCATGATATGATTGCAAGTTATTAAAATAATGTTGCATAGCGAATGATACATCTGTATGAAAACTTCCAATCTTAATTCACTCTAAAATTTAGATTTAGTTTTATATATGTAAATATTAATGCATTTACGTCAAAAATTGTAGATATTAATACACTGATAGCACACAGTGGGTAGAATTTATTTTATTTGTTAGAGTCTATATTAGGAGTAACTAAAAATAATATAATTTACGTACCAAAAACTAATAATGTAATTTCACCAATAGAGGTTGGTTTGACAAAAGGAGTTAGTTATCTAGAATGTGGTGAGTCACTTTCCTAATTTCGATTTGAAGAGATACTCGCATCACTCAATAGAGCAACCATCTGATATTGAGTTCCTTGTCTACCAATATACTTTGTATCTTGAGATCATTAGACATTAATAATCAGATGAGTAGTATTAAATGACCTCAACTCTTTTTGATTTTGCTTTGATGAATGAATACTCTGCATTTTTTTATAGTGTTTATATAACAAATTTAAAGTATTATTTTGTAGAATAAAAACCCAATAATATTAGGAATGATAAGATGTGATTATATTGATTATTTTTAATGTCCAATGAAACTATGTTGTGATTTATCCAATGAATAGTTTAACATTTTTATTATTATAAAAGATATCATTTTCGACGATGTTTATAATGAACAAATTCAAAGTATTATTTTTTAAGACAAAAACACAAAATAATGTGGAGAATGATAAAACATAACTACTTGATTTTGATTAATTTTGTTGTCAACTGAAACTATGGTTTTATTTATCTTTTATTGGAGAAATAAAATATGTATTCAAACACTGATAAGAGAAAAAATATATACAAATCTATTATGATATATTAAAATAAACTCCCACATATTATTGTGACACATCATCTAATATTATGTCATTTCATTCAAATACTGTCACCTCAACAAAAATCCAATGTGGTACGTCTAAAAGATACTATTTCATCATCCATCTTCCATCATCTTATTATTCCACCACTACGCGAAAAACTGCATTTTACAGCGCTTTTTTTAATCCATTTACAACGCTTTTTCAAAAAAACAAGCGCTGTGGAATCGAGCGCTGTAAATGATACAACAGCGCTTTTAAAAAAGCGCTATAAAACATGTAAATATAACGCGAGCTTGTTATGCACATTTTACAGCGCTTTTTCAAAAAATCGTTGTAACATGCACCCCATTATATGAGTTATGGGTCTGATTTTAGAGCGCTTTTTAACACAAGCGCTGTAAAATGCACACCCATTATATGAAATTATGGGTCTGCATTTTACAACGCTTTTTTGCGAAAGCGCTGTAAAATGCACACCCATAATATGAAATTATGGATCTGCATTTTACAACGCTTCCTCAAAAAAGCACTGTAACATGCACACCCATAATATGAAATTATGGATCTGCATTTTACAGCGCTTGTGTTAGAAAAGCGTTGTAAAATGCAGACCCATAATTTCATATAATGGGTGTGCATTTTACAGCGCTTGTGTTGTACATTTTACAGCGCTTTCTCACGAAAGCGCTGTAAAATGTGCACCATTAAAGCGCTTTACAACAACATTTTACAGCACTTTTTAAAAAAAAAGCGCTGTAAAATGTGTGTTTTTTTTTTAAACGCTGTAAATTAATTATTTGAAATGAAAAGCGCTTTTTAGCTTTTTATGGTATTTTTTTTAGAAAGCGTTGTCTTTTATCTTTGTATCCAAAATTATTTTGATCCAAAATCACTTCACAATCAGTGCACACAACAACAAAAGATATTCAAATACCATAAGCAGTTCACACAATCAGTAGAACAGAAATCAGAACTCTGTAACTTAATTAACATATATGTAACTATGTAATTTACAACATAATTAACTACATTCAGATACATATATATAACATAATTTACAGCCTAATTAACTACATTCAGATACATATATATATAACTTAATTTACAACCTAAACTACATTCAGATCCATATGCATGTTCATATATTGTGTCCTATGATCATTTACATATAATAACTAACAGAATATACATAATATGCACTAGCTACCATATAATATTCAGATCCCTTGCCCAACAGCAAGCTATTTCCCAGAAAATCAAATAATTTGCATGTCAAGCACATACTGACACCAGTCTTCCTTTAATTCCATCAGATCTTCCTCAGAATATGATGTTCTGGAATTGTCAAAGTAATGCAATATAAAAATTGAACATATTATATTAAGTTAGTATCAAATATATAGATAATTTATATATGAAAATCATATAATGAAAATACCGTACCATTTCTGGGATAATAGTTTAATTCTTCTCAACATTCTCTTCATGAATCTCAATACGTAGTACCCACAGTCGATGTTATTTGTTGACGAGGGCACTTTATTGGGATCCATGTAATGTTATTAGACTTTTGCTTCGACACTTTAGCACCTCTTTGAGCTCGAAAAACTTTTAAGGCACTAACGAATGAATAAATGTGATTATTATAGCATGAACAAACACATTATTTATATATATATATGTAAGAAATAAATTAATATTACTTACGTGTCGAGCATAGTCTTTATTTTGGGGTGATTGCTGTAATTGCCGTGCACGGGATCCAGATAGTATATAACTTCAGAGACCACATTGATTGCAAATAGCACCCCAATGTGCCCTACAACAACAAAAAATTGGTTAAGCAATTTTGTTTATACACAACTAATAAATTAAATTCTCATCAATTAAAAAAGATAAAATTACGTACCCTGAATTATATGGTGCAAGAACAATTTATCATTTTCTATATTTCCTAAAACATAATCTACAATGTATTTCTTTACATTGTCTGGATCGAGTTTCCACATCGACATCTTATGCGGAGACAAGAATGAGTATTTATTTGACAATTTCCTCGTGCACACGACCTTCTCGTACAAAAACCTTCAATGAAAATTTTAAACTAGATTAATTACCAATACATTTAATTAATTACCAATAAATGCAATTAAAGTATTTTTTACCTTATGTACAAGCTGATTACAGTAGCACTCAGCTCCTTATGTTCGAGAAGTTCGTACATGTGCTCCTTTTCGAGGTATTCAACATACTCATTGTAAAACCCATAATTTTAAAGTATACTTTATGTATTTTTGTGTATTTTGGATTTTGGCTCGGAGGCTTTTTAGCCAAAGTTAATAATATTTTGGAGTTCATATGATCAAAAAGATATTTTGATGCCGTTTAGAATCACTCGTCGATAAATAAATTAAATTAACTGCGGTGAATCCTTTATGGAGAATTTTATGCGTTATGGGTGAAAGGGTAAATTAACAAATATCTATATATTTTGAGATATTTGTTAATTATAATTTATATATATAGTTGTTTGGAGGGAAAAAGAAAGGAAATAGAAAGAAGGAAATTAGAAGGAAGGAAAAGGAAAAGAAAAGGATATAAAAAGGAAAGAAGGAAAAAGGAAGAAAGGAAAAACAAAGGAAAGAAAGAGAAAGAAAAGAAAAACCAGATTTTCCATCTTCCTCTCCCTGTCTCGCACACTCAAATTCCTCCTTCCTCCATAATCGTTTTTCTTTGCTTCCTTTTCTTCAAGATTAGAAACCCAAGGTTTGTTGAGTCTAAAAGAGAAGATTACTCAACTTCATGCTTCCTCGTTGTTTCGAAAACGAAGAAAAACGGTATTAGAGATTTCAAAACCGTCAAACCAAAACCTTCCCGTTTCATCTAGATCTAAGCTTCATTTCATGAAGAGATAGAAGGGAAAGTTGCTCACCACCACATACGGTGCTAGTGAACTAACTTAGAGGCGACGTTGCGAGCGGAGATTTTTACCGGATTTACTCGCGGGTACCGAAAACGCACGTTAAAGCTAACGTTAAGGTAAGGGCTCCTTCCAAACTTTTAGCTTGCATTTAGGGACTTATCTGTAGTTGTGCGGAAAGGAATTGTTAGGGTTGAATGTATTGATTTAGGGAAAATGAATCTAAGGTTCTGTGGGTAAAATCTTAGAGTTAGGTTTTGACGATATTGATGGAAATTTCATGGAAAACGAATTTAAGTCATTTGTGTATGATTATGAGTAAATGAAATTTGATGTGTTTGAGTGTTATGTTATGTTGATTTGTGTTCGTCGTATTTGACGTGTTCTAAGTTAATACCGATGAAATTTGATGTGTTTTGGTGTGGATTGTGAATTGAATTTGATAATATGTTTGAGTTGGCTTTGTTGTGGAATTTGAAAACCATTAGAGTTAAACGAGTATTAAAAATGGGGAATCTTTTAATATCTCGGTTTACTTAATGTTTTGTTTTGAAAATCGTTTAAGTTAAATGAGTATTAAGAATGGGGAATCTCTTAATGTCTTGTTTACTTAATATTCGTTTTGAAATCGTTTAAGTTAAAAGGGTATTAAGAATGGGGAATCTCTTAAATATTTTGTTTACTTAAAGTTGTTTTGAAAATCGTTTAAGTCAAAAGAGTATTAAGAATGGGGAATCTCTTAATATTTCTGTTTGCTTAACATTTGTTGTGAAAATCGTTTAAGTTAAATGAGTATTAAAAATGGGGAATCTTTTAATATCTGCATTTGCTTAACGATTGTTGTGGATGGAGTCAGTATATGCTCATGCATTTTCATGCTTTTTGTAAATCGTGCAGACCTGTGATAGGTGGCACCTTGATAAATAGTACTTTTGGCTTGTGATAGGCGGTACATTTATGATTTACGTTCTTTGAAAACCGTGCAGACCGTGATAGGTGGCACCTCGATAAACGATACGGGCCCGTGATAGGCAGTACGTTATGGTTTTCGCCTTTTTGTAAATTGTGCAGACCCGTGATAGGTGGCACCTTGGTAAATAGTACTTTGGCCTGTGATAGGCGGTACATTTACAATTTACGTTATTTTAGTAAACCGTGTAGACCCGTGATAAGTGGCACCTCGGTAAACGATACGGGCCCGTGATAGGCAGTACGTTTATGGTTTACGTTTTTTAGTAAATCGTGCAGACCCGTGATAGGTGGCACCTCGGTAATTGGTACTTTGGCCTGCGATAGGCGGTACATTATTATGATTTACGGCCCTTCGAGGAGGGTTTTGGTTGGAATTCCGAGTCCATGCATTTTGGCATATACGCATTGCATTAGGGTGTTTGGCACACGAGTCGTGTTTGAATCAAGTTTATGATTGAGTGGTTTGAATAGGAATTGTCGTGGTAATTGTGTTGGAATTGCTAAGTGTTATGTATTGATTAGCGTGTGTGAGTGTGATGGATTGTAAAACTATTTCGAAAACCAATTCGTCGTGGTGATTGTGTGGAATTTGCTAAGTGTTAAGTTTTGGAGTTATGTGTGAGTGTGATTGAATTAGTTTAAGTATTTTTGGAAGAATAAGCAGGGAAATCGATTTTCCAATCGATTGGATGAGTTGCAGGAACTTCACTATTTTAACCTAATCGATTTGCCAATCGATTTTATAAATATGTCTTTCAAAATCTTTTAAGAAATCGATTTGGAAATCGATTGGCAGAGAGGCAGGAACTCAGTAAAACTGACAAAATCGATTTGGCAACACAGGAACTCAGTAAAACTGACAAAATCGATTTGGTCATGCAGGAACTCAGCAGAACTGACCAAATCGATTTGGCAATCGATTGGCTCAGTAGAAATCGTTATTTTGAGTTAGATAATCGGTTGCTCAATTGATTTATCAATGCTTTGGTCAGCTATGTATTACTTGATGGTTTGAGAACTTCATTTTGATTTCATTTTTAATTGGCAAGCATTACATGAACTTTTAGCATATGAGAAATCCTTTTAAGGTGCATGCTTAGTCGAAAGGTTATTTTGTGCATTTAAAACTCAAATGTTATGTGTTATCTGTTAATTTCGGTTGGTGACCCTTTACAACTATTGTGGAAATCTGGGTTTTGCCCTCAGGTGAGAGCCAAGATGATCCTGCCGGTTCGTACCCTACAGATGGGAATGCTTGACTGGAGCTATGTAGGAGGATCTCACGGGGCACGTGGAGATCACTCAGGGTGTATAGTTTTTTGGTAGGATGATCAGATTAGGTTGATGTTTAGGGACTAGACGTCCTTCTTTTTGGGTTGCAGTATTTTAATTTGGAAAAACTGTACCTATACTAATATGGTCTGTTTGACATGTTATTTATGATGGGGTCTATGTACCACCTTTTGAAGTGTAAATACTTTGGATTCGTATTTTGAGAAAACTTTTCCGCTGCTTGTAAATTATAATGACTCAACTATTTATCCAAAGGTATTTCCTTATTTGTTTTACTCTATTTTATTTTAATCTCTTTTGAAAAGAAAAAAAATACACCTTCGCTTTTGAAAATCGGGGTGTTACATTGTGGTATCAGAGCTTTGGTTTGGATTTCTTTGGGGGTTGTGGAGCCTTAGTTATAGATTGTAGGTCAACCCATAAGTTGGGAGTTATTATCTGATCATGCGTCGGTTTAGGGGGTTGAGTTGTCAGGTCTGCTATAATTATTACGTGTTAACGTGGTCGGAGGCTAGTATTGGAATTATTTGAAGTAGTGTTTAAGACTCTACTTGAT
Source organism: Cicer echinospermum (assembly GCA_002896215.2). NCBI lineage: Eukaryota > Viridiplantae > Streptophyta > Magnoliopsida > Fabales > Fabaceae > Cicer > Cicer echinospermum. Next base: position 7,492,867 of record PGTU02000006.1, on the reverse strand, counting down.
GATGGTTTTATAGGGAAAAACCATGCCGCCAAGAAGGAATGACGTTCCGAGAGCCAATGCTAATAGGGATGATCAAATGGCGGAGACTATGAATAACATGGCTGCTTATGTTGCTGCACAGACTGCTGCCAAGACTCAACGTGATCTTGAAAAGAGGGGAAGAGAGATCCGTGCTGCAGAGTCAAGAGGATTAGAAGACTTTCGTCGTTACAATCCTCCCAAGTTTAAGTGGGGGGATGAGAATTCGGAGAAGGCGGATCAATGGATCCAAGAAGTGGAGAAGATCTTCGAAATGATTAACTGCCAGGCGGGAGTGAAGGTCAACTATGCCACTTATATGCTATTGGGGATGCTGAGTACTGGTGGAGGAATGCAAGGTTATTGATGGGATCAGCTCACGAGGAGGTGAACTGGGAATCATTCAAAGGAAGTTTTTAGACAAATACTTCCCGATGAGTACCAGGACTAAACTGGGTGATGATTTTCTGAAACTTCATCAGGGGAACATGACCGTGGGCGAATATGCTGCTAAGTTTGAATCGCTATCGAGGCATTTCAGGTTTTTCCGTGAAGAGATTGATGAACCATTCATGTGTCATCGTTTCCAAGACGGACTGAAGTATGAGATTCAAGACTCCGTCTTACCCTTGGGAATTCAACGTTCCAAGCGCTTGTAGAAAAATGTAGAGAAGTGGAGGATATGAAAAGTAAGTGGGCTAGTCGAGGAGGGAATTTTAATTCAGGAGGCCCTAGTCGGGTGAATTATCAGAACAAGGGAAAGCAAGTTGCAAAACCTTATAATCGACCACGGAATAACAACGGTGGGCAGAGTCGCCCAGGGAACCAGAATTTCGGAAGACAGTTGGGACAACTGCTTCGATGTTTCCGATGTGGGGAGGAGGGACATTATGCTAGTGATTGTACCTCTAATGTCCTCACCTATTACAATTGTCGGAAGCCAGGGCACATGGCAAGGGATTGCACGGCTCCAAAGGTGGAACCAGTTGTGAATGTAGCTAGGGCTACTCGTCCTATCGCTAGAGGACGCGTTTATTGCGTGAGTGCTGAAGCTGGAAACCCTATCTGGCATCTGATTCAACGTGACTGTGAGATTGCAGGTAACACCCTAACTGCACTTTTTGATTCGGGGGCAACCCATTCCTTCATTGCTATGGATTGTGTGAATCGTTTGAAGTTATCTGTGTCGCCTCTACCTTTTGATTTGATTGTTTCTACACCTGCTAAGACTTTTTCAGTAAATTCCGCATGTTTACATTGTCAAGTAACTATACAAAATAGAGACTTCTTGATTAATTTGATTTGTTTACCCCTACAATCACTCGAGGTCATTCTCGGTATGGATTGGATGTCGTATCATTACGTGATCTTGGATTGCGCTCGTAAATTGGTTCTTTTCCCCAAACCAGGAGTTGTTAAATATCTAGCCGCTAACAAACTCCGAGTGTCGCTAAGAGAAGGGACTCATGAGTTTTTGTCCCTGGCTAAGGTGAAGGCAAAGATAAATGTGAACATAGAAGATGTGATGCTTGTCAATGAGTACCAGGACGTATTTCCAACGGAAATTCCAGGATTGCCACCGGTAAGAGAAGTGGAATTTTTCATTGATATGCACCCAGGAACGGGACCAATTTCAATGGCACCGTATCGAATGTCGCCATTGGAATTAATGAGCTCAAAAGCCAAATTGAAGACTTGTTGGAGAGGAAATTTATAAGACCAAGTGTATCACCATGGGAGCTCCAGTTTTGCTAGTTAAGAAGAAGGACGGAAGCTCGCGCTTATGTGTGGATTATAGACAGCTTAATAAGGCAACTATTAAGAATCGTTATCCTTTGCCACGCATCGATGATTTAATGGATCAATTGAGAGGGGCCGCGATATTTTAGAAGATTGACTTGAAGTCGGGTTGCCATCAGATTCGAGTAAGGGAAGGAGATATTCAGAAAACATCTTTCAGAACCCGTTATGGACATTATGAATATCTGGTTATGCCGTTTGGAGTTACCAATGCACCAGCAATTTCATGGACTACATGAACAGAATCTTTAGTCCATTCCTTGATAAATTTGTTGTGGTGTTCATTGATGATATATTAATTTACTCGAGAACTGAAGAAGAGCATGGAGAACACTTACGTCAAGTTCTTGAGATTTTACGCGAGAAGCAGTTATATGCCAATTTGTCGAAGTGTGAGTTTTGGCTAGAAAAAGTGAACTTCTTAGGACACGTGATAACCAAGGAAGGAATCGCTGTAGATCCGGCTAAGATTGAGGCGGTTCATGCTTGGAAACAGCCTCAGACTGTCACTGACATACGAAGTTTTGTAGGACTGGCAGGGTACTACAGGAGGTTTATTGAAGGTTTTGCTAAGATTGAGGCTCCATTGACACAACTTACCAGAAAAGATCAACCGTTCGCATGGACGGAGAAGTGTGAGGAAAATTTTCAGTTACTAAAGAGAAAATTGACGACCTCACCAGTGTTGGTATTACCGCAATCAGATGAACCCTATGAAGTTTATTATGATGCATCTCACCAAGGTTTGGGATGTGTTCTGATGCAACACAAGAAAGCTGTAGCTTATGCCTCAAGGCAACTGAAGATTCATGAGAGAAACTATCCTACTCATGATTGGAGCTTGCTGCGGTGTTTTGCATTGAAGATCTGGAGGCACTATTTATATGGGTGCACGTTCACCGTGTTCAATGACCATAAAGTTGGAAGTATTTGTTTGATCAGAAGGAGTTGAACATGCGCCAGAGACGATGGATGGAGACTCTCAGGATTTCGATTTCACACTGCAGTACCACCCTGGGAAGGCCAAATGTAGTGGCTGATGCGTTGAGTAGAAGAAGTGTATCGGTGTCTTCAACAATTATGGCTAGACAACAAGAGTTGTGGGAAGATTTTAGAGACCTACACTTGAACGTAGAGTTTGCACCGGGAATTTTGAAATTCGGAATGATTAAGATTTCGAGTGGACTACTTGAAGACATTGCAAATTCTCAAGATGATGTCTTAATACAAGAGAAGAGGAACCTGATAGTGCAAGGGAAGACAACTGAGTTCAAGATTGGATCAGATAATATTTTGCGATGTAATGGTAGGATTTGTGTACCAGGAATTACAGATATGAGGAAAACAATCTTAGAAGAGGCTCATAAGAGTAAGTTGAGTATTCATCCTGGAGCAACAAAGATGTATCAGGATTTGAGGCAGAATTATTGGTGGTCAGGAATGAAGAAACATGTAGCGGAGTATGTATCGGACTTGTCTAACTGTTAGAAAGCGAAGGTGGAACATCAGCGACCTGCTGGGATGTTGCAATCTTTAGATATATCGAATGGAAGTGGGGACAGCAGATTTCCATGGATTTTATAACTGGATTGCCTAAAACAGAGAAAGAATGATTCTATATGGGTGATAGTGGATCGACTACTAAATCCGCTCACTTTTTGCCAGTAAAGACCACCTATAAGGTAGATCAGCTAACAGAGATCTACATTGCTGAAAATTGTGAGGTTACACGGGGTACCTCGAGTATTGTATCAGACCGTGATCCGAAGTTCACATCACATTTTTGGGGAGCATTGCATGAAGCATTGGGAACGAAACTACGATTGAGTTCAGCTTACCATCCATAAACGGACGAACAGACTGAAAGGACGAATCAGTCCCTGCAAGATCTGTTGAGAGCGTGTGTATTAGATGATAGAGGAAGTTGGGATGATGTACTTCCGTTGATTGAGTTCACCTACAACAATAGTTTCCACGCAAGTATTGGAATGACACCATATGAGGCTTTATATGGGCGCAAATGTCAAACGCCCTTGTGTTGGTATAAGGACGGTGAAAGTATGATTGTCGGACCGGAGATGGTGCAACAAACTACGGCTAAGGTAAAGAAGATCAAGGAGAAAATGAAGACTTCACAAGATCGTTAGAAGAGTTACGCGGACAAGCGTAGCAGACTTTTGGAATTCGAACAGGGTGACCATGTATTTCTGAGAGTCACTCCTACTACTGAAGTAGGTAGAGCCTTGAAATCGAAGAAGTTGACTCCGAAATTCATTGGACCATATCAGATTTCTGCACGAATTGGGCCTGTTGCTTATCGGATTGCATTGCCTCCGATACTGTCCAATATTCATGACGTGTTTCATGTGTCACAGTTGAGGAAATATCTTGCAGATCCATCTCATGTGATCGAACCAGACACAATCCAACTAAAGGATAACTTGTCATTCGAAGTACCATCTGTGAGAATTGATGACCGAAGATTAAGCGATTGAGGACCAAGGATGTTTCATTGGTCAAGGAGATTGGAACCCAATTACTGGAGATGCGACATGGGAACTGGAGAGCAAGATGAGAGAACAACACCAAGAGCTATTTATCGACGCATAGTTTCGAGGACGAAAACTAATTTTAGGGGGGTAGTAATGTAAGACCCATAATTTTAAAGTATACTTTATGTATTTTTGTGTATTTTGGATTTTGGCTCGGAGGCTTTTTAGCCAAAATTAATAATATTTTGGAGTTCATATGATCAAAAAGATATTTTGATGCCGTTTAGAATCACTCGTCGATATATAAATTAAATTAACTGCGGTGAATCCTTTACGGAGAATTTATGCGTTATGGGTGAAAGGGTAAATTAACAAATATCTAGATATTTTGAGATATTTGTTAATTATAATTATATATATAGTTGTTTGGAGGAAAAAGAAGGAAATAGAAAGAAAGAAATTAGAAGGAAGGAAAAGGAAAGAGAAAAGGATATAAAAAAGGAAAGAAGGAAAAAGGAAGAAAGAAAAAAACAAGAAAGAAAGAGAAAGGAAAGAAAACCCAGATTTTCCATCTTCCTCTCCTGTCTCGGCACTCAAATTCCTCCTTCCTCCATTTCGTTATTTCGCGTTGTTCGAAAACAGAAGAAAAACGGTATAGAAATTCAAAACGTCAAACCCAACCTCCCGTTTCATCCTAGATCTAAGCTTCATTTCACGAAGAGAAGAAAGGAAAGTGCTCACCACCACTACGGTGCAGTGAACTAACTTAGAGCGACGTTGCGAGGGAAGAGCGAATTTACCGGAATGACCGCGTACCGAAAACGCACGTAAAGCTAACGTTAAGGTAAGGCTCCTTCCAAACCTCTAGCTGCATTTAGGTGAACTTATCTGTAGTTGTGCGGAAAGGAATTTGTTAGGTTGTTTGAGTATTGATTTAGGGAAAATGAATCTAAGGTTCTGTGGGTAAATCTTAGAGTTAGTTTTGACGATATTGATGGAAGTTTCGTGAAAACGAATTTAACTCATTTGGTGTAGATTATGAGTAAATGAAATTTGATGTGTTTGAGTGTATGTTATGTTGATTTGTGTTCGTTGTATTGACGTGTTCTAAGTTAATACCGATGAAATTTGATGTGTTTTGGTGTGGATTGTGAATTGAATTTGATAATATGTTTGAGTTGGCTTTGTTGTGGATTTGAAAACCATTAGAGTTAAACGAGTATTATAAAATGGGGAATCTTTAATATCTTGGTTTACTTAGATGTTTGTTTTGAAAATCGTTTAAGTTAAATGAGTATTAGAATGAGGGATCTCTTAATGTCTTGTTACTTAATATTTGTTTGAATCGTGTTAAGTTAAAAGGGTATTAAGAATGGGAATCTCTAATATTTCTGTTTACTTAAAGTTTTTTGAAAATCGTTTAAGTCAAAAGAGTATTGAGAATGGGAATCTCAATATTTCTGTTTGCCTTACATTTGTTGTGAAAATCGTTTAAGTTAAATGAGTATAAAAATGGGGAATCTTTTAATATCTGCATTTGCTAACGGTTTGTTGTGGATGGAGTCAGTATGATGCTCATGCTTTTCATGCTTTTTGTAAATCGTTGCAGACCCGTGATAGTGGCACCTTGATAAATAGTACTTTGGCTGTGATAGGCGGTACATTATGATTTACGTTTTTGAAAACCGTGCAGACCCGTGATAGGTTTGCACCTCGATAAACGATACGGGCCCGTGATAGGCAGTACGTTTATGGTTTTCGCTTTTTTTGTAAATTGTGCAGACCCGTGATAGGTGGCACCTTGGGTACATATAGTACTTTGGCCTGTGATAGGCGGTACATTTACAATTTAGTATTTTAGTAAACCGTGCAGACCCGTGATAGGTCTCGGCACGGCCCTCGGTAATGGTTTACGCTTTTTATACGCAGTCCCGTGATAGGCAGTACGTGGTAATGGTACGGCCCGTGATTACGTTATTTTACCTTTTTAGTAATGTGCAGACCCGTGATAGGTTGCACCTCAGGTAATGGTACTTTGGCCCTGCGGTAGGCGGTACAATTATGATTACGGCCCTTCGAGGAGGGTTGTTTGGAATTCCGAGTCCATGCATTTTGCATATACGCATTGATTAGGGTGCTTGGCACACGGTCGTGTTTGAATCAGTTTATGATTGAAGTGGTTTGAATAGGAAATTGTCGTGGTAATGTGTTGGAATTGTTAAGTGTTATGTACTTGATTAGCTGTGTGAGTGCGAATGGATTATAAACACATTGAAAACCAATTCGTCGTGGTGATTGTGTGGCATTTGCTAAGTGTTAGTTTGGGAGTTATGTGTGAGTGTTGGATTGAATTAGTTTAAGTTTTTTGGCGAAGAATAAGCAGGGAAATCGATTACAATCGATTGGATGAGTTGGCAGGAACTTCACTATTTTAAACCTAATCGATTTGCCAATGATTGTATAAATATGTCTTCAAATCTTTAAGAAATCGATTTGGAAATCGATTGGCAGAAGCAGCAGGAACTCAGAGCAAACTGACAAATCGATTTGGCAACACAGGAACTCAGTAAAACTGACAATCGATTTGGTCATGCAGGAACTCAGCTAGAACTGACCAATCGATTTGGCAATCGATTGGCTCAGTAGAATCCTTATTTGGAGTTAGATAATCGATTGCCAATTGATTATCAATGCTGTTGCGTCAGTTATGTTTTACTTGATGGTTTGAGAACTTCATTATGATTTCATTTTAATTGGCAAGCATTACATGAACCTTTTAGCAATATGAGAAATCCTTTTAAGTGCAATGCCTTAGTCGAAAGGTTATTTTGTGCATTTAAAACTCAAAATGTTATGTGTTATCTGTTAATTTCCGGTGGTGACCCTTTAACAACTATTGTGGAAATCTAGGCTTGCTCTCAGATGAGAGCCAGGATGATCCTGCCGTTCGTTACCATGTATGGGAATAGGGAAATGCCCTGACTGGAAGCTATGTAGGAGGATCTCACGGGGCACGTTGGAGATCACTCAGCGGGGTTATATTTTTGGTAGATGATCAGATTAGTTGAGTATAGCGGACAGACGTCCTTCTTTTGGTTGCCAGTATTGTTAATTTGGAAACTTACCTATACTAATATGGTTGTTGACATGTTATTTATGATGGGGTCTATGTATTCACGCTTTTGAAGGTGTAAATACTTGGATTCGTATTTTGAGAAACTTCCGCGCTTGTAAATTATAATGACCTCAACTATTTATCCAAAGGTTATTTCCTTATTTTTTTACTCTGTTTTATTTTAGATACTCTTTTGAAAAAAAAAAAATACACCTTCGCGTTTTGAAGAATCGGGATGTTTACATCATCTCCAAATATATCTTTATCATGTGTACGATGGGCGAATCGTTTGCTGCTGCCCATGATTCCTTTTTATTTGGATGTAAAGACACGCCCCGTACTTACCAAGGCGTGGCTGACTTTATGGAGCAGCAGCAGCAGCGACGATCTTTCCCGATCCAGATTTTGTGTTGCTGCAATGTTTGGCAGCTTTATTACCCCGGACCTTTGTGATTTGCAGCTCTATTACACCTCCAATTTTTGAGGTTTCTGCCTTTTTTTTTCTGTAGGGGTTGTTTATTTATTTGGACCTACAAAAATGAGGTAAAATGCTTAGTTTATTGAATCTGAAAAAATGACAAACCTTAGGCAATAAATGTGACAAACCTTTCCGGAAATGTAACTGATTTGTCTCTGGGAATCTTTTTTTGGGGCAACAGGTTTGTGGGCATGCACGTAACTACCAATAGCGTCGCTTAAGAACTGCATATTTCCCTCGTTGTCCGGTATGGGCA
>PGTU02000006.1:7420820-7484608 GCA_002896215.2 Cicer echinospermum | reverse complement strand
CTGTGATAGCGGTAGTTTACGATTCCCGCTTTTTCTTTTAGTAAATCGTGTTGACCCGTTATAGGTGACACCTCGGTAAACTGTACTGACCGTGATAGGTGTACGTTTATGATTACCTTTTAGTAAATCGTGCTGACCGTGAGAGTGGACCTCGGTAATTGGTACTTTGGCCTGCGATAGGCGGTACAATTATGATTTACGGCCCTCGAGGAGGGTTTTGGTTTGGAATTCCGAGTCCATGCATTTTGGCATATACGCATTGCATTAGGTGCTTGGCACACGAGTCGTGTTTGATTAGTTTATGATTGAGTGATTTGATTTGAATTGCGTGGTAATTGGTTGAAAATGCTAAGTGTTATGTGTTGATTGTTGTGTGTAGTATGTGGTTATCGAGATTCCCAATTGTCTGTGGTAATCGTGTAGGAATTGCTAAGTGTTAGGTAGTGACTTGTTAAGAATGACTTGAGTAATGCATGAATTTTGAAACGACAGGGAAATCGCTTCCCAATCGATTGGATGAGTTGCAGGAATTCCACATTTTAACCCAATCGATTTGCCAATCGATTGTATAAATATTTCTTTCAAAATCCTTTAAGAAATCGATTTGGAAATCATGTGCAGAGAGGGAGGAACTCGCAAAACTGCCAAATCGATTTGGAAATCGATTTGGCAACCCAGGGACTCTCAGAACTGACAAAATCGACTTAGAAATCGATTTGGTCATGCAGAAACTCTGCAGAACTGACCAATCATTTGGCAAGATTTCTCGAGCAAATCTTATTTTGAGTTAGATAATCGATTGCTCAATTGATTTATCAATGCTTTGGTCAGTTATGTATTACTTGATGGTTGAGAACTTCATTTTGAGTTCATTTTTAATTGGCAAGCTTATATGAACTTTTAGCATATGGAAAATCCTTTTAAGGTGCATGCTTAGTTGAAAGGTTATTTTGTGCATTTAAAACTTAATGTTATGTGTTATCGTTTAATTTCGGTTGGTGACCCTTTACAATTATTGTGGAAATTAGGCTTGCCCTCAGATGAGAGCAGGAGATCCTACGTTCGTACCCTACGGAGGATGGAGATGGAGCTGACTGAGTAGTTAGGAGGATCTCACGGACGCGTGGAGATACTCAGGGTGTATAGTTTTTGGCAGATGATCAGATTAGGATGTGTATAGGGACTAGGGTCCTTCTTTTGGTTGGGAGTATTTTCATTTGGAAACTGTACTTTACTAATATTATGTTTCAGTTGATATTATTGATGGGTTCATTACCATTTGATGTTGTGTAAATGTTTTGGATTTGTAATTGGAGAAACTTTTCCGCTGCTTGAATTATAATGACTCAATTATTTATCCAAAGGCATTTCCTGATTTAATTCTTTGTTCGTTTTTAATTACTTTTAAAAAAAAAAATATAATATACCCTCGCTTTGAAAAAACGGGGTGTTACATTTTCTGCTTTTTGCCTTAATTGACAAAGGGAGAAAATTATAACTTGATAACTTGATAATATGCTTGTTGTTGCATTATAAGGGGGAGCATCTGATGTTGTTGCATTATTAAGGGGGAGAATCTGATGTTCTGATGAATGTTTGTTTTTTTGCTCTGATACTTAATAATGTAATAATACTCATCTGTTTTGATACATGCTCTGATGCTCTGATTTGGTACACATTTAATAAATTGATTTCTTTGGTATGATTTTGAAATGGTTTTGATATTGCTCAAGTTACAATTGTATGAATTGTCAATTTGCCAAAAAGGGGGAGATTTTGGATTTTGATCCTTTATTCCTAATTTTGACATAATTCACAATTCAACAATGTTCATACTTAATATGATTAAATCTAATATTTCAAATTGAGCAAAATTTCAGGAACACCAATTCAATCACACACACTTGTATCAAATTTCTTGGAACACAGAAATCACAAAGTGAATTCTGACTATGTAAATCGATTGGAAATCGATTGCATAACAGGGTGTAAGGAATCTATAAGTGTTTGTAAATGTGAAATCGATTAGGGCAATCGATTAGCTTAATTAAAAATGAAAAACTGCACAAGTCAGTAGCCTCTGATTTGAGAGTAATCGATTGAGCAATCGATTGAACATTTCACAAATTAAACCTGATGGTAACATCGATTGATACATCGATTGATAAGTCACAGTGGCAGCTCCGTGCGAGGAAATCGATGCCAAAATCGATTTTGCCAAAGTATCATTAGAAAAATAACCTCACCTGTGACAAATACAATCGATTGGACAATCTATTGTTTGTATTTTCAATTCTGATAGTTCTGGTTGCAACTCGATTGGAAATCGATTGAACTAACACACCAGGTATAAAATTTGTCAGTAACATGCTACCCAAAGCGATTGACAGTCGATTGGACATTCAAATAACTGAGCACTGTTTTGAATTCAATCGATTGGCAAATCGATTGACATTTTAAAACTGAGCACTGTTCTTTGAATCAAAATCGAGACGAATCGATTGACATCAAAAAAAAAACTTGAGCCACTGTTTTAAACCCATCGATTTGCCAAATCGATTGAACTAAACTTTTTTGAAAACACAACAAAGTGAACTCTGAGATTGTGACCAAATCGACTCTAATGTTTATACATCGACATCTGCAGACTTGGCAAATCGATTGAGTAAGGATTGATATTACTTTTATTGAAACAGTTTCCCAGAAATCGATTTAGGAAATCATTATGCAAGTCTGACATGTTCTACTGAAAAAGTGTTGTTTTAAAGATCAGATTGGTAAATCGATTACTTGTAAAGTTTCAAGATTAAAGAAAAAAACAAGACTCGCCGATTAATCGATGGTCAAATCGATTTAGCCACTTTTTATAACTTTACAAAAATCGATTGGAATCGATTCGAGTTGGTTTTTCAGAAACTTATATAAGATGTCTTTCAATCTTTATTTCAAAAAACTTTGTACATAACCATTTCATAACTTTATAATTTCTCATATTGCTCTCAAAAACTGTTCCATAACAAAACAAACTAGCACTTATAATTGTGATTACAGATTCTCATACAGTTTGTTGACCAATTCACAGACCAGTACGTTTACCTAGGTGCCACCTATCACGGGTCAGCACAAATTCACCAAAAATGTAAATCGTAAATAAGGTTACCACCTATCACGGGTCAGTACAGTTACCATGGTGTCACCTATCACGGGTCAACACGATTACTAAATGTAAATCGCAAACGTACAACCTATCACGGGTCCGTACAGTTTACCAAGGTGTCACCTATCACGGGTCGACACAATTTACCAAATGAATGCTGAGCATACACAGACTCCATTCACAGCAATCGTTAAGCAAATGCAGATATTAAAAGATTCCCCAATTTTTAATACCCATTTACTTAAAACGACTTTCAAACAACATTAATTAAATAAGTGATTAAGAGATTCCCGTTCTTAATAACCCGATAACTTAATGATTTTCAAAACAAAACGTTAAGCAAACAGTCATATTAAGAGATTCCCCATTCTTAATATACTTTTGACTTAAACGATTTCTCTCGCAAAACATTCAGTAAACGAGTCATTAAGAATTCCCCATTCTTAATACTCATTTTACCGAAACGATTTCAAAAACGATAGTTAAGTAACCGAGACATTAAGAGATTCCCCATTCTCAACGCCCCAGTTAACTTAAACATTCCTCAAATGCACATTAAAGTAAACCGAGGTATTAAAAGATTCCCCATTTTTAAGATACTCGTTTAACTCTAATGGTTTTTCAAAATCCACAGAAACAAATTCAAATATACTTCACATTCAAACCATAATTCACAGCAACCACACCAATTAACAAACATCAAGTTTCATTTACCCATAATCATAACACAATGACATTCAAATTCATTTACCACGAAACATTCACACTATAAACAAAACCTAACTCTAGGGTTTTACCCATAACGCACTAGTTTGGTTTTTCCCCAAATCGATACATTTAACCCTAACAAATTCCTTCCCACACAACTACATATAAGTCCTAATGCAAGCTAGAAGTTTGGAAGAGCCTTACCTCAAAGTTAGCTTTATCGAGAGTTTCCGGTACCGCGAGAAATTCCGGTAAAATCTCCGCTCGCAACGCGCTTCCTAAATTAGTGCACTAGCACCGTAGCACGGAGGGTGAGCAACTTCCCTTCTATCTCTTCGAGAAATGAGGTTTGGATCCAGGAGAAACGGAGGGGTTTTGTGTTTGGATCTCAAAACCGTTTTCTTCGTTTTCGAATCAAAGAGGAAGAGTGGAGTTGCGAAAACCTTGATCTAACTCTCACCCGACCTTGGGGTCACTAGCTTGAAGAAAAGGAAGCAACGAAAACGAAAAAATGGAGAAGGATGGATTTTGGTTTTCTTGCGTGAAACCTGAGGAAGGAGAGATGGAAAATTTATGAATTTCCTTCCTTTCTTTTTCTTCCTTTCTTTTCCTTTCTTCCTTTTTCCTTCTTCCTTTATATACTATTTTCTTTTCCTTTTCCTTCCTTCTAGTTTTCCTTTCTTTTTCCCTCTAAACAAACATATATATATATAAATAAATATAACTAACAAATATCTCAAAATCTAGATATTTATTAAATTACCGTTTCACCCGAAACGCCTTAAATTCTCCGTAAGGATTTTCCCGCAGTTAAATTCAATTTATTTATCGACGAGAAATTCTAATTGGCATCGAAATATCTTTTGATTATAAAACTCCAATATTATTACTTTGGCTTAAAAGCCTCCGAGCCAAAATCCAAAATAATACCAAAAATACATAAAAGGGGTACTTTAAAATTATGGGTCTTACAGAAATAGTCAATTCTCTCCCCCTAGATTGAGAAGATGGAGTGCTAGGAAATGAAATCATCTAACTTGATTAGCATACAATAATAGAGAGCATTGATTTTGAGCTGGTCAGTTGATTAAGATAACTAAATTTAAAAACAACATGTGCAGTGATCAGATCAAACAAGCAGATATGCAACAGATGTAGTATCGGCAATACGTTATATGATAACAATTAATAAATTTGCTCATACATATATATTATTAATGGAAACATAAACAGCAAATGTTGAAACAACAAAATAAGACATCACAAATAAGGAACTTGACCATCTAATCTCCTAAAGTGGGCCTGGTTCTCACTATCATCCAGGGAGAGGTAGAGACCGTGTTTTACCCACTCCAGCAGGTGTCTCTCCTCACCGTGAGTCGCAGACCGATCTAGAGGATCTGGCTGTGGTTCCTTAGTTGCTTGTCGACCAATATGCGCTATATCTTCAAAAGATAGCTTGAGACCTAGGGCGTCATTGAATTGCAGCAACATCCTGAACAACTGATTTCAGGGATGTTTGGATAGATGTCAAAGTAGCTTCCATCCTTGCATTAGACTCTAGTATTTTGGCGTTGTGTTCCATTTGAGCTGCCATAAATTCCATCAGTTTTGCAACAAATGCAGGAGTCTCAGCTGCTGCTGATTCAGAGGCTTGTGGAGGAGTTGGTTCAACATTTGGCATTGGTCTAATCCAAATATTATCTACTTTCTTCAATTTTCATCTGATTCACAATTGCTTCGCCAAAAGATGAGTGTAGTCTTTGCAGATTCTTCATTCAAAAACGATACCTTGAAGTGCTTGAGAACCTTTGTAACCAACTGCGGATAAGGCAACATGAGCTTTACTGTGTGAAGCTTCTAACATGTGCCTTAGCACAATCCATGTCCAACTCATCTTAAGTTCCTTGGACAATCCCCATAACAGTATAATATCAAGCTTCTGAACAACGCGTGATTTCCTGATCGAGGTACAAGCATTCTTGTTAATGTATACATGAGCATGCGTTGCTGTACCTTCATCTGACCAATTGGTAATGAGATGGTTTCCACAAAACCATCAATCATAATATCTTTCAATGCCGTGTGCCTGTCCAGCGATGCTTCCCATCCTTCGTCAGCTGCATCCGCATCAGAACTGCCGTCTATTGATGTTCCGTGAAATGGCAATCCTGTCAACACAGCAAAATCTTCAAAAGACATTGATAACTTTTTACCTTTAACCTGAGTTTTGAATCCGTCATCAGTGAGCTTGAAATTTTGCGTAAAATTCTCGTATCAGTTTCGGATAGCTGTCCAAAGTAGATGAAAGAAACCTTCAAGACCATGAAATCTCAGATGATCTTGGAATGTGAAGCCTTCTGTATCAAAGAAACCAAAGTCCAGGGTTCTGCCTTCATGAATTTTCCGTTTAAGAAACTCTGCTGGAATGGTAACTTCTACATCCTTATCTTTAGGTGCTGGAGTTTTCTTAGTTAGGGGTGATGTAACCGGCTTCTTTTTCTTCTTGGAAATCTCTTTCATAGCATCAGCCAACAACTTCTCACTTGGGTGTTCCTTCCTTTTCTTGATCTTTTCTGGAATAGGAGCAGGAGCCTTGCCCTTGTCTTTGGCAAGAATCTTGTGAGTTGGAATCGGAACCCTCTTTGTTAGAGTTGGTGGGGGGTGAGGAGTTTCACTAGTTGAAGATGAAGAAGGTGAAGGTGTATGTGGCTGGGTTTGTTTCACACGAGCCATGATCGCAAACAGAATGGATTGAATGTAGGTAGAGTGTAGATAGAATGAACAAACCGATGAGGATGCAGAAAAGTGAAGCAGATAGAGTGAAAAACTGAAAAATCTGGAAAATCTAGAAAAACCTGAGAAACCTGAGATGAAGAAATCGATTTTGTCCTTTACCTTTTTTATACTTTTACCCTTGTCAATCGATTTCCAAATCGATTGGGTTACCGTTACGCCGAATCCTTAATCGATTGTGTAATTATGATGTCCAACGGCTAGTAAAAAAGGTTCGCAACAGTCATTTTCCAAATCGATTCCCAAATCGATTGTCCATTTTACTTAATCGATGTCCAAATCGATTGTCCCAAATGTCAAATACTGAACACTGAATCAATCGATTTCCAAATCAATGCTCGGGATTTTTACAAAATATTTTCCAAAAAATTCTGAAGTCTGGCTAACCAAATCGATTTCCAAATCGATTTTATAAACAAACAAAGACCAAACTCGAAATCGATTAATCAATCGATTTAAACAAAAAAAACTTTCTGATTAACTGCCATTGACTCTTTTCTCTGTTATCAATACAACTTGGTTGACCAATCTTTCTTCATTTAATCTTCATTTAATGTTAATGACAAGATTCTCATACTTGTCTCATTTCACGTGTCTTGAGCATCCACTTTCAAATATCAATCTTGCTTGGTGGATGTCAAGTACACCTGCAAAAATACAATTAATTTTTTGGATCTAGGTACCCAATTCAGATTGGGTCCCTGGGGTCAGTCTTAAACACAGATTCTTTTGCTATCCAAACTTGCTTCCATCCTTGATTGGCTAATTTTTTTAAATATGCAATTAGACACAAAAATGTCCATTTCTACAACAGAAATGACATTTGCCATCAAAGGATGAATATTTGTTTGGTTTAGTAAAGGTGTCATACATACTCTTAGCAATAGCAGTTTTGTGACCATGTTTGACATTTCTGGTTTGCATATACCCAATACCAGATCTGTTTTTATTTTTTCTTTTGACATGCATATTTGGTGTATATCCTAAAACAGATTTTTCATGAACATGTCTTTGATTGCTAAGTATGACATTTAGCTTATCTTTACTATTTGCAAAATTTAATAAATCAGATTTTAATGATGCAACTGTATTTTCAAGTTCAATGCACTTTGCAGATTTTTCCTGTGAATCCTTTTTCAGTTGTTCACATAAATTTTCAATTTCTTTATGTTCAACATTCATTTGTTCAAGCATTTTCTTTGTGCTTAACAACTGTTTTATGGATTTCACATAATCATCATGCAATTCATTGAAAGCTTCTTGTAGCTCATCATATGTTGGATTAAATTGCGAACTAACCTCACTGTCAGATTCTGAATTAGTGTGAGTCATGAGACATAAATTCACTTCTTCTTCATCCGAAGAGGCAGAGGACTCATCGTTATCGTTGTCACTCCATGCAATATATGCTCTTTTGGCTTTGTGAGCTCTATTCTTGTTCTTCAGTTTGTAGCATTCCGACTTTGTGTGACCAATCTTACCACATTCATAGCAAGTAACTGTCTTGATGTCACTAGTCTTAGAGCTGGATGGTTTTCTGAATTTGTTATCTTTCTTCTTCAGAAACTTCTTAAATTTCTTGACAAGTGATTCGATTTCAGTCTCTTCATTTTCACTGCTGGATCCATCTGAGTAGCTATCGGATTCAGGTTTAGATTGCTTTGCTTGAACCTTCAGAGACAAACCTTTCTTTTTCCTGCTTTCCATTTCTGATTCGTCCAGCCGATGTAATTCCATTTCATGTTCCCTCAATTTACCAAATAAAGTTGCAGTCGTCATCTTTGCTAGATCTTTAGATTCTGCTATGGCTGTTATCTTTGGCTGCCAATCTCTGGTTAAACATCTCATAATCTTTCCAATCTGCTGTTCATTATCCACATGTTTTTCCTAGTGCATGCAGGTTGTTGACAATGTGTGTGAATCTGGTTTGCAAATCACTGATTGACTCTTCTTTCTTCATGCTAAATAATTCATATTCGTGCATGAGCGTATTCACGCGAGCTCTCTTAACATCAGTAGTACCTTCATGCGTTTCTTGGAGGATGTCCCACATCTCTTTTGCTGACTTGCAATTGGATACTCTAAAGAACTCTTCTGCACATAGGGCTGATGTGATTATGTTCTTCGCCTTCGCATTGAAACCAACCTTCTTTTTGTCTTCATCGGACCAGTCGGCTCTAGGCTTTAGAATCATTGAGTCATTCGTTCCTGCAATCTTGGGAATATATGGACCGTTTTCAACAGCGTCAAGGATGTCTATGCCACTTGCTTCCAGGAATATCAGCATTCTTTGCTTCCAGTACATGTAGGCTGTACCGTTGAAAGCTGGTGGACGTGCTAACGAAGCGCCTTCTCCCAGAACGTCAGTCGAGGCCATCTTCTTATAAGTGTTACCTCTCAAGAAGTTTGGCTCTGATACCAATTGTTGGTATCAATGACCTCGCAATAACAGAAAATATATCAGTTTTCGTTACAAAATTAATCAGCATCAAGTGCACAGCGGAACTTAAATTTTGAGGCATGCAAAGTTAGCAATATAGAAAATTAAAGAGAGAGAGTTAGAGAAGAAGACACAGAGATTTATCCTGGTTCGGTTGTCCACAACAACCTACGTCCAGTCCTGAAAATCCAATCGGATTTCAGATTTTCTTCTCCTTCAATAGAAAGAATCAATTACAGATTGTCCAGTTTCCTCCCTGAAACCTATCTATCTTAATGATCTCTTTCCTATTGAATACCCTCTGATCCTTGTAGATACTCGTCAACCTATCACAGAATCACAGTGCGACTCTTTCTTGTTGAACACTCTTCACCAAGAAAGTAGCCACCAGTTTCTAGCTGGCTTTCTATCAACCCTTTGATCCTTGTAGACAATCGGCAGCCTAACACAAAATCAAAGTACGACTCTTTCTTGTTGAGACCTCTCACCCAAGAAAGTAGCCACCAGTTTCTAGCTGGATTTTCAACGTTCGTTTTGGTTCAAAGATTTATTACAGAATGAATAAAAGATGTAAAACAAAAGGGTCTTCAATCTTTATGAATGTTGCTCCTCACAAATCTGGATATTCATGGATTGTTTCTTGAGCACATTATCATTTCTCTTAGATTGTCAACAAACTGTATTGAGATCTGTAATCACAATTATGAAGTTGTTAGTTTGTTGTTATGAACAGTTTTTGAGAGCATATGAGAAATTATGAAAGTTATGAATTGTTATGTAAAAGTTTTTTGAAATAAAGATTGAAAGACATCTTATATAGTTTCTGAAAAACCAACTACGAAATCGATTTCCCAATCGATTTTGTAAAGTTATAAAAAGTGCTAAATCGATTTGCCAATCGATTATCGCGAGTCTTGTTTTTCTTTAATCTTGAAACTATACAAGCTAATCGATTTACCAATCGATTCTTTAAAACAACACTTTTCAGTAGAACATGTCCAGACTTGCATATATCGATTTCCTAATCGATTTCTGGGAAACTGTTTCAATAAAAGTAATATCAATCGATTACTCAATCGATTTGCCAAGTCTCAGAGTCGATGTATAAACATAGAGTCGATTTGGTCACAATCTCAGAGTTCACTGTGTTTTCAAAAAGTTTAATTCAATCGATTTGCCAATCGATTGGGTTCAAAACAGTGGCTCAGTTTTTTTTTGATGTCAATCGATTCGTCAATCGATTTGATTCAAAACAGTGACTCAGTTTTAATGTCAATCGATTTGCCAATCGATTGAATTCAAAACAGTGACTCAGTTATTTGATGTCAATCGACTTGTCAATCGCTTTGGTAGCATGTTCCTGAAAAGTTCTTACCTGGTGTTTAGTTCAATCGATTTCCCAATCGATTGCAACCAAACTATATCAGAATTGAAAATAACAACAATAGATTGTTCAATCGATTGTATTTGTCACAGGTGAGGTTATTTTTCAAATGATACTTTGGCAATCGATTTGCCAATCGATTTCCTCAGCACTGGAGTGCCACTGTGACTTATCCAATCGATGTATCAATCGATGTGTTACCATCAGGTTTAATTTGTGAAATGTTCAATCGATTGCTCAATCGATTACTCTCCAAATCAGAGGCTACTGACTTGTGCAGTTTTCATTTTTAATTAAGCTAATCGATTGCCTAATCGATTTCACATTTACAAACACTTAAGATTTCCTTACACCCTTGTTATGCAATCGATTTCCCAATCGATTTACATAGTCAGAATTCAACTTTTGTTGATTTCTTGTGTTCCAAGCAATTTGATACAAGTGTGTGTGATTGAATTGGTGTTCCTGAAATTTTGCTCAATTTGAAATATTAGATTTATCATATTAAGTATGAACATTGTTGAATTGTGAATTATGTCAAAATTAGGAATCAAAGGATCAAAATCCAACAATTTCATCCTCTCCAAAACTTATTAATCAACCAAAATAGTACTGAAGGAAGATAAGGAGCACATTGGAAAATCTCTAAATCTGAAACAGAGCATCAAATCCATGGAACAAAGAGCTGAAAAGGCAAACATCTTCCATAAATGTAGCTCGAATTGAAATGGGTTGTTATTAACAAGCTGTGAGTTATTTCTAGAACTGATTTCACGTTTTGCATGTGGGTTATGGGTTTTATTTTAGTTATTCTATTGATTAGAAATGATTTTCTATGATTAAGATAATGGGTTTATAAGAA
The DNA here is from genome assembly GCA_002896215.2 of Cicer echinospermum. Classification (NCBI taxonomy): domain Eukaryota; kingdom Viridiplantae; phylum Streptophyta; class Magnoliopsida; order Fabales; family Fabaceae; genus Cicer; species Cicer echinospermum. The sequence continues at coordinate 7,473,261 of PGTU02000006.1, read as the reverse complement.
TATGAGAATTAAGGGAAAACTGTGTGGTTTGACATGTAGAAAATGTTCGAAAATTTGCGTGTGATACGTGTATGATTTTACTATGTTAATAAATGAAGGAATGAAGATAGATTTTTAGTTGACTAACTATTACATTATTTGTGTCAACGTCGTTCTTGAACCTTCCCTCTGTTACATTTTTCCAACCTCTGATCTCTTTTTCTTCGTTATAATTTTCCTATATTTTGGTTGCCTCTGATTCTGTTTCCTCTAGCTACTTCTGATTCTTTTTCCTCTAGCTACCTCTGATTATGTTTCCTCTAGCTTCCTATGGTTACGTTTCCTTTGGTTTCCTATGATTCTATTTCCTCTGGCTATATCTGATTATGTATCATCTGATTCTACCTCTAGACATGTATCCCCTAATCATGCATCATCTGATTCACATATCTTCTAATCACATATCCTCTTACTCTGATCATAACGCCTCTGATTATGTTGCCTCTAATCCAAGAATGACTCAAATCACGATGCGTTGATCAGAAATCTGCATCTATTAATGTTGCCTCTGATCCAACAATGACTCAAATCACACAACCCTGATCAAAAATCTGCCTTTGGTCATGTTGCCTCTGATCCAAATTCGTCTAATCATGTTGCCTCTGATCCAAATTCCTCTGATCATGTTGCCTCTAATACATGTATCCCCTAGTCTAAGCTTCTTGATCAAAATCCGAAATTTAAAAGACATAACCCTATTTAAACGAACAACCAACTATGATTTTCTTGATGTATGATTGAAGTTAAGTTACCTTCTAGTTTTATTACCTTGTTGGGTTGATTAAATGGTTGCATTAATTATATTGTTGAAATGTGTATCACATACATAACATTACATATGCATTGCATTCATTAAGTCGTGGCATTCATGGTTCAAGTATAAGGTGGGACATTTTAACTTTGTTTCAGAAATGAAATAATGGGTAAAGGTAAAACAGTTGAGACGCCAATTGGGGTCATGGTCAAACCACATTTGCAACAAACTCCAACTATCTAGACTATCCACATCTGGGTAATTGAATGATCTTTTTCTTATAAAAGGAATGGAAATTAGAAAAAAATTTCGTATAAAAGGAAATGAAAATTATCCAGTTTTTCCTTATAAAAGGAAATGAAAATTATCAGTAGAGTTGTTTTTGCTAAATTATAATTGTTTTATATACTAGTATATTAGAGGATGATTGTACACTATGAAATATTTAGTTACATTAATATTTCTAAGATTTAATTGATTATTTTATATGATTGTTTCTGAAATACTAAAATATATAAATTTATTATCATATTTTAGATACATGGTCATGCGTGTTACACTATGCAAAAATAAATGGAAACTGTTCAAAAATTTACGGTTTATAATTTGAAATATCGATATTAAAAAATTATAGGCTCTAATAGAGAAAAATAAGTTTAAACAAATAAATTAATATAGAAAAATAAGTGTCATTTAGGGATAATATATGTCTATATTATGTCTTTCAGAACATTTTTTTTTAATAATACCAAAACATATAATGTATAGTTGATAATATGTATTAAGTCTTATCAGTCGATTTATAATACTTTTTTTTTTTTGTTGAAAATTTGTTATCAATACTAATTATAACTATTTATTAGTTTTAATATATTTTAAATTATACTAATAAATTTTTCGTAATTATGACTTTATTTGTTTCAATAGTAATTTTTTTTCTGTCAATATTGCACCATGTGATACTTAAATATGAACACTCAAATAAAATCATTAAATATTAGTTGACCTAATATCATGCCACGTGTACTATATGTCATTTTGCAAAACATTTGTTTATAGTGTAGACGTAGATTCAATTCATATATCTAATTTTACAGATTTGCTAAAATCACCACATTTGGGTCGTTATCAGTGTACATACTAGTATATAAAGTTTTCTTTTTTTTTTTTAGTTCTTTATATTTTGTCTCGTAAAAATTTAGGATGAGGGTATGGTAAGTTGGTAGATATGAAATATTTCAGAACTCTGTCAATATTTACAATTGTTGATCTAATATATGTCTTTTTACACCAAACAATTGATGCTTTTTGTTTTAAATCTTTTAATATACTTATTTCTATGGATTACATTTAGAGGATATATATATATATATATATATATATATATTATCAACTCCGATATATTGTGTTATGAAGTTAAAAAATCATTCCTTCTTTTCATTTTTTAATTTAATTTTGTTTTGTAGTGTTGTTAATCACATTTCGATTGTAGGTAATTTTAGACTTCACATTCATTTATCTTTTTTTAATTTTACAAATTAATATGTAATTCTAATATAAAAATTTGATCAATTTTATTGCTTTCATATTTTTAAATTAAATCAAAGTTGTAAGTGATGAAAATTTGAAATTACCTTGAAAAAGAGATGGTTACATAATATCAATAGACACAAATGATCAATGTTATTGTGGTAATGTCTTTCGTAATAGATTATTTTCTTTTTGAATTTTATAAATTATAAAACTCAAGTAAAAAGAAATTATGATAGATACTTAACATACATTTTTCTGCTCCGGTCAATAACACATATTTCTCTCATTAACTATTTTTGAGTTCAATATCTTTCCTTTAGACTTCAACTTAGTAATGAACATCTGAAATTTACCTAATACATAGACATAAATGATAATAATAGAACACACAATATAAAACATAAAAAAAAAAAAATCAAATTTCTTTGAGTATGTCATGTAACCTCAATACTTAAAAAGAGATTACATATATTTTTGCATTATCCTTATTTTATTTTAGCTTTACCTACAATTTTTAATATGATTTGTGTATATTCGTATATTTAATCAACTACTTGATTTAGCATTAATTATCACTAATATATTTATTCATTATTTGAATTAAGATATGTATATATATAATGTTTTTTAATTCCTCTAATTGTGCGCTTATTCCACACGCTTTTCAACCGGGAAAGAATGTTAAGTTATTATGTCAATCTTGGTTAACATGATAATTGATCGTTAAAATTCAGTGTAAAACTGTTGGTATATAAAAATTGAAATATAGTAAATCAACTTTTCAATTGACAATTGATTCTTTGTAATAAAAATTCAATTAACAATTGATTTAAATTAACTTGTTATGAAATAGGCATTTAAAATGTAAATGCTTTAGAATATTCTATATAAAGGTCTTCTAAATATTTTTACGACATTATTGAGACAATTTTTTGTTTGTTTTAGAAGAGATGATAAATATCTTTATAATTAACTCTTACAACTTTGAGATCACAAGTTCAAACTCATGACATGACATCTAACCTAAAAATATCGATATTTTTTTAATTGAGTTATGACATAGAGTATCTCCAACGATGAACTCAACATTGGTTCATTAAATAAGATCCACTGTGCCACATCATCTTGAATCAACTCATTTATTTTTTACTCCAATGGTTTAACTTTTAGAGAACCATATTAGGTCCCACAACTTTAACTCATACATTAATATTTTTTACATTATTTTAATTTTAATTTAAAATAAAATTGAACTTAAATTTTTATAACAATAATAAAAATTAAATGTTAAATATGTGACATAAATAATTAAAAATGATAAAAGTAAATAATAAATTTCAATTTCGTTATTCTCGTTCCAAAGCACTCCTAAATATGCTCTATAAATCTGGTTGAAGTTGTTGATGACTTGTTTTTCACGGATACTTGTTCTCCTAGGTAATCTTGTTACAAGATTAGGATGAGAATCATTAAATGTTTAGAATGAGAATCATTACGTGTTTCAGTTGTTGAGACGTTACTATCCATGTTATCATAAGAGTAATCAAAATTACCACCATATGTGTGGTGTTCATCTTCAACGATCATGTTATACAATATGATGTATGCATATATTGCATGTTTGAGGAATTCCATGTGCCAAGCACGAGCTAGACCATATATAATTGCAAATCTAGATTGGAGCACTCCAAATGCTTGTTCCACATCCTTTCTAGTTGGTTCTTGTTTTCAGGAAAATAGTTTTCTCTTATCTCCTTGTGGCATTGGGATTGTCTTGACAAATGTAGCCTACTTGAGATAGATGTCATTTGCTAGATAGTATCCCATATTATATGGAGTTTTGTTAACTGTATATTGTACTTTGGGAACGTGTCCTTCCAAAACATCGTTAAACACATTGGACTAGTTTAACACATTAATATCATTGTTTGAACCCATAAGTCTTGTGATGCCACTACTTCAAGCATGATCATGGATTTACCATGATCACCTCGACAAAACTGGCCTTTTCAAGCAATCAGACAATTTTTTCATTTCCAGTGCATACAATCAATAGAACCTAAAATACCTGAAAAGCCACGTGGCTCCCCCATTTGTAATAAGCGATGAATATCATTGTTGTTGGGTCTTCTCAAGTATTCAGCTCCAAACATCTGATTCACACCCTTTACAAATCTCTTTAAGCACTAAATTGCAATGCTTTCGCCAATTCAACATATTCATCTACACTATAACCTGGAGATCCATATGCTAATATACGAATAACAACAATGCATTTCTGCAATAGCAAAAAACCCATTTTACCAGTTGCATCGACCCTCATTTGAAAATATTCATCATAATCTCCAAGTGTAGTTACAATTTGAAGAAACATGTGTCTATACATTTGAAATCGTCATCGGAATTGAGCACTTGTCTATACTAGATTTTCAAAGAAGTAGCCGATGAACAATTGGATATGCCCTTCTTCAGGATTTCGATCTATCACTGGTTTTCTTCGCATGTGCCTAGTAGAACTATTGGATTGTTGTTGCCTCTCAAACATTGACATCAATAGTTCCTCACCGATGTTGTCCACAAATTCATCTTCTATCAACTCCCAGAAGAATTTATTGAGTTCTTCCGAATTATTTGGATCCATTAGATGATTCAGGAAAAAGAGTTGACAACTTGGTAAAAAATATAGCAGTGTGAGAAGATTGCTATATTTTTTTTTAAAAGAATGAGAGTATATATATAACATTAAATGAATAACGACTAGTATGACTAATGACTAGTTTGAATAACGACTAGTTTGAAGAACGACTAGTATGACTAATGACTAGTTTGAATAACGGCTAGTTATAACAATTGCTAATTTGACTAACGACTAGTTTGATTAAAGGCTAGTTTTAACAATTTCTAATTTGACTAATGGCTAGTTTGAATAACAGTTGGTTTAAGAAACATGAAATTATTATTAATTAAAGTAACACTAATAGTCATTTCACATTGGACGTTCCATTGGTGATGTTGAGTCAAATTCATAACTTGTCTCTGTATTAGGAAATGATGAGTACGTTCCACTGCCATAATTCTTTGTTCTTTTTTAAGAACAATCAATTGATGCTCCCATCTATTTAGGTTCACATTTTAGAAATTAACATGCATGCTCATGATTAAATGATCCACTTGTATCTTGAGAATAAAAAACATGTGCAACGATCATGATGTCCTTCTCTGAGCTTCCACTTTTCTTTCCACTAACAACTTGTGTCTAGCACCCAACAAACTTTTGACTATTCATTCAATTCCATCGAGATTTTAGTTGACTTGGTATTTTCTCTCGCAACTGCACACAATACTGATTATAATTTGTTGCAATTCTTAACCAAAAACCATATGCTTTTTGGTCAACTCCTACAATTGAATCTTTTGAAACATTGAGCCATGATTGAATAAGAAGTGTATCTTCATCCATTGTGAATAGCTCTCAAGATATTTTTCTACCATGATGTTCTTCTCCCTCTTCGACAATAGTATTTTTAAGACCAAGTTGAGTAGAAAACTGTGGAACTTGACACTCTAGCCTAGACCTAATCGATATTTGAGGTTCATAACAAGTAAACTCTCCTTGAGTATTCATTTGAGGTCTATAAAACATATTGGGATTGGTTGGTGGTGATAATTGAAAATTTTGAAAATTAGGATGTTGATCTCCACCTTGAGTATTCATTTTACGTCTATAAAATATATTGGGATTGGTTGCTGGTGCTGGTAACTGAGAATTTTGAATATTAGGATGATCATGTAACACCCCAAATTTTATAATAAACTATTTTATTAATTAGATATTATTTTAGATAAATAATTTGGTGTTAAAATTATTTTAGATATATGTTGATTAATTTTTTGATTAATTTTATTTATATATGTAATTTCTATGATGTGTTAATATGTATAGATTTGACTAAATGAGTAATATAAATAATAATATTATAATTTTTTATTGTTAAAAATTAATAGTATTTATGGTACATATTTTAAAGAATAAGATTTTATGAGGTTTTACGTGTTCACATGCGTTCATAATTAATGTGATATTTTCATAGATGTTCAACTGATGTTAAGTGTGTACGTAGTTATATTTCAATTATTTATAACTATTTTCTAGTTTTAGTTATTTATTTTGTAAATAGTTATCTTGAGATAGTAATAATATTGTGTTTATTTTCTTTATTTTTATATACTTTTTATGACGTTGTGATTTTATATATTTATTTATTATGTAATTTCAAATATTCTCTAATGATGGTAGTATTTTAATATGAGTATTTGGAAGAAAAAAAGTATAATTATAGTGATTATTTTGAACATGAGAATCTTAATTATCAATTTATTTTAAAAGATTAATTACTTTATTTTATAAAATATTAGTTTTATTAGTAATATTTTAGTAACTAAATTGTGTTTAAAAAGTGTTAAAAATAGTTTTGATAATCATGTTTGAGTCATTGTTGGCTTAATTTAGAGAGTTAAATTGTGTTGGAGTTGTGTTGATTTTTTTTAAAATACATATATATATATATATATATATATATATATATATATATATATATATATATATATTATGATTTTATTTAAAAATTGGCTTAGCCGCACAAAAAAAAGATAATTTATGCCAAATTTTACTATGTGCTGTTTTTAAAAAAATCTAGAAGATTTGTTGTAGAAATAGTTTTCAAAAATTAAGAAAGAAAAAAATATATAACTATTTTAGAAGTGTTGGTGAGTTAGAAAATTTTACATATATTTTATATATATTGTTTGATTTTCTTTCAAAATATAGGTTGAAAATATGATTTAAGAGTGCTTAATATATTTTTAGAGGTATTTTTGGTGGTTAAGGTATTCGTGAAATTTTGATAATCTTATTGATTTTAAAAATAGTTTAAAAAAAATGTATGAATTATTAAGTAATCCAAAGTAAATTTTTAAATCCTGAAGAGAAATTATTTTATAGTATTAAATGATGAGTGATACTTCTAAAATAATTAAAGTGTTTGAAATCAAATTTTAGATTGTGGTTTCACCACTAAAATGGTTTATGCGTGACTTGATTCATTTTGGTTTTCTGATTATTAAACTAACATATAATATAAGTAGTTACTTAGCTTATTTGCTGATTGAAAAATATCTTTTTTAGTTTAAGTCAAGTGACAAAGATTAACTCAAAAAATATATATTATCATAAATTTAGAATGGTTGGATTGCTCTAAAAATATGTTATGAGTTTAGAATTAGTGTTTGATTTGTTAAATAAACGTAGAATCAATGTGCTAAGTAGTTGGTTAAGTTATTTAGATATGTATATGGTTATGTGAATATAAAAATATTTGTCTTTCCGATGTTCTAAGTGTTGAAAATTGTGTACGGTGTTTAGAGTAGTTGAAAATGTTTAAAAGTGAGAGATAATTATATATATATATGAATGTAAGTGTCATTTCTTTTATTGTTATAACAAGTTGTAAATTACTAATAAATGATTGTTAATGTGTAATTAAATGAATTTTTAACTTGACATAAGGAGTAACAGTTGTGGCGCTGCCTTCGCCCTCTTCAAACATGTTAAAATGTCATTTAATTAGTTGTGTTTGAGTTTAAATGATTATAGTTATGGTTACTTCAAATAATTAACTCCATGAGTAGGTGAGATTAGCAACCCCGATACTCATCGTCAATCCAAGAGAAGACAATAGTTCGTTATTAATATCATTATTTGCACTTATTGATTTTATTTTGATTGACTAAAAACATGGTTGTCTCTTATATAATTTTAAGCGGCTTAATTAAACTAGATTAGTCCCTTACATTAGTATATTTTGTCATAATGCTTGTTTGTTTCTAGTAGCAGTCTAGAACTATTTTGAAAGTCTTACTAAAAATGAACTGTATGTGTAGAAGTTTTAAAGCTAGACTTCTAGTGTGTATTGTGATTGTGTTTTGAATATAATATGTTATTAGAAAACTGATTAGTATTTGTGTGATTATTTTTCCTAATTCAATATTCGCTATGATTTTGTATATTTTATTGGATTCAACGTGAAATACCAATTTAACTGTGAAATGCCAATTTAACTTTGATATGTTACGTAAAAATATTTATTTGCTTTAATATGATTATGTTTGTTGATTATTTATTTTACACAATTTTGTGTTAAACGGAAGATACAATACATTACCAAACCAAATGGAAGCATATATAGATTTTCCAAGTAGAAGATAAGATAAATAATTATTTACTAGAAGATACAATATATTTCCAAACCAAATTGAATCAGGTAGTGCAAAAACCACTTTCAAGGTTACACATCAATCTAAAAAATAATTTCTAGACTTAGATTATTATTAAAAAAAATATCACTAACCATTTAACACCCAAAAAAATTCATTGAGAATTCCAAATTTTTCTTTAAATTATTTTTCAATAATTCAAGTCTAAATAAAAACAACTAAGCTAAATCACGTTTCTAAATACAATACAAATAAAATAAATCACGGATATTTTTAAAATCTATAAAATTTCTAAAAATTCATTCATATTTTAATCATCAAAAACACATTTTTAAATAGTTCATCACTGTAAAAATTATTATTTTCAACTTATATTTTGAAATAAAATTTAAACTATATATATATAGATAGGAAATTTTACAATTAATTAACACTTCCAAAATAGTTCCAAGTTATTTTCTTATTTTATCAAACTTTCAACAAAAAAAAAATTGTATATCTATATACATTAAGGTAGTGCACATGACACAAAGCATAAGACAAATGATGATGATAATGAATTACACTAATACATAAATCTACAAAATAGTAGCATCCTCTCACACTAACTACTTAACATGCTTATAGATACTTCTCTCTGTTTCTATCAAGCCACAAAATTGGTCCAAAACATAACACACCATCAATTTTAAGGATTTTGGAGCTCTATTCTAATCTTAAAAATCGTCTCAAATAAAAATTGCAATTTTATAATTAATAAAAAAATTGATAAATTAAATTTTAGTTTCTACACGCAAACCAATCTACATGAAGCACTCTACACATATCAATCTACATGATGCACTCTACATATATCAATCTAATGCATACCATTTTGTTAGGTTAATTCATAAAAATAAAATAAAATAAAACTCTACTTGTAAAATACATCAACTATAGAATCCAAAATTTAGATAACTTTTAAAAAAGAATTTCACTGTTGAGAAGATTTTTAAAAACTTTGTTTTTTTTTTCCCTTCTTTTTACTTCTCTTTCTCAATTAGTAGACATTTTATCATTAGTACTATTGTAAATCACTGAAGAGTTCTTAAACTCTAAAACTCTAGCATTGAGTCAAACTCTAATGAGTTCATAATATCAGAATAAAAGAAAATCAATCATTTCAAATAAATATCGCAACACCCTCACGATTCAATATTTACACCAACCCCCTAAACCAACATAACAACACTCTTTTCAATTTTCTTGAACAAGACAGAGTGAAACATGCTATAAATTTAAAGTTGTTTTAATCATTAAATAAAATCAGTAGCATAGAATTATTGTTATTTTATAAATCAACAAAAATTCAATTCAACTCAATTTAATTTCTTTAAAATAATCAAGAGTAACTCAAACAAAAGTTATTTTCATCATATAAAATAAATAAACTTTAACTCCTTCAAAATGTCATTTTTAAAAATTCTAAGTTCTACCAACCTCTAATATTCAAGAATTACTATTGCTAATAATAAGAATTTCATACTATCTAAATCGTGACGAACATTCTAAATTGTTTTCAAAACCAATATCAAAACTCTACTCATCTAGATACAACCATCAACACTTTCAAGTGATTTAAAGTTAAAACTCACGATTTAAAATTGATTTTTTTCTTTCTTAACACAAGCAAACATAAAATAAAAATAAGAAATTTGGTTTTAGTCAAAATCAAAACTTTAAATGTAAGAGACATATTTCCTATCTAACTCAAAGTTTAGAACGAAACATCTTTTTTTTTTCTCTAAATTGAGTTTCAACATAATAATAATAATTTGTACCTAGTAAAAGTCAATACTTAAATTTTTTAAACATATAATTCATACAAAAATCAATGTTTTAATCAATTAGTTATTAGATCAAACACTTTAAACAGATACATATCAAAACTAAATATTTTAAATTGATTAAGGGTGAAATATACAGCTGGTCAATCAAAATTATTATTTCCAACTATTCATATAAAACAAGAGTGCAAAAATCATAGTTAGGTTGGCAAGCAATAAGCAACAAGTAGCTAACATAATCTTGTCAACAATTAAAATTAACTCAAATCTTAACAAGTAATTTTATGGTTTATTTACTCACTTAAGTAGGAATTTAGGATCCATAACACAATCAGAGTAAGCAATTAATAAACAGTTAATTAGTAATCTCGAAAATATGTATAATAATACAAAAGCATATAACCATTAACACAATTATATAACGGGAAAACCATCATAGTGAAAATAATTATTACACAAGAAAATAAAATTGACACGTCTGACATTCATAACACCGAATCGACATTCGACCCACTAATGTGACACCCTAAACCCCAAAGTAACATTTATAATAATATATACTAAATTATTTGAAGAAAACTTGCAGCGGATAAAGAAAATCTGTTAAAGAGAATAGAAACTTTAATATCTAATTTAGGATATCACGTTTCTCTAAATACACATGTAACAATTCAACTTTGTTCCTCAATTAAAATAGTACAATATCAATGAACTTGATTTAACTAGAATTTCTTGATTTAATTCCCAAGACTTACACGTACTAAGTTTTCATGTAAAAAGTTATTTGTAATAACATAATTAAAATACAAATTACAACTCTTAATTCCCAATATCACCTATCAGAGCGGGGTTTCTCCGAACTTGAATTTTCAGACTCATTAACCTGTAATAACTGCGATTTCTCAAACGCAGAGCCAAACCAGTCAAACACAAACAACGAAGGAGGTGAGTTTTGAAATCATGTTGATAGTATAATATAAATAAGAGGAACACGCAATTAATCATCAATAAACTGTATCATTACACTAACATTCTTCAAGGAAAAACATCACATTATATAGTCAAAATCAAAGAAAATCAATACACTTCACTGTAACATCAAATCATCGCATAAATTATTATCACACATAATACATAATAATCACAACAAAACAATCACAAGAAAATGCTATGCTATGCATGAGCTTAGACTCTACTTCACAATGTGGTACCATTCAAACTCTGAAGTACTTGGTTATGAGGCTTGATACTATGCCACCATCCCGGTGGATGGACAATTCAAATTGACCTTGTCCTCATAGATCCCCTCAACTCAACCCGAGACACATATACGTGACAGTCGAGGTAAACGTGTGTTGCATGGTAGCTCCCGACATTTGGAGTTCTACCTCCAAGTCACCTAGGAATTGCCCACCCGAATACCTCCAAGGTCTAACAATCTTGCCTTAAGGCTCAATAGTAGACCGCCACGACCAGGCTCATTCAATTGTATTTCCCCGGAATCACTAGGCTTTTCAGGCCCTACCTATATGATGACAAAATAATCTTCACTTCACAAATTCTCAGTATTTATTTTCTCCCCTCATTGGCCTATGATACTCCATTAAGATCGTCATCTCAAACACAAATTGGAATCAAAATTATTTCGCCAACTATGAGGTTACTTCAATATTCTCATCACAAATTCACAATATCACTATCATTAATCATATATCATCACATAAACTCATCACAATTTTATAGAATCACTATCATAAATCAAACATCATCATTATTATCACATAAACTTATCACAAATTTATATCATAAATCACACATCATCATTAAATAAACTTACATTATACACTGTATTCACATAAATTCATTTAATCAAACATGTGCACTAAATTCATTTGAAATCAAATATCACAATGATATCAAATATCACAATGATATCAAATATCACAATAATATCAAATATCACAATAATGTTAAATATCTCAATAATATCAAATATCACACATTTAAAGAAATTAAATCAATCAACACCTTATAAATATTTCTATTCCAAATTTTAATCTCACAATTTCCATTTTGCATATTAATTAATTTATCACTACTACCGTACGTAGCGAGCCCCAGATGAATCGTTGGGAAATACGGTTTTCCCGTTCATCTCACAATATATTATACTCATGAATTCAAACGCTCTCTCACCCCTTACCTTATTTCGACGCTTTATAAAATCTAGAAATCAATGAGAATTTTCAACTATAGATCGACAACATCCAGCGAGCAAGTCCGAATAAACGACGAGTTGACAAAATCGTTGAGACATGACTGATAAATTATGTGGAGCATAAAAATAAAAATAAATGTTAAATAATTAATAATAATTTTAGGAACAAAATTGGAGTCAAAACGACTCGTCGGAGCGCCCGGAAGGGTTTGACGTCAACTTCACCGAAAAATACAAATGAGTAGTGCTTCTTGAACGTTTCGACGAGGGGAATCCAAAAACGATGTCAGTTTTTTGAGATGACAAACATGGTGATCGGGATCGGTCAAAAACAACTCTCCCAAGGAAAGAAACACAGCTGTTTCTGATTAAACAGAGTCACGATCGGTAAAATTGATGTCAAAAATGGATTCAGTGGCCGATTTTGTGTGGGATAGAGGTTGGGATCATTTCAAAATGGCAAGGAATTGTTGCGACGAATTTGAGAGGAAGATGGTGTTGATGCCATGGTGCAGCTGCTGTCCGCAGTTTTTCTGTTCTTTTTATTTTTAATTGCAAATTGAGGGGTGTAGATGGCAGATGTACAGGTGCAGGAGTAAAACAGTCTGTAAGGCCCAACACAGAGGAGTCCGGTCTGAGGCAGAAATGGGGTGTGATGAACAACTCGCATGTGTAGAAAAGAAAAGCCCAATCTGTCCAATTTAATGTGCAGATGTAGAAAATAGGGGTGTAAACAGTCGTCTGGTCCAAAAATTCAATTTATAGTATTTCTAAAAGTCCTTAATAAATAATTTATTTTATTGATCCACACTAAACTTTTTCTCCAAAACACTTATTTAACATAATATTATTTTTTTTCTTTAACATATATAAATCTAATTTTAACAAAAACTCTCATATTCAAAATAATAACTATAGTATTACTATAACTGTTTTTCAAAATAATCACATAAAAATACATCGTCATACCCATTATAACTGAATGAAAATAAAGAAACTCAATAGCAATATTACTAATACTTCAAATAATTATTTGTAAAATAAATAATTAAAATAGAATATATTTATCAAAAAAATTAAATATAATTATGTGCATACCTGACATTAGTCAAACATACAAGAAAATATCGCATTAACTACGAACGCACGTATACACGTAGAATCACCTAAAATCTTATACCTTAAAATATGTACACTAAGATACTATTATTATAGAAGAGAAAAAATATAAAATATATAAAATAATAAAATATAATATTGTTATTTATATCACTTTCTTATCAATATGTACAGATAAATACATCATATAAAATACACATATAAAGAAAAATAATCCTAAAGATAATCAACATATATTTTCTAAAATAATTTTAGCACCAAATTAATTATCTAAAATTCTATTAATTAATAAAACATAGTTGTTATAAAATTTGGGGTGTTACAGATGGAAAGCTAAAAGTTAGAGCTGCAACTTTTGTGTTGTAAGAAAAGACCAATTCGAACTTTACAGGGCCTAAATTGCAAATTTCGTAATCTGGACTTTTGTAATAATTTTAATAGTGGATCACTTGTTTTTAAACCCTAAACCCTAAAGCCACTATAAAGTACTATATATTAGAAATTTTGTTTCTTTTCTACTGACGGAAAAATTAGGATTTAGATTGCTACAAGAAATATTTAGTTTTTATTTTAATTTTATTGAAGGCTAATTTTATAAAATTAATCCTCGAGTTCAGAGTTTCATCAACACCTTAAGATCCAGGTTACATTGTCAATTTCAATAGGATCGATTAAATTTATTTGGAAGAATTTTGTTTCGATTTCTAATTTAATTGAATTATAATTTTCCGACGCTTGATCGTTAATTGTAATATTTTGATGATTGCGATGCTTAATCCAATCAAAGAAACCAAATTGACATAGGATTGATTACGCTTGTTGGATCAATTCTATAATCAAATAAGAATAGAAACATGAATTAGAAATTAAGCTCATTGATAGAATCCTTGATAAGTCTGAAACTCGAAAAAGTGGATTAATTATTTTGCTCATCTGTTAAATAAAAAATCTAAAAAATCCCCCTTTTTAATTTCAACTTTCAATTCAGTTATTATATCAGAAGTCCTTGCGAAACGATTCGAATTATTACCTCTATTTACATTTTATTAATTGTATTTGACCCGTGTAAGACAACAGATCAAATTGGCGCCGTTACCGGGGACTCTCTGATAACAATATTAACTGATATTAACCCTATTTTTCAGGCGACTGTCTCAGATTGCTCCGAAATTTCGCCAGAAAATTAGAAAATAAAATCAAGGAATAAGAGTCACTTATAAGGGACTTATGTGGGAAACGACGATCAAAATCCCAAACTCCTTCGTCCCTATTTTCAATTTTTTGAATTTTTTTATATTTTCCAAAAATTCCAAAAATAATTTGCGTTGCCTTTATTTGATTTTTAGAAATTTTTTGTGGTATTTATATATTTTTGGATTTTATTTGATAGGGTTTTCAATTTTTTACTTCAATTTTAGCGATAGGGACATTGTTGGAATTTTCAAAATTGTGATTTTTCATTGCATTGTTATGATGATGCATGACTAGGGCTTGTTCTGTAAATCTGCATTGTTGCAAAATATGGTTGATGCAAATAATAGAACCTTAAGACAACTTGTTGTACCTGATGTCAATTATACTGCATTGTGTATCACATATCCTGAAGTTACTGTACCATTTGAACTTAAATCTGGTTTAATGCACTTGCTTCCAAAGTTTAATTTTCTCAAAGGGCAGTGAAGACTAAGAAAATGGAAGAGGAAAATAAAGACAAAGAGATCCTGGATACATTTAGGAAGGTGGAAGTAAACTTTTCCCTCCTTGAAGTAATTAAACAGATTCCAAGATTTGCAAAATTTCAAAAAAATTTGTGCACACACAAGAGAAGGTTAAAAGGTAATGAAAGGGTAAACATGGGGTGAAATGTTTCAGCCCTCATTCAACCCATGCCTAAGAAATGCAAAGATCCATAAAAATTTTCCATTCCATGTACCATAGGCAATAGTCAATTTGAAAATGCTATGTTAGATTTAGGAGCTTCCATTAATGGTATGCCTACATCTATTTTTAACTCTATTGCTCAGGTGTTACCATTCAATTGGCGAACATGAGCAATGCTCGTCCTGTTGGACATGTGGAGGATGTACTTGTTCAAGTTAATGAATTAATATTTCCTGCAGATTTTTACATTCTGGACATGTAGGGAGATAATAAGTCCAACAAGGCACCTATCATCTTAGGCAGACCATTCTTGAAAACTGCTAGAACAAAAATTGATGTGCATGCTGGAACTCTATCCATGGAATTTGGTGATAGCATTGTAAAATTTAACACATTTGATGCTATGAAGCAACCCATGGAAGAACATTTTATTTTTCAAATTGAATTGCTTGCTGATTTGGTTGATAACACTTACCCCGATATGTTTGCTACTAATTTTCCTTCATTGTCTGGTTTTGATGATACTTATACTTGTGAATTCGGTACAGATACTCAATTGTGCTCTATGTGTGCTGAGATCGAAGCTGCCTTGCAGGTTGATCATTATGCTAATATTGATATTTCTACTAACATAAATGATTTTGCAGACTTAGCTTCGGCCACTGGTGTTGTACCTTCCATTGAACAACCACCGACCATAGAGCTTAAACCACTTCTTGAAAATTTGAAATATGCATATTTAGAAGGAAGTGGCAAGTTACTTGTGATTATTTTAGCCAAACTGGAAGATGAACAGGAAGAGAAGCTGTTGCAGATTTTGAGAAAACACAGAAAGGAAATTAGATGGACCTTGGCTGATATTCCTGGTATTAGCCCATCCATGTGTATGCATATGATACTTGCTGAAGGATGGGGTAAAATCAGTCAGGCAGCCCCAAAGGCGACTTAACCCATTAATTTTGGATGTTGTAAAAAAAGAAATGACCAAGCTCTTGCAAGCAAACATTATATACTCTATATCTGATAGTCAATGGGTGAGTCCGATGCAAGTAGTCTCTAAGAAAACTGGACTCACGGTGGTTAAAAATGAAAATAATGAACTTATCCCGACATGAGTGCAGAGCAGCAGGAGGGTATGCATCGATTACAGGAGACTAAACCAGGCAACTAGAAAGGATCATTTTCCTTTACCATTCATTGATCAGATGCTTAAACGGTTGGCTGGTAAGTCACATTATTGATTTCTTGATGGTTTTTCTGGTTATTTTCATATCCATATTGCACTAGAGGACCAAGAAAAGACCATGTTCACTTGCCCTTTCAGCATATTTGCCTATAGGAGGATGCCTTTTGGCCTATGCAATGCTCCTGGCACTTTCCAACGCTGCATGATTAGTATTTTCTCTAACTTGATAGAAAATTGTATTGAAGTTTTCATGGATGATTGTACAGTGTATGTTCCTTATTTGATGCATGCTTGAACAATTAGATAGAGTTTTGCATAGATGTATTGAAACTAACCTTGTGATGAATTATGAAAAATGTCATTATATGGTTGAACAAGGCATAGTTTTGGGACATATGATCTCTAAAAATGAGATAGAAGTGGATCTTGCCAAGATTGATGTGATTTCTAATTTGCCTTACCCATCTTGCATCCGCGAGATTCGTTCTTTTCTTGGCCATGTAGGTTTTTATAGGCGCTTTATCAAATATTTCAGCAAGATAGTTCTTCCGCTGTCAAATTTGCTGTAAAAAGATGTCAGTTTCACCTTTGATGACAAATGCAAGAAGGCTTTTGATTTCTTAAAGGCAACACTGGCCTCTACTCTCATAATTCAGCCATCCAATTGGACCCTCCCGTTTTACAATTATGTGTGATTCATCTAACTATGCAGTGGGAGCAGTCCTTGCACAAAGGGTTGGTAAGGCTACCCATGTTATTTATTATGCTTCAAGGACTTCAGATTCTGCACAGACTAATTATAATACCACTGAAAAAGAACTTTTAGCTATTGTTTTTGCACTTGATAAGTTTAGATCATATGTGTTAGGTTCGAAGGTAGTTGTTTTTACTGACCATGCAACTTTGAAGTTCTTGCTGAAGAAACCAGAAGCAAAATCGAGATTCATCTGGTGGATGTTGTTACTGCAAGAATTTGATTTAAAGATTAAAGATAAGAGTGGAGCTGAAAATTTTGTGGCATATCATTTGAGCATAATAGAAATGGATGAGGACCCCATCCCCATTCAAGATGACTTCCATGATGAGAAACTACTACATTTGTGTGAGGTAACTCCTTGGTTTGTTGATTTAGTTAATTATCTAGTTGCTGGAGTCTTTCTTGCAGATGTATCGATAACACAAATACACAAACTTAAAAGTGATTCCAAATACTATGTGTGGGATGATCCATATCTGTTGAAATTTTATAGTGACCAGGTAATTAGGCGATGTGTTTCCTACCATGAGGCTCAATCCATTCTTCATTTTTGTCATGCTTCTCAAGCTGGGGGGACATTTTGGTCCTCAACGGACAACAAGAAAAGTTTTAGACTCGAGTTTCTTTTGACCCACTTTGTTTAAAGATACTTTTGAGACTTACAAAACTTGTGAACAGTTCTAAATAGCAAGAACAACAATCACTCGTAGGAGTGAAATGCCTCAACAACCTATGCTTTTCTATGAAGTATTTGATGTCTGGGGCATTGACTTTATGGGGCATTCTCTTGTATCTTTTTCTTTTGTCTTTATTTTACTATCTGTTGATTGTGTTTCGAAGTGGGTGGAAGCAATACCCAATAGGACTAATGATTCTTAAGTTGTTGCAGGTTTTATCAAATCAAATATTTTTTGCAGGTTTGGAATACCTCATGCCATCATAAGTGATCAAGGCACTCATTTTTGCAACCGCACCATGGAAGCTTTGCTTTAGAAGTATGGGGTTGTGCACAAAGTTTCTACACCTTATCATCCCCAGACTAATGGGCAAGCTGAAATCTCAAACAGGGAAATCAAACAGATCTAAGAAAAAATGGTGCAGCCAAACATGAAAGATTGGAGCCACCGACTTGAAGAAGCTCTTTGGGCTCATAGAATAGCCTACCAAACACCAATAGGGATGTCCTCTTCTCGACTTGTGTTTGGTAAGGCATGTCACCTCCTAGTGGAAATAGAGCACCGTGCTTATTGGGCAGTTAAGAGTTGTAACCTTGAGATGGAGAAACCAGGTTTGGAGAGAAAGCTTCAATTGCAACAACTTGAAGAGCTTAGACTTGAAGCTTAGGAGAACTCTCGGATCTATAAGGAGAAAACTAAGTACTTTCATGATAAGATGATTTCTAGGAAAAAAATTTCCATTGGGCAAAAAGTTTTATTGTCCAACTCATGTTTTAAAATTATGGGTGGGAAACTTTGATCGAAGTGCATTGGCCCTTTTGTTATTACTAACATTTTTCCTCATGGTGCAGTGGAAATAAAAAGTGAAAATACCGAGAAAGTGTTCAAAGTAAATGGACAACGCCTCAAGCTATTCCATGAGAGCTCTGTGCTTGAAGATGCTACCATACAAGAACTCTCTTTAGAAAAGTCCACCTACACTGAAGTTTGAACAGGGAGCTCCTTTTCCTTACTCTTATTTTATATTTGTTACTTTCATTGAGGACAATGTGTAATTTAAGTGTGGGGGTATTATTTAGGATTTTAGTATTTATGAATTTATTTGTTTTAGGATTTTATTTGTTATATTTAAAATAAATAAATAAATAAATAAATAAATAAATAAAAAATGGACATTGCACTGCATGCTTTTTCATCAGATTTTGTGGTTGTAAATGTTGAGAGTTTGTTTG
Source organism: Cicer echinospermum (assembly GCA_002896215.2). Classification (NCBI taxonomy): domain Eukaryota; kingdom Viridiplantae; phylum Streptophyta; class Magnoliopsida; order Fabales; family Fabaceae; genus Cicer; species Cicer echinospermum. The sequence goes on along the minus strand of PGTU02000006.1, from coordinate 7,453,766 downwards.
GACTAGCATGATTGGATAGTATCTTTGCATTCTTGGTAAAATAAATTGGATTAAAATGATAAATTGTGTAACATTTGTGGTAGGTCATTAACCTTTGTGAGATTTTTTTAGCCTTATTATGAAATGAATACATTTTTCCATCTTTTTTTTCTTGTGTGTTATATCACTCATAATTGCTAGTTACGCCAGAACTTGACTTGACTCTTGCCTGCGTGCATATATTGAAATGATCTAGGCCTTTGTTTCTTGAATAAGTTACTAGCCAAATAAGCCTACCTTATAATTATCCATTTGTTTAAGCCCCTTTGAGCCTAATTATCTCATTCTTTGTTATATTGCTCATTACAAGCCTAAAAGTGAAAAACAATGAATTGACCCAATCTTTGGGGACATAGGAGTCTTTCCTTAAATAAGTGTAGAGGTGCTCAAGTTGTTTGTTTAAATTTGAGGGTTATAAATAATAAAAATATATATATGAGAAAAATGGTTGTGTTGTGAGCAAAGATAGTGTTAAAATAAAAGTCAATGATGTTTTGTTGAGTTACTTCTTAATGTTATTTTTCTCTCTTAATCATTACTCATTTATCCTCTTTGATTTTCAGCCCTAGTCTCCTTAGGATTATCTCACCCTTACCTTGGTCACGTTACAACCTGAATAAAGACCTTTTGATCATTATGTGCATGTGTTTCAAATATAGATTATAGAGGCTTGTCAAGCCTATGATAGTGCTAACTTTCATGATGTGCTTTGAGTGTAAACACTAGCCCAAACACTTTGAGTGTAAACAGTTTGAGAGAATTTTATATTCTGAGAGGACTCTATCACTTATGATGCACTTTATAGTTAAATTGTCCTCTTGTTTGCCTTGGTTATGATTAAAAAACTATTCATGATTTCCTTAAGCTAGAAATATTTTTTTCTCTCACCACTTTGCATTCATAAGAATATTTGTAATCACATGCATTGCTTTGCTCGGAGTTCAAAAGTTTAAGTGTGGGGAAATATGATCATAGCATTTGGGCACATGTTTCTAGCTTTTTAGTTTGGTATTTTAAAAGCTCTTTATAGCTTAGAATAATATTTTTAGCTTGTCTCTAAACTTTGGGTCGAATTTGAATTATAATTTTATTATTTGCATTTTAATTTTATTATTTGTATTTTGACTATTGTTCGCTCTTTAGGCCATAACCTGAGCTCTATATATCCGATTGGCGCATACGAGTAGGCGTTGGAAAGCTAAAAATCAGAGCTAGAAGCTTTGTGTTGGAAGCAAAGACCAATTCCGAACTTTACTGGGCCTAAATTGCAGATTTCGTAATCTAGACTTTTTTAATAATATTAAATAGCGGGTCACTTGTTCTTAAACCCTAAAGCCCAATATCAAGTACTATATATTGGCAGTTTTGTTTCTTTTCTACAGACAGAAAAATTAGGATTCAAATTGCTACAAGAAATAAATAGTTTTTATTTTAATTTCATAGGAGGCTAATTTTATAAGATTAATCCACGAGTTTAGAGTTTCATCAACACCTTTAGATTCAGGTTACACTGTCAATTTCGATTCATGATTATATTCTTGTTTATTTGATTATATTGATATTTTGATTGCTTAAATTGAATTTCAATAGGATCGATTAAATTTATTTGACATAATTTGGTTTCGGTTTCTAATTTAATTGAATTATAATTTTGCGATGCTTGATCGTTAATTGTAATATTTTGATGATTGTGATGCTTAATCCAATCAAAGAAACCAAATTGACATAGGATTGACTACGCTTGTTTGATCAATTCTATATTCAAATAAGAATAGAATCACAAATTAGAAATTAAACTCATTAATAGAATCTGTGATAGGTCTGAAACTCGAATAGGTGGATTAATCATTTTGCTCATCTGTTAAATCAAAATCTAAAAACAACCCCTTTTTAATTTAAACTTTCAATTCGCTTATTATTATTATTATTATTATTATTATTATTATTATTATTATTATTATTATTATTATTATTATTATTATTATTATTATTATTATTATTATTATTATTATTATTATTATTATTATTATTATTATTATTATTATTATTATTATTATTATATCAGAAGTCCTTGTGAAACGATTCGAGTTATTACCTCTATTTTACATTTTATTAATTGTATTTGACTCATGTGCGACAACGGCTCAGTCGTCTTCTTCGTAAGCCTAAGTCGCCTCCATACTAATTTCCTCTCCATCTTCTTTCTTCGATCATGATCATTATAATGGGTGTCGTGCAAAATCGAGACCACATTTGTGATCGTCGTGATCTCCTCTATGATTCCCAACCAGAATCGTAAATTGAAACGTCATATTTCTCTTTGTTAAAAATCACACCTCCACCTTTTGATCAAGATTCCAAGCACTACGAATATTACCAATAAAAATCGAGACCATATTTGGACTTCACGAAACACCCTTTTCCATTACCTATGCTTGAAATAACCAACTGTTATACTTCAAAAAAATGGGTTTTTACCTTTGTCGCGGATGTGTTCTCGAATTCCGGTTAGCAAGTTCATCATCCTGAAAAAATGATAGCATTTTTAGATTCCTCTCGTCGAAACCGTCAAGAAGCACTATACATTTGCATGTTTCGATGAAGTTGACACCGGACTCTATCGGCGCTTGAACACATCAATGAGACCTTTTCTAATAATCTGTTTCACAATATTTTGAATATGTTTCTTTGCCTACTATTTTTATTAATTATCTAACACTAATTTTTATGACCCGCGTAAATTATCGGCCATGTTTCATTGACTATGCAAATTCGTCGATGCTTTAGGACTTGCTCGTTGCGCGTTGTCAACATCTTATGGTTGCTAAAAATAATTTTGGTCCTTATATCTTATGAAATCATCAGATTGAGGCAATGGGTGAGAGAGTGTTTGAACTCATTAGTATAATACATTGTGAGATGAACGGAAAAACTGTATTTCCTAACGATTCATCTGAGGTTTGCTACGTACAACAGTAGCCCTTTGAGAGGTAAATTAATTAATATGAAAAATATGAGGATTGTGAGGTTAAAATGTTAAATAGAAATATTTATAAGGTGTTGATTGATTTAATTTTCGAGAATTTTGTGCTATTTGATATTTGATATTATTGTAATGTTGAATGTTGAATGAAATTATGTGTATTTATTTGATTAGACGAATTTATATCATGTAATAATAAAAGATTGATGCATTGTATGATATATGTTTTGTGATAATAATGATGATTTTTTATCGGTGATAATGATGTTATAAATTTGTGATGAGTTTATAGGATGATCACGATTATGTATGATTAATTATATTATAAAATTGCAATGATAATAATGAAGTATCCAATAATCGATAAAATAGTGACGATTGGAACTTGCGCTAAAGATCATACTCTTAATGGAGTATTTTTGAACTTAATAGATTATTTTAAGTTGATGTGAATTTTTGAAGTGGAGATTATTTTGTTATCATATAGATAGGGTCTGACAACCCTAATGATTCCGGAAAAGTACAACTGAATGAATCTGATTATGGCGTCTACTATTGAGCCTTAAGATATATGATTCTTTTATTTTGTTTTGTACTCTTATGTTAAAAGTTAAAAAAAATGGCAAAACACGATGTTGATAGAGTATAATTGTGAATAAGTAAAAAAAAACAAAGAAAAGCAAGAGTATAATTGTAAACTTATTGACAATTTTAATCTATATAATAGTAGGCTTAAATAATTCTTAAGACCAAATTCAACTGTCAATTATTAAACTATTAAACTGGACACACCTCAAAATTTGGGTAATTGTCTTTAATACACTTTAGCTTGAATTTGGAGCACATGTGTGGCGAATAAGTGATGATGTCAAATATTTCCAACCTCTTCCATCAAATTATAATCCTACATTAAATGTTATGAAACATGACAACTTTAAAACTCTTTTGTTTGGATTAAATTAACAACATTACAAATAAAAAAAAATAGTTCGTCCAATAAGTGCAAAAGTCTTCATGGATTAATAATTCATGTCATTTTGGTCTTTAGTAGATTTATTGTAGTCCATTTCGGTTATAAATCATCGTAGTTCGTCCAATAAATGCAAAAGTCTTAAGGCACTAATTATTTAGTTAATTTTGGTCTAGTACATTTCGGTTTAATCTAGTCCATTTTGGTTCAAAATTATTGAAGTTTGTCCAAGAAGTGAAAAATTCTCAATGGATTCATATTTTAGGTCATATTGGTTTTTACAAGGTTTAACCTAGTCCATTTTGGTTCTCAATCAATGCAGTTCATCCAATAAGTGTATTAATGGATAAATATTTTAGGTCATTTTTGTAAAGATTAAGTTTATTCTTGTCCATTTTGGTTCTAAATCATTGTAGTTCGTTAAATAAGTGCAAACGTGTTAATGGATTTATATTTTATGGAAATTTGGTTTTTACTAGGCTTAATCTAGTCCATTATGTTTCTAAATTGATGTAGTTCGTCCAAAAAGTGCAAAAGTCATAATGAATTAATATTTTTGGTCATTTTGGTCATTTCTAGGTTTATTCTAGTCCATTTTAGTTCTCAATCATTGTAGTTAATCCAATAAGTGCAAAAGTCTTAATGGATTAATAATTTAGACCATTTTGGTCCTTAGTAGGTTTATTGTACTCCATTTTGGTTCTAAACTAGTGTAGTTCGTCTAATAAGTGCAAAAGTCTTCATGGATTAATAATTTTTTCCATTTTGGTCTTTAGTAGATTTATTGTAGTCCATTTTAATTTTAAATCATTGGAGTTCGTCTGATAAGTGCAAAAGTCTTAATGGATTAATATTTTAGGTCATTTTGTTCTTTATTAGGTTTATTCAAGTCCATTTTGGTTCTAAATTAGTGTAGTCCGTCCATTAAATGCAAAAGTATTAATGGATTAAGATTTCAAGTCATTTTGGTATTAGCTAGCATTAATCTAGTCCATTTTGGGTCTAAACTATTGTTATCAGTCCAAGAAGTGTAAAAGTCTCAATGGATTCATATTTAAGGTCAATTTGGTTTTTAGTAGGTTTAATCTAGTCTATTATGGTTCTAAATTAATGTAGTTTGTGCAAAATGTGCAAAAGTCTTAATAGATTAATATTTTACGTCATTTTGTTCTTTACAAGGTTTATTCAAGTTCATTTTGGTTCTAAATTAGTGTAGTTTGTCCAATATGTGCAAAAGTATTAATGGATTAAGATTTTAAGTCATTTTTATATTAACTAATTTTAATCTAGTCGATTTTGGTTATAAATCATTGTAGTTCATCCTACAAGAGCAAAAGTCTTACTGGATTAATATTTTTGGTCATTTCGGTCATTACTAAGTTTATTCTATTCCATTTTGGTTCTAAACCAGTCTAGTTCATCCAATAAGTGCAAAAGTTTAAATGGATTAACATTTTAGGTCGATTTTGTATCAACCAGGTTTAATGCAGTCACTTTAAGTGTAAAAGTCTTAATAGATTAATATTTTACGTCATTTGGGTCATTAGTAAGTTTATTCTAGTCCATTTTGGTTTTAAATAAGTGTAGTTCGTCCAATAGGTTTATTCTAGTCACTTTTGGTTCGACATAAGTGTAGTTCATCATATAAGTGTAAAAGTCTTAATGGATTAATAATTTAGACGATTTTGGTCCATAGTAGGTTTTTTCTATTACATTTTGGTTCTAAACCAGTGTAGTTTGTCCAATAAGTGCAAACGTCTAAATGGATTAACATTTTAGGTCCATTTTGTATCAACCAGGTTTAATGTTGTCAATTTTGGTTTTAAATCATTGTAGTTCGTCATTAAGTTTAAAAGTCTTAATGGATTAATATTTTACATCATTTTGGTACTTACTAGGTTTATTCTAGTCCATTTTGGTTTTAAATCACTCTAGTTGGTCCAATTGGTTTATTTTAGTCACTTTTGGTTCTAAATAAGTATAGTTCGCTGTATAAGTGCCAAAGTCTTAATGGATTAATAACTTAGGCCATTTTGGTCCTTAGTAGATTTATTCAATTCCATTTTGGTTCTAAACCAGTGTAGTTCGTCCAATAAGTGATAAAGTCTTCATGGATTAATAATGCAGGTAATTTTGGTCTTTAGTAGATTTATTGTAGTCAAATTTGGTTCTAAATCATCGTAGTTCATCCAATAAGTGCAAAAGTCTTAAGGGACTAATATTTTAGGTCATTTTGTTCTTTACTATGTTTATTCAAGTCCATTTTGGTTTCAAATCAGTGTAGTTCGTCCAACAAATGCAAAAGTATTAATGTATTAGGATTTTAAGTCATTTTGGTATTAACTAGGTTTAATCTAGTCCATTTTGATTCTAAACCATTGTAGTTCGTCCAATAAATACAAAAGTCTTATTGGTTTCATGTTTTATGTCATATTGGTTTTTACTAGGTTTAACCTCGTCCATCTTGGTTCTCAATCAATGTAGTTCATCCAATAAGTGTAAAAGTCTTAATGCATAAATAATTTAGGTCATATTTGTGTTTACTAAATTTATTCTAGTCCATTTTGGTTCTAAATCATTGTAGTCCTACCAATAAGTGTAAAAGTGTTAATGGATTCATATGTTAGGTCAATTTGGTTTTTACTAGGTTTAACCTAGTCCATTATTGTTCTAAATTAATGTTGTTCGTGCAAAAAGTTCAAAAGTCTTAATGGATCAATACTTTAGGTAAATTTGTTCTTTACTAGGTTTTTCTAGTCCATTTTGGTTCTATATCATTGTAGTTCGTGCAATAAGTGCAAAAGTCTTAATGGATTAAGATTTTAGATCATTTTTGTATTAACAAGGTTTAATCTAGTCCATTTTGGTTCAAAATGATTGTAATTCATCCAATAAGTGAAATAGTCTTAATGAGTTAATATCTTAGGTCATTTTGGTCTCTACTTTGTTTTGGGTTTAGGCTTAAGTGTTTCGGGTTGACGGTTTTGGTTTTTGGGTTTGCGATGCGGATTTAGGTGTTAGGGTTTAGCGTTTATGGTTTAATAATTTAGGACATTTTGGTATTAACAAGTTTTAATCTAGTATATTTTGGTTTTAAATTATCGTAGTTCGTCCAATAAGTGCAAAAGTCTCAATGGATTCATATTTTAGGTCATTATGGTTTTTACTAGCTTTAATCTAGTCCATTATCATTCTAAATTAATGTAGTTCGTCCATAAAGTACAAAAGTCTTAATGGATTAATATTTTAGGTCTTTTTGGTATTACTTAGATTTAAATTAGTCTATTTTGGTTCTAAATTATTGTAGTTCGTACTTTGAGAATAAAAGTCTTAATGGAGTAATATTTTAGGTCATTTGGTCGTTCGTAGGTTATTCTAGCCCGTTTTGGTTCTAAATAAATTTAGTTCTTCCAATAAATGCCAAAGTCTTAATGGATTAAGATTTTAGTTCATTTTGGTCTTTACTAAGTTTATTCTAATCAATTTTTGTTCCAAATCAGTGTAGTTCGTCCAATAAGTGCAAAATTCTTAAGGGATTAACATTTTAGGTTATTTTTGTATTAACTTGGTTTAATCTAGTCCATTTAGGTTCTAAATCATTGTAGTTCGTCAATAAGTGCAAAAGACTTAATGGATTAATATTTTAGGTCATTTTGGAAATTACAAGGTTTATTCTAGTCAATATTTGTTCTAAATCATTGTAGTTATGTCCATAAGTTCAAATGTATTAGTGGATTAAGATTTTAATTCATTTTAGTATTAACTACATTCAATCTAGTCCATTCTGGTTCTAAATCATTGTAGTTCGTCATATAAGAATAAAAGTCTTAATGTATAATTATTTTATGTCAATTTAGTCATTACTAGGTTTATTCTAGTCCATTTTTGTTCTATATAAATGTAGTTCGTCCAATAAGTGCAAAAGGGTTAATGGATTCGTATTTTAGGTTATTTTTTATTTTACTAGGTTTAATCTAGTCCACAATGGTTCTAAATTATTGTTGTTCGTCCAAAAAGTGCAAAAGTCTTAATGGATTATTATTTTAAGTCATTTTGTTCCATACTAGGTTTATTCAAGTCAATTTTGGTTCTAAATCAGTATAGTTCGTCCAATGAGTTCAAATGTATTAATGGATTAAGATTTTAAGTCACTTTGGTAATAATTGGGTTTAAACGAGTACATTTTGGTGCTAAATCATTGTAGTTCATCCTACAAGAGGAAAATTCATAATGGAGTAATATTTTTGGTCATTTTGGTCATTACTAGGTTTATTCTAGTCAATTTTGGTTCTAAACCTGTGTAGTTAGTCCAATAAGTACAAAAGTCTAAATGGATTAACATTTTAGGTCATTGTTTGTATCAACCAATTTTAATGTAGTGAACTTTTGTTTTAAATCATTGTAGTTTGTCAATAAGTGTAAAAGTCTTAATGGATTAATATTTTAAGTCATTTTGGTCATTACTAGGTTTATTCTAATCCATTTTGGTTCTAAATCACTGTAGTTTGTAAATAAGAGCAGAAGTCTTTATGGATTAATAATTTAGGCCATTTTGTTCCTTAGTAGGTTTATTCTAGTCCATTTTAGTTCTAAATCAATGTAGTTCGTCCAATAAATGCAAAAGTCTGCATGGATTAATAATTTAGGTCATTTTCGTCTTTAGTTGATTCATTGTAGTCCAATTTGGTTCTAAATCATCGTAGTTCGTCCAATAAGTGCAAAAGTCTTACGGGGCTATTATTTTAGGTCATTTTACTCTTTATTAGGTTTATTCAAGTCCATTATGGTTCTAAATCAGTGTAGTTCATCCATCAAATGCAAAAGCATTGATGGATTAGAATTTTAAGTCATTTTGGTATTAACAAGGTTTAATCTAGTCTATTTTGGTTCTAAACTAATGTAGTTCGTCCAACAAATGCAAAAGTCTTATGAAATTTATATTTTAGGTCATATTGGTTTTTACGAGGTTAAACCTAGTCCATTTTGGTTTTAAATCAATGTAGTTCATCCAATAAGTGTAATAGTCTTAATGGATAAATAATTTAGATCATTTTTGTCTTTACTTAGTTTATTCTAGTCCATTTTGGTTCTAAATCATTGTAGTTCGTTCAATAAGTACAAAAGTGTTAACGGATTCATATTTTATGTAAATTTGGTTTTTACTAGGTTTAATCTAGTCCACTATGGTTATAAATTGATGTAGTTCGTCCAAGAAGTGTAAAAGTCTTAATGCATTAATAATTTAAACCAATTTGGTTCTAAATTAGTGTAGTTCGTCCAATAAAAGCAAAACTCTTAATGGATTAATAATTTAGACCATTTTGGTCCTTAGTAGGTTAATTCTAGTTCATTTTGGTTTAAAACTAGTGTAGTTCGTCCAATAAGTAAAAAGTTTTCATGGATTAATAATTTAGGTCATTTTTGTCTTTAGTAGATTTATTGTAGTCCTTTTTGGTTCTATATCATTGTTGTTCGTCTATTACAAGGAAAAGTACTAATGGATTAAGATTTTAAGTCATTTTCGTATTAACTAGTTTTAATCTTGTCCATTTTAGTTTTAAATCATTGTATTTTGTCCAAAAAATGCAAAAGTCTTAATGGATTCATATTTTAGTTTATATTGGTTTTTACTAGGTTTAACCTAGTCCATTATGGTTCTAAATCAATGTAGTTCCTCCAATAACTTTAAAAGTCTTAATGGATAAATATTTTAGGTCATTTTGGTCTTTACTAAGTTTATTCTACTCTATTTTGTTTCTAAATCATTGTAGTTCGTCCAATAAGTGCAAAAGTGTTAATGGATTCATATGTTAGGTCCTTTTGGTTTTTACTAGGTTTAATGTAGTCCATTATGGTTCTAAATTAATGTAGTTCGTCCAAAAAGTCCAAAAGTATTAATGGATTATTAATTTAAGTCATTTTGTTCTTTACTCGGTTTATTCTAGTTCATTTTGGTTTTATATCATTGTAGTTCGTCCAATAAGTGCAAAAGTCTGAATGGATTAACTAGGATTAATCTAGTCCATTTTGGTTCTAAATCATTGTAATTCGTCCAATAAATTCAATTGCCTTTATGGATTAATATATTAGGTCATTTTGGTCTTTACTTCATTTAGGGTTTAGGGTTAAGGGTTTGCGGTTTACAGTTTTGGTTGTAGGGTTTGGGGTTTACAGTTTTGATTTAATCTAGTCCATTTTAGGTCATTATGGTTTTTACTAGGTTTAATCTAGTCGATTATGGTTCAAAATAAATGTAGTTCGTCAATACGTGCAAAATTCTTAATGGATTAACATTTTAGGTCTTTTTGGTCTTTACTAAGTTTATTCTTATCCATTTTGTTTTAAATCATTGTAGTTCTTTCAATAAGTGCAAATGTATAAATGGATTAAGATTTTAAGTCATTCTGGTATTAACTAGATTTAAACTAGTCCATTTTGGTTCTAAATCATTGTAATTCATCCTTTAAGAATAAAACTCTTAATGGATTAATATTTATGTCATTTGGTCATTTGTAGGTTTTTCTAGTCCATTTAAGTTCTAAATAAATGTAGTTCGTCCAATACATGCAAAATTCTTAATGAATTATTATTTTACGTCATTTTGGCCTTTACTATGTTTATTCTAGTCAATTTCGGTTCTAAATTAGTGTACTTCATCACGTAAGTTCAAAAGTTTTCATGGATTAATAATTTACGTCATTTTGGTCGTTAGTAGGTTAATTGTAGTACATTTTGGTTCAAATCATTGTAGTTCGTCCAATTATGTGCAAAAGTCTTAATGGATTAATATTTTACGTCAATTTATTCTTTACTAGGTTTACTCAAGTCCATTTTGGTTCTAAATCAATGTAGTTCGTCCAATAAATGCAAAAGTATTAATGGATTAAATTTTTAAGTAATTTTGGTATTAACAAGGTTTTATCTAGTCCGTTTTAGTTCTAAGTCATTGTAATTCGTCCAATAAGTGCAAAATTCTTAATTGATTCATATTTTAGGTCATATTGGTTTTTACTAGGTTTAACTTAGCCCATTTTGATTCTAAATCAATGTAGTTCATCCAATAAGTGAAAAAGTATTCATGAATTAAGATTTTAGGTCATTTTGGTATTAACTAGGTTTAATCTAGTCCATTTTTGTTCTAAATCATTATAATTCGTCCAATAAGTGCAAAAGTATATATAGATTGATATTTTAGGTCATTTTGTTATTAAATAGGTTCAATCTTGTCTATTTTTGTTCTAAATCATTTTAATTCGTCGTATAAGTGCCAAAGTCTTAAAGGATTCATATTTCAGGTTGTTTTGGTCATTACTACGTTTAGGGTTTAGGCTTTAGGGTTTTGGGTTTCGGCTTTAGAATTTAGGGTTTAGGGATTTGGGTTTAGGGGTTAGGGTTTAGGGTTTAGAATTAATGGATTAATAATTTAGGTCATTTTTGTACTAACAAGGTTTAATCTAGTCCCTTTTGGTTCTAAATCATTGTAGTTTGTCCAATAAGTGCAAAAGTCTCAATGGATTTATATTATAGGTATTTATGGTTTTTACTACGTTTAATCTAGTACATTATGGTTCTAAATAAATGTAGTTCGTCTATAAAGTGCAAAAGTCTTAATGGATCAATATTTTAGGTCTTTTTGCTCTTTAAAATTTTTATCCTAATCCATTTTGTTTTAAATCAATATTCTAAGTGATTTTATTATTAACTAGATTTAAACTAGTCCATTTTGGTTATAAATCATTGTAGTTCCTCATTTAAGAATAAAAGTCTTAATGGCTTAATATATTTTGTCATTTGGTCATTTGTAGGTTTTTCTAGTCCATTTTGGTTCTAAATAAATGTAGTTCTTCCAATTAGTGCAAAAGTATTAATGGATTAAAATTTTAGGTCATTTTGGTCTTAACTAGGTTTGTTCTAGTCAATTTGGGTTCTTAATAAGTGTAGTTCGTCCATTAAGTGCAAACGTTTTCATAGATTAATAATTTACTTCATTTTGGTCTTTAGTAGGTTAATTGTAGTCAATTTTGGTTCTAAATAATTGTAGTTCGTCCAATAAGTTCAAAAGTCTTAATGGATTAATAATTTAGGTCAATTTGTTCTTCCACTAGGTTTACTCAAGTTCATTTTGGTTCTAAATCGGTGTAGTTCGTCCAATAATTGCAAAAGTATTAATGGATTATCATTTTAAGTCATTTTGGTATTAAATAGGTTTCGTCTTGTCCATTTTGGTTCTAAGTCATTGTAGTTCGTCCAATAAGTGCAAAATTCTTAATTGATTCATATTTTAGGTCATATTGGTTTTTACTAGGTTTAACCTAGTCCATTTTGGTTCTCAACTAACGTAGTTCATCCAATAAGTGTAAAAGTCTTCATGGATTAAGATTTTAGGTCATTTTAGTATTAACTTGGTTTAATCGAGTCCATTGTGGTTCTAAATCTTTGTAATTCGTCCAATAAGTGCAAAAGTTTTAATGGATTCATATTTTAGGTCGTTTTGTTATTAAAAAGGTTCAATCTTGTCGATTTTGGTACTAAATCCTTTTAATACGTCCAATAAGTGCAAAAGTCTTAATGGATTCATATTTTAGGTCATTTTGGTCTTTACTACGTTCAGAGAATAGGCTTTAGGGTTTTAGGTTTCGGATTTCGTATTTAGGATTTAGAGTTTAGGGTTTAGGGTTTAAGGGTTAGGGTTTACCGTTTAGGGTTTAGGGTTTAGGATTTAGGATTTAGGTTTTAGGGTTTAGGGTTTAGGGTTTAGGGTTTAGGGTTTAGGGTTTAGGGTTTAGGGATTAGGGATTAGGGTTTAGGGTTTATGGTTTTGAGTTTTGGGTTTAGGGTTAATGGATTAATACTTTAGATCATTTTGGGATTAACAAGGTTTAATCTAGTCGATTTTGGTTGTAAATCGTCGTAGTTGGTCCAATAAGTTCAAAAGTCTTAATGGATTCATATTTTCGGTCATTTTTGTTTTTGTTAGGTTTAATCTAGTCAATTATGGTTCTAAATAAATGTAGTTCGTCCAATAAGTGCAAAAGTCTAAATGGATTAAGATTTTAGGTTATTTTTGTATTAACCAGGTTTAATCTACTCCGTTTTGGTTCTAAATCAATGTACTTCGTTGAATAAGTGCAAAAGTCTTAATGTATTCATAAAGTAGTTCATTTTGTTGTTAAATAGGTTTAATCTTGTCCATTATGGTTCTAAATCATTATAATTCGTCCAATAAGTGCAAAAGTCTTAATGGATTAATATTTTAGGTCATTTTGGTCTTTACTTCGTTTTGCGTTTAGGCTTTAGGGTTTCGGGATTAGGGTTTAGGGTTGACGATTTTGGGTTTAGGGTTGACGATTTTGGGTTTAGGGTTGACGATTTTGGGTTTAGGGTTGACGATTTTGGGTTTAGGGTTTAGGGATTTGGGTTTTGGGTTTAGTCTAAATCATTGTATTTCGTAGAATAAGTGGAAAAGTCTTATTGCCTTTATATTTTAGGTCATTTTGGTTTTTACTATGTTTAATCTACTCGGTTATGGTTCTAAATTAATGTAGTTCTTCGATAAAGTGAAAAAGTTGTAATGGCTTAATATTGTAGGTCATTTTGGTCTTTACTACGTTTATTCTAATCCATTTTGTTTTAAATCATTGTAGTTCGTCCAATAAGTGCCAAAGAATTAATGGATTAAGATTTTAAGCCATTTTGGTATTAACTAGATTTAATGTAGTCCATCTTGGTTCTAAATCATCGTAGTTCGTCCTTTAAGAACAAAAGTCATAATGGATTAATATTTTAGGTCATTTTGTTTTTTATTAGGTTTATTCTAGTCCATTTTAGGTCATTTTAATGTTTTTTAGTAGGTTCTTTATCATTATAATTCGTTCAATAAGTGCAAAAGTCTTAATGGATTCATCTTTTAGGTCATTTTGCTGTTAAATAGGTTTAATCTTTTCTACTTTGGTTCTAAATAAATGTAGTTCGTCCAAAAAGTGCAAAAGTGTTAATGGATTAATATTTTAGGTCATTTTGGTCTTTAGTGAGTTTATTCTAGTCCATTTTGGTTCTAAATCATTGTATTTTGTCAACAAGTGCACAACTCTTAGTGGATTCATATTTTAGGTCATTTTGGTATTTTCAAGGTTTAATCTAGTCCATTATGCTTCTAATTAAATGTAGTTCGCCCAATAAGTGCTAAAGTGTCAATAAATTAAAATTTTAGGTCATTTTGGTATTCATTAGGTTTAATCTCGTCCATTTTGGTTCTAAATCATTGTAATTCATCCAATAAGTGCAAAATTCTTAATGGATTATTATTTTAGGTCATTTTGATATTCATTAGGGTTTTGGGTTTAGGTGTTAGGGCTTAGGTTTAAGGGTATAGGGTTAAGGGTTAAGGGATTAATATTTTAGGTAATTTTGGTATTAACGGGGTTTGATGTAGTTCATTTTAGTTCTAAATCATTGTAATTCGACCAATAAGTGAAAAAGTCTTAACGAATTAATATTTTAGATTATTTTGGTCTTTACTATGTTTAGGGTTTAGGCTTCAGGGTTTCAGGTTTAGGGTTTAGGATTTAGGGTTTAGGATTTAGGATTAAGGGTTAAGGGTTTAGGGTTTTGGGTTTAGCTTTAAGTGTTTAGGGTTTAGGGTTTAGGGTTTTAGGTTTAGGTGTTAGGGTTTAGTGTTTAAGTTTTAGGGTTTAGGGTTACTAGATTAATATTTTAGGTCATTTTGGACTTTACTAAGTTTAATGTTGTCCATTTTGGTTCTAAATCATTTTAGTTCGTCCAATAAGTACCAATGTCTTAATGGATTAATATTTTAGGCCATTTTGGTTTTTACTATGTTTAATCAGGTCCATTATGATTCTGAATTAATGTAGTTCGTCCAAAAAGGGCAAAAGTCTTAAAGGATTAATATTTTAGGTCTTTTTGTTCTTTACTTGGTTTATTCAAGTCCACTTTGGTTCTAAATCAATGTTGTTCATCCAATAAATGCAAAAGTATTATTGTATTAAGATTTTAAGTCATTTTCGTACTTACTTGATTTAATCTAGTCTATTTTGGTTCTAAATCATTGTAATTTGTCCAATAAGTGCAAAAGTCTTAATGGATTTATATTTTTGGTCATTTTATTATTAAATAGGTTTAATCTTGTGGTTTTTGGTTCTAAATCATTGTAATTCGTCCAATAAGTGTAAAAGTCTTAATGGATTAATATTTTAGATTATTTTGGTAGTAACAAGGTTTAATCTAGTCCATTGTGGTTTTAAATAAATGTAGTTCCTCCAATTAGTGCAGAAGTCTTGATGGATTAATATTTTAGGTCTTTTGGCCTTTACTAAGTTTAGGGTCTTGTGTTTAGGGTTTACGGTTAATGGATTAATATTTTAGGTCATTTTGGTATTAACAAGGTTTAATCTAGTCCATTACGGTTCTAAATAAATGTAGTTTGTCCAATTAGTGCAATTGTCTTAATAGATTAACATTATAGGTCTTTTTGGTTGTTAATAGGTTTAATCTAGTCCATTATGGTTCTAAATAAATGTAGTTCGTCCAACAAGTGCAAAATATTTAATGGATTAAAATTTCATGTCATTTTGGTATTCATTAGGTTTAATCTCGTCCATTTTGGTTCGAAATCATTGTAATTCGTTCAATAAGTGCTAAAGACTTGATGGATTAATATTTTAGGTGTTTAGGTCTTTACTATGTTTAGGGTTTAGAGTTTGGATTTAGGGTTTCGGGTTTATGGTTTAGGGTTTAGGTGTAAGGATTTTGGTTTTTTGGTTTAGGTGTTAAGGGTTAATAAATTAATATTTTAGGTTAATTTGGTATTAACTAGGTTTAATCTAGTTCATTTTGTTTCTAAATCAATGTAATTTGTCCAATAAGGGCAAAGGTCTTAACATATTTATATTTTAGGACATTTTGGTCTTTACTATGTTTAGGTTTTAGGCTTTGGTCTTTTCTATGTTTCCAGTTTAGGGTTTAAGGTTTAGGGTTTAAGGTTTAGGGTTTAAGGTTTAGAGTTTAGGGTTTAGGGTTTAGGATTTCGGGTTTAGGGTGTAGGGTTTAGGGTTTAGGATTTAGGGTTTAGGGTTAATGGATAACTATTTTAGGTCATTTTGGTAATAGCTAGATTTAATCTAGTCTAGTTTGGTTCTAAAGCATTGTAGTTCATCCAATAAGTCTTAATGGATTTATATTTTTGGAGATTTTGGTTTTTACTAGGTTTGACCTAGTCCATTTGGGTTCTAAATTAATGTAGTTCATTTTGGTTCTAAATTACTGGGCCTAAATTATAGATTTTGTAATATAGACTTTTGTAATAATTTTAAATACCATGTCACTTGTTTTTAACCCTAAACCCTAAATCCCAATATCGAGTACTATATATTGCCAGTTTCGTTTCTTTTCTACGGACGGAAAAATTAGGATTCAAATTGCTACAAGAAATAATTTTTTTTTTATTTCATGGAAGGCTAATTTTATAAGATTAATCCATGAGTTCAGAGTTTCATCAACACCTTGAGATTCAGGTTACACAGTCAATTTCGATTCATGATTTTATTCTTGCTTATTTAATTATATTGATATTCTGATTTCTTAAATTGAATTTCAATAGGATCGATTAAATTTATTTGAGAGAATTTGGTTTCGGTTTCAAATTTAACTGAATTATAATTTTGCGACTCTTGATTGTTAATTGTAATATTTTGATGGTTGTGATGCTTAATCCAATCAAATACACATAATTCACATAGGATTGATTACACTTGTTTGATCAATTCTATAGTCAAATAAGAATAGAATCACGAATTAGAAATTAAACTCATTGATAAAATCTGTGATATGTCTGAAACTCGAATAAGTGGATTAATCGTTTTGCTTATATGTTAAATCAAAAATCTAAAAACCCCCCTTTTTAATTTCAACTTTCAATTCGGTTATTATTATTATATCAGAAGTCCTTGCGAAACGATTCGAGTTATTACCTCTATTTGTATTTTATTAATTGTATTTGACTCATGTGCGACAGCGGATCAAATTGGCGTTGTTGCCGGGGAAATACTCTATTTTTTTATCCCAGTTTTTTTTTTAATAACCCTCAAATTTAAACAAACAATTTGAGCACTCCTACACTTATCTAAGGAAAGACTCCCCTATCCTCCAAGATTGGGTCAATTCATTGTTTTTCACTTTTAGGCTAGTAATGAGCTATATAACAAAGAATGGGATAATTAGGCTCAACTGGGCTTAAACAAATGGATAATTGTAGGGTAGGCTTATTTGGCTACTAGCTTAATCAAGAAACAAATGCCTAGGTCATTTCAATATATGCATGTAGACAAGAGTCAAGTCAAGTTCTGGCGTAACTAGCAATTATGAGTGAGATAACACACAAGAAAGAAAAAAGAAGGAAAAATGTATTTCAGTCATAATAAGGCTAAAAAATCTCACAAATGTTAATGACCTATCACAAATGATACACAATTTAGCATTTTAATCCAATTTATTTTACCAAGAATGCAAATATAATATGCAATCATGCTAGTCCAAACAAACTCTCAACATTTAGAACCACAAAATCTGTTGAAAAAGCATGCACTGCAATGTCCATTTTTATTTATTTTTTATTTTTTGAAATATAACAAATAAACTCCTAAAACAAATAAAATCCTAAATAATACCCCACACTTATGATGGCGCGGTTGCAAAAATGAGTTCCTTGATCACTTATGATGGCTTAGGGTATTCCAAACATGCAAAAAATGTTTGATCTGAAAAAATCTGAACAACTTTAGAATCATTACTCCTAATGGGCATTTCTTCCACCCACTTCGAAACATAATCAACAACAAGTAAAATGTAGACAAAACCAAAAGATACAATAAAATTACCCATAAAGTCAATGCCCCACACATCAAATACTTCACATAAGAGGATAGGTTGTTGAGGCATCTCACTCCTACGAGTGATTGATGTTCCTGTTATTTGGCAATGTTCACAAGTTTGGTACGTCTCAAAAGCATCCTTAAACAAAGTGGGCCAAAAGAAACCCGAGTCTAAGACTTTTCTTACTGTCTGTTGAGGACCAAAATGTCCCCTACTTGAGAGGCATGACAAAAATGAAGAATGGATTGAGCCTCATGGTGGGGGACACATCTCCTAATCACCTGGTCACTACATAATTTCTGTAACACCCTAAATTTTATGATAAACTATTTTATTAATTAAATAAGATTTTAAATAATTAATTTGATGTTAAAATTATTATAAAATATATGTTAATAAATTTTGTGATTAATTTCCGTTATATAGGTGATTTTTATGATGTGCTAGTTTTATATATACTAGATTACATGAGCGATATAAATAATAAATATTATAATTTATTATTTGATATTTTTTTTTTTAAAAATAATGGTATTTAGTGTAATACATATTTTAAAGAAAAAAGATTTTATACGATTTTACGTGTATATACGCACACCCAATTAATATATCATTCTTTTATGCATTTGACTATTATTAAATGTGTACTTAATTATATTTATTTAATTCTAAATATATTTTATTTTAATTATTTACTTTATAAATAATTATCTTAAGATAGTGGTAGTATTGTGTTTGATTTTCTTTATTTTTATATACTTATTATGATATTGTAATTATATATATATTTAGTATGATTTAGTATTTAATATTAAGTGTTGATTTTATACTTATTTATTTTATAATTTTGAATATTCTCTAATTATAATAGTATTTTAATGTGAGTATTAAAAAAAAAGCATCATTAGGGTGATTATTTTGAATATGAAAGTTTTGATTATTAATATATTTTAAACGATTTATTACTTTATTTTATAAAATATTAGTTTGTAAATATTAGCAATATTTAGTAATTAAATTATGTTAAAAAAATGTTAAAACATTAGTTTTATTAATTATTGGTTTTATTTAAAAATAAATAAAGGGACCAATGAGTTTTAACCATGTGTGAAACCCTAATTGTTAATAAAATAAAAAACAACAAAAAAAGGGGAATTGGACGGGCAGCATAGAAACCAAAGCGGAAACACAACAACAACCTATCGTTTTGCACCGTTGATCGATAACTGTGCAGAAAACTTTCTCCATTTTTGCCCAAATTTGAAATTCGTTATTTGGCACCGTTCTCCTTCACCATAAGTCTGATTTGAGTGAAACCAACGCCAAAACGACCGTATGAAAAGTGGCTATATTATCCACTGATTGGTTTTCTGATTTATGATCAATTGATGGACAAAGAGTCAATGAACAAAGGTTGTTTGCTCGTGGAATGTAACGCCCCAAATTTTTTATCCAAATATTACTTAAAAATATTTATTTTCTTTTAGAAACAACTAATTTTTTTTCTTCTTATGAGTAATTCATCATGTAATAAATTGATATGCGTAAGAAAATAACTTGATATATTTTTTTTTCGTAAAAGAACGTAACGTAATTTACTAAAATATTATTTATTTATTCATTTGCAAAATCAATATTCCAAATGTTAGATCGATATTCATTTATGGTCTAAAATAAAATAAATTCTCTTTAAGTGAAATACAAAAGAAACAAGGTTGACTGAAATTAATGACATTCAATTATTTACTAGCGAATGAAATCTCACTTCCCCATTTCTATTAAAAGTTAATGATGACGAATAAATAACTTTACAATGTACCACAAAATTTTTAGTAATACAAAACATTATTTTTAAGTAAAAGTCTCATTATCCCCCGCGCGTGCACCAATCAAACATCATTCATGCAACTTTTTGAGATCATTAGTACCTAAATGTTGGTGTAAGGGGTCAGTTCATCCCACAACAAAAATTAAACCAAATAATAAATTAACAACCATAAAATATAAATATAAGATCTTTTCGTAATAAAAGATTTAAAAAATTGATTCTTTAATAGTTCTCAATGATGTATCAAAAGTCATTGAATGTATCTAAATAAATCAAGTAGCAACCGTAGAGCAAATAATTAGATCAAAATAAAATAACAATAAAATGTATGCAAGTTATGCATGCTCCTAAACATATATGATCCGGATATAACCAGCCACACAGGCGTCCACACAGAAGTCACCCATATCAATGGGAAAAATTAAACCAGCCCCACAGGCGTCCACAAAGATGCATATGATATGTCATGAAATGATAATGATGCTCAAAGATACATATCACTACCCACTTAGATAATCACACAAATCACCAGCCACTTAGGCAACCACAAAGTAACAATATTTAAAATCCAAATCACCAGTCACTTAAGCAACCACAAAGATAACAATATTTAAAACACAAATCACCAGCCACTTAGGCAACCACAAAGATAATATTTAGAACACAAATCACTAGCCACTTAGACAACCACAAAGATAACAATATTTAAAATACGAATCACCAACCACTTAGGCAACCACAAAGATAAAAATATTTAAAATACAAACCACCAACCAAACCACTTAGACAACCACATAGATAAAATATTCAAAACACAAATCACAAGCCACTTAGGCAACCACAAAAATAATATTATTTAAAACACAAATCACCCGTCACTTAGGCAACCACAAAGATAAAATATTTAAGATTAGACATCAAAGTTTTATCCTCATAGACGCTTACAATCAAGAGTTAATAATTTTGTTATCCCAAATATATAACACACAAACACGTGAATAAATGTCTCACGGTCATAACTTTCATTTTGTAAACTATAAAATTGGATTAATGACATGTTATTGATAGACATCAAAACTCAAATAACGAATAACACATATAAATATAAACTTTATTTCTTCTACTATAAATTTTCTCCGATTATTAGTCATTTAGACATACAAATCAAGGTTTGCCGCTAAACACATCACAAAAATCAACTTAATCATGTTATCATAATTAAAATTAAAACTTTACCCCAATTCCCCCAAGACTCATATAGATTTCTTAAAAATCAAAACTTTGAAATGAAATAGCACAAAAATCGAAACTTTAAATTAAAGACATCCTAAAAAAATATTACTCATGATATCATAAAAAAAATCATAGCTTTATAATTAAGTACATATAAACTGTTGGACTTTAGTCCTTTGAATCCTAATTTTGACATAATTAACAACATACAATGTTCATACATCATATGATAAATCTAATATTTGAATTGAGCAAGATTTCAGAAACAACAATCCAATCCTACACACTTGGAACATATTGCTTGGAACACAAGAAATCAACAAAAGTTGATTTTTGACTGAGTAAATCGATTTCATAACAAGGGTGTAAGGAAACACAACTGTTTGTGATGGTATAATCGATTGGGCAATCGACTGACTAAATTAGAAATGAAAACTGCACAAGTCAGTGGCACCCTGTTTTACAGGCTAATCGATTGACAAATCGATTATACATTTCACAAATTAAATCTGATTGAAATAAATCGATTGGGAAATCGATTGTACAAGTCACAGTGACACTCCAGTTTTGAGGGTAATCGATTGGCAAATCGATTGCTTAAATACTTTTTGCAAAATAACTTTCCCTGTGACAAACACAATCGATTGGACAATCTATTGTGTGAATTTCAATCAAGTTAAGTTTGGTTGCAATCGATTGGGAAATCGATTGAACTAAATGCCAGGTAAGAACTTTTCAGGGAAATACACACAAATCGATTGGCACATCGATTAACATCAAAATAGCTGAGTCACTAACTTAAACACAATCGATTGGCAAATCGATTGAAAGAACTTTTTGAAATCACAGTGAACTCTGAGCTTGTGGCCAAATCGATTCTGAGTATTTGTTAATCGATTATGAAACTTAATAAATCGATTACGAAATCGATTGGTGTGATTTTTACTTTGAACATAACACCTGCAATCGATTACGAAATCGATGCATATAAGTCTTAACATAATCACTGAAAATGTTGTTTAAAGAATCGATTGGTAAATCGATTGGCTTATGTAGTTTCAAGATTCAAGAAAAACAAGACACGCGATAATCAATTGGCAAATCGATTAGACCTGTTTTATTACTTTAAGAAATCGATTGGTAAATCGATTTATTAAGATGTTTTTCAGAAACTATATAAACTGTCTTCAATCATTCTTTCAATAACAATCTGAAAAACACTTTGAATATTCTTGACATACACAAGAACTCTCAATAACACTTGGTTAACACACTGGGATTTCTTTTTCAGATCACAGCCAAAGAGATTATCAACAATCAATAAGAGAGCTGGAAAAGTGATCTTGAAAGACAAGGTTCTCATGAACAATCCTTGAATATCCAGAATTGTGAGAAGTCACAGTGACCAAGATTGAAGACTTCTTTTTGTTCTTCCTTTATTCAGTTTGTAATAATACTTTGAAAAGAAACGAAAGCGAGAAAAGCCAGCTTGAAACTGGTGGCTACTTTCTTGGGTGAGAGTGCTCAACAAGAAAGAGTCGTACTTTGATTCTGTGTTAGATTGCTGAGTGTCTACAAGGATCAGAGGGTGATCAATAGGAAAGAGATCATTAAGATAGATAGGTTTCGAGGATGAAACTGGACAATCTGTAATTGATTCTTTCTATTGGAGAAGAAAATCTGAAATCCGATTGGATTGTCAGGATTGGATGTAGGTTGTCTCGTTGACAACTGAACCATGATAAATTCTTGGTGCAATCTTCTCTAACCCTTAACTCCTTTAATTTTCTATATTGCAATATTTGTATGTGTGATTAATATTAGATGCATGTTAAACATATTCTGTGTTAGGTAATATTGTTTAAACTGGTATTTTGACTTGCATGCATCTTGGTTAATCTCTTATCCATCTACTTGCAATTGCTAATCTTGTATGCCGCAATTTAATTCCGCTGTGTGTATGAAATTGATTTAATTTCGTAAAGAACTGATACATTCCGATTATTTTGAGGTCATACCAACCAACATAAACAACACAAAAATAATAACTTTACATCAAATATATGACATCAAACATATCACTCATGCTATAATAATAAAAATCGAAATTTATAATTAAGTTTATCAAAGCAACCATATTACTCATAAAAACCAAATATTATAGTTAAATTACTTAAGGCAAATAAAAATTAATATTTTTCTTTTAAGACATCAAGACATATATCAATATCTTACAAACTGTTAATTTAATATCTAGCCTAACCTCGCATGGGGAAAAGCCCTTACCTTGGACGCTTTCCTTCCACGTAACACTATATAGCCCTCGAAAAATCTCATAAAGATGAAGGAACAAAAGCTTAGAGCTTCCACAAGAAGGAGAGGTAATTTGTGGGTGGATGTTTAAGTGACTTGAAAATATTTGAGATAAAGAAAATATAATGTTGCGAATGGAGACGTGAAGCTGATTAGAGAAAGAGAGTAATTTTTCTCATTGAGGTTAATTGCACACATCAATAATGTATTCAATTGGAATAATATCATTCAATAACCAACCGTTATGAATTAATTGACATTCATGTAACTTATTCTTGCTTGTTACACATTTGAGTGGATGTAAAGTAGAAACACACGGTTTTTATAGTTAAATGCTATTAATAATAAAATATAGTGTGGATGATTAAATTTTGACCAAAATTGACTTGGTCATTGTTCACTCTAAAAAAAATACTCATACGAGTTTTTAATTAATTACTAACAAAACCCCAACAATTAATTAATTAATAAATATAAATATACTTCATCAAATAATTAAAATTAAAGGAACAATTATCTTACTATTATCACGCTAAATTAATTAAATAAAATATATAAATAAAACTAAGGATTTTCACTAATTCTATTATCTCTTTGGTTAAATACTTATTTGGTCTAAAATAAAACTAATAAATGATATAACTTCTATAAATTATAATTTAATTAAATAATTCAACAAATGGTTTCATCAACTAAAATAAATCAAGTAAGACAAAAATATCACTGCAGGTCATGTATAAAAATAAAGTCAATGTATCTAACACATCAATTTCATGACTATCGAAAATAATCAAATAAATAAAATACACAATTGTGCACGTACAAAATAATTATGCCATAAACCGTTCTAATGTAATTGTCACACCAAAAAAATTAAATAAAAATAAAGGTTATAATTATTCAAGTAAAATAGGGAGTTGTAAATTTTAATTTAATTTCTTTATGGGTAGAATAAATTATGAAAATTACTAAAAGACACATATATAATATATATGAAAATATTGGGGTGTTACATGGAATCCTATTCGTGTGTGAAAGTGTCGAAATAAGGTAAGGGGTGAGAGAGCGTTTGAATTCATGAGTGTAATATATTGTGAGATGAACGGGAAAACCGTATTTCCCAACGATTCATCCGGGGCTCGCTACGTATGTCAGTAGTTCTTTGAGGGATAAATTAATTAATGTGAAAATATGAAAATTGTGAGATTAAAATATAGAATAGAAATACTTCTAGGGTGTTGATTGATTTAATTTACTTGAATGTGTGATGTTGATATTATTGTGATATTGGGTGTCGAATTAAGTTTATATATGTGTGATTAGATGAGTTTATGTGATGTGATAACTAAAGATGGATGTGTTGTGACAATTTTATGTAATGATGATGATGTACGATTAATAATTGTTTTAAATTTGTGATAATGTTTTATTGATGATGGTGATACTATAAATTTATGATGAGTTTATGTGATGATGATGATAGTGATGTTCTAAACCATGATGAGAATATTGAATTAACCCCATAGTTGATGAAATAATGATGATTTCAATTTGTGTTCGAGATGATGGTTTTAATGGAGTATCATATACCAACGAGGGGAGAAAATAAATATTGTGAATTTGTGAAGTGGAGAATATTTTGTCATCATATAGGTAGGGTCTGACAAGCCTAGTGATTTCAGGGAAGTACAACTGAATGAGCCTGATCGTGACAATCTGCTGTCGAGCCTTAAGGCAAGATTGTTAGACCTTGGAGGTATTCGGGTGGGGAATTCCTAGGTGACTTGGAGGTAGCACTCCAAATGTCGGGAGCTACCACGCAACACACGTTTACCTCGACTGTCACGTATATGTGTCTCGGGTTGAGTTGAGGGGATCTTTAAGGACAGGGCCAATTTGAATTGTCCGTTCACCGGGATGGTGGCATAGTATCAAGCCACCTAACCAAGTACTTCAGAGTTAGAATGGTACCACATTGTGAAATTGCGTTTGCGAAATTGCAGTTATTACAGGTTAATGAGTCTCGAAGTTCAAGTTTGGGAGAAACCCTGCTCTGATAGGTGATACCGGAAATTAAGAGTTGTAATGTGTATTTTACTTATGTTATTACAAATGACTTTTTATATGAAAACTTAGTACGAGTAAGTCTTGGGAATTAAATCAAGAAATTCTAGTTAAATCAAGTTCATTGATATTGTACTATTTTAATTGAGAAACAAAGTTGAATTGTTACATGTGTAGTTAGAGAAACGTGATATCCTAAATTAGATATTAAAGTTTTTATTCACAAATTTTCTTTATCCGCTGCATGTTTTCTTCAAATAATTTAGTATATACTATTATAAATGTGATTTTGGGGTTTAGGGTGTCACATTAGTGGTATCAGAGCAGGTCTGTCCAATCAGGCCGAGTGGGTCGAATGTCGATTATGTGTTACGAATGTCAGTCGTGTCAATTTTGTTTTCTTGTTTAATAATTATTTTCACTATGATGGTTTTCCCGTTATATAATTGTGATAATGATTATATTCTTTTGTATTATTATACATATTTTTCGAGAGTACTAATTAACTGTTTATTAATTTCTTACTCTGATTGTGTTATGGATCCTAAATTCCTACTTAAGTGAGTAAATAAACCATAAAATTACTTGTTAATATTTGAGTTAATTTTAATTGTTGACAAGATTATGTTAGTTACTTGTTGCTTATTGTTTTCCTACCTAACTATGATTTTTGCACTCTTGTTTTATATGAATAGATGGAAATAATGATTTTGATTGACCAGCTGTATATTTCACCCTTAATCAATTTAAAATAATTAGTTTTGATATGTATCTGTTTAATGTGTTTGATCTTATAACTAATTGATTGAAACATTGATTTCCGTATGAATTATATGTTTCTTACTAAGTATTGACTTTTACCAGGTACAAAAATTATTATTATTATTTGTTGAAACTCAATTTAGAGAAAAAAAGATGTTTCGTTATAAACTTTGAGTTAGATAGGAAATATGTCTCTTACGTTTAAAGTTTTTAATTTGACTAAAAAAAATCTTATTTTTTATTTTATGTTGGCTTGTGTTAAGAAAAAATCGATTTTAAATCATGAATGTTAACATTAAATCGCTTGAAAGTGTTGATGGTTGTATCTAGATGAGTAGAGTTTTGATATTGGTTTTGAAAACAATTTAGAATGTTCATCATGATTTAGATAGTATGAAATTCATATTATTAGCAATAGTAATTCTTGAATATTAGGTTGGTAGAACTTAGAATTTTTTAAAAAATGACATTTTGAAAGAGTTAAAGTTTACTTATTTTATATGATGAAAATAACTTTTGTTTGAGTTACTCTTGATTATTTTTTAAGAAATTAAATTGAGTTGAATTTTTGTTGATGTATAAAATAACAATAAATCTATGCTACTGATTTTATTTAATGTTTAAAACAACTTAAAAATTTACAGCACATTTTACTCTGTCTTGTTTTTTAGAATATAGAAAAGAGTTGTTGTTTGAATGTGAGGCTGTTGGGATATTTATTTGAAATGATTGTTTTTTTTTTTATTACGATATTATGAACTCATTAGAGTTTGACTCGATGTTAGAGTTTTAGAGTTTAAGAACTCTTCAGTGATTTACAATAGTACTAATGATAAAAAATGTATACTAATTCAGAAAGAGAGGTAAAAAGAAGGAAGAAAAATAAAGTTTTTAAAAATCTTCTCAACAGTGAAATTCTTTTGGAAACGTTATCTAAATTTTTGGATTCTATAATTAAGTATTTTACAAGTAGAATTTTTTTTTATGAATTAATCTAACAAAATGGTATGCATTAGATTGGTATGTGTAGAGTGCATCATGTAGATTGATATGTGTAGAGTGCCTCATGTAGATTGGTATGCGTATAGAAACTAAAATTATTTTATCAATTATAAAATTGCAAATACTTAAAATACTCAATTTTTAAAATACATATACTCAATTTTTAAGATTAAAACAGAACTCCAAAATCTTTAAAA
The DNA here is from genome assembly GCA_002896215.2 of Cicer echinospermum. Taxonomy (NCBI): domain Eukaryota; kingdom Viridiplantae; phylum Streptophyta; class Magnoliopsida; order Fabales; family Fabaceae; genus Cicer; species Cicer echinospermum. Next base: position 7,426,485 of record PGTU02000006.1, on the reverse strand, counting down.
TTGATGGTGTGTTATGTTTTGGACCAATTTTGTGGCTTGATAGCAACTGAGGGATGTATCTATAAGCATGTTAAGTAGTTAGTGTGAGAGGAGGCTACTATTTTGTAGATTTATGAATTAGTGTAATTCATTATCATTATCATACAAATGATAATGAATTAAGCACCCCCACACTTATTTAAGGAAAGTCTACTTATCCCCCAAGATTGGGTCAATTCATTGTTTTTCACTTTTAGGCTTGTAATGAGCTATATAACAAAGAATGGAATAATTAGGCCCAAAGGGGCTTAAACAAATGGAGAATTGTATGGTAAGCTTATTTGGTTAGTAGCTTAACAGAAAAAAAATGCATAGATCATTTCAATATATGCATGCGAACAAGAGTCAAGTCAAGTTTTAGTGTAACTAGCAATCATGAGTGAGATAACACACAACAAAAAAGAAGATGGAAAAATGTATTCCATTCATAATAAGGCTCAAAATATTGTAAATACTTATGTTTTTTATGAAGTCAAAGACCAAGGAAAGTGATCAAGTTGCAAGCTCAAAAAGAAGTCAACAATCAAAGTCAACTATGGTCAATATGCTAGAAGTCTTATAATGTAAGGTACATGATACAATATAATATTAATATTATATGCATTTCATTTTAGCATATGCATCAAACGAATTTTTAAAATGTCAAAATGCATGAACAATGTTTGAAAATGAAGTTTTTGACAAAAATCAATGTTGTATTAAACTACAACATGTTGTAGCCGAATATAGTCTCAAGTCAGTAGCTAAAACTGAATATATGTATTCGACTATGAGATAGTGTATTCTAATAGAATTGTTAAGTCAATAGCTAAAACTACACTTTTGTATTCAACTACGAGATGGTGTAGTCGAATATAAATGCTAAGTTAGTAGCTAAAACTGCACATTTACAACATGGTGTAGCCGAATGAAAAATCAAGTCAGTGGCAAAATTCACTCATATATATTCGACTAAGAATGTATATTCGAATACAAGCTTTAAAATTCAAATAAAATTGAACGTTACAAAGAGGTGTATTCGACTACACTCCTGCTGTAGCCGAATACAACTACGAAACAACGCAATTTTTCAGTTCAGATTCAACCTGGATCATTTCATATGTTCATCAAACCTCTAGGAACGATTGCCACTGATCGGAAGTGATGTATAAGGAGTATAAATACTTCATAGCTTCAGACTTAACGAATTACTCTTTTCCAAATCTTTTCATCAATCTTAGAACAACTTTGAACAAACTTTCTGAAAATATTTTGTTTTATTCAAAGTCTTAGTTTCATAATTCAACTACAGATTTTACATGGTCATGTCATTGAGAAATGTTCTCTATTGTACTTAAAATTATATCAGATTGTTAATATTGTACTCAATAATCATGCACTATTAATTTCAGTCAAAGTGATTGTTATAAACCCATTCATGTTTTTGTGTAAATTGAGGAAAGTAGTGTTCTTTCTTCAAGTGTTGCAAACTAAGATAATGGTGTGCTATCTTAGGGTGATTGCTAGAAGTTTGTTGCAGAATTCTTAGAGTTAGACTTGTACTTATTCTAACAAATAGTGGAAAATATCTTGTGGTGTGTAAGAGGACTAGATGTACCATTGGTTATAATGGGAACCATGATAAACTGTTGTGTTTATTTTTTCTGCCATTTACATTTTTACATAAGGAGAGTTCCTTCCCCCTCTTAGGTGCGCCTCTGTACTAAAAAATCTCACAAAGGTTAATGACCTATCACAAATGATACACAGTTTAGCATTTTAATTCCACTTATTTTACCTAGAATGCAAAGATATATCCAATCATGTCAATCCAAACAAACTCACAACATTTACAACCACAAAATCTGACGAAAAAGCATGCAGTGCAATGCACATTTAATTTAATTTATTTATTTATTATTATTGTTATTTTGAATCCTACAACAAAAGTAAAAATCCTAAATAAGACGCTCACACTTAAATTACACATTGTCCTCAATGAAAGTACAAGTATAAAATAATAGTAAGGAAAGGGAGTTCCCTGTTCAAACTTCAGTGTACGTAGGCTTTCCCAAGGAGAGTTCTTCTATGGTAGCATCTTGAATCACATAGCTTTCATGGAATAACTTGAGGCGTTGTCCATTTACGTTGAACCTTTTGTCAGTGTTTTCACTTTTTATTTCCACTACACCATGAGGAAAAATGTTAGTAACAACAAAAGGGCCAATCCACTTAGTTCACATAAGCTTCAAGTCTAAGCTCTTTAAGTTGTTGCAATTGAAGCTTTTCTTGAAACCTGCTTTCTCTCGAAACCTACTTTCTCTCAAAACCTGCTTTCTCCATCTCACGGTTACAGCTCTTGACCGCCCAATAAGCTTAATGCTTTATTTCCACTGGGAGGTGGCATGCCTTACCAAACACAAGTTGATAAGGGGACATCCCTATTGGTGATTTGTAGGTTGTTCTATGAGCCTAAAGAGCTTCTTTAAGCCGTTGGTCTAGTCTTTCCTGTTTTGTTGTACCATTTTTTCTAAAATCTACAACGGCGCCAAAAACTTGATAGCGTTTCATCAAGTGTACTGAATTGTTGCAAGTAATAATAAAACGGTAGTACCGAGTGTCGAACTCAAGGATTGCATTTTACTATTGAATTATATTTAATTACTAAAATTGAACAAAAAGTTTCCAGATTGATTGAAAAAACAATTAAAATTAACGATTGTAATAAAATTGATGCTTTATAATGAGAAAAATGTCAGGGATGAGTTTCACTTCGAATCCAACCTTGGTGTTTAATTTGATCCTAGTTACTGAATTCCTTTATTGAATTATTACCGAATTCTCTTTATTATTCTTGCCCTAATGTCTTAGTGACAGAACCTTTAATTCCTAAGTAACCCCTAATTCCTTAGTGGATTTAAGATTAGAATTAAGCATTAGCGTATAGAAATTCTCTTGTAAACTATTGCTTTGCAACTAATTTAATTGGTTTCATGACCTGCATCTATCCCTAGACTACAAATTCATGAATTTCTCATCTCAAGCATTTGTAAAGTCCACTTCCGTTTCAAAACAAATTCATGAATTACTCATGACAGAGATACAAAAGATAAGGATTAGAGAAGAATTACAAGAAGGATTCATGAATGATTCTTGATAAAACTGCTCCAATGATGTTAGAAACGGCCGTCTTTGAGTTTCTATGCTAGGGCACAAGTCTCCCAACTTTCCAAGAGTAAAAAAGATACCTAAATAGTGAAAAATTGTGTTTTTATCAATGCTGATGCGCGTCGCGTGCCCCAGGTTTAGGACTTGCGCTCCGGGAGCGCCTGGACAGTGCAGAACGGCTAGAAATGCGCCTCAGGCGCGTATGGCGCGCTTCAGGCGCACAACATCTGATGTCTGGCGTATTTTGCAGTTTACTCCTCTTTCGAGTCTGAATTTGGTTCCAGTGTCTTCATGAAAATTGTAGATATGGATCTTAGATTTAATTTGCACTTGGTTTGACTCCAATTGGACATCTACAACGCTAGATATGTCTGAAATACTTCACATAGGTCATGTTGATTTCTCACCAAAATTCAGCACTGCACTAAAACAAAGTAACAACGTAAAACTACGAAAATCTCTACTTAATTAAGCAAATAAGAACATAAATACTTCATTAAATCAAAGAACTAAAATTAACAAAATATATCAAATAACTCATTAAATTAACTAATGGTTAAAGATAAATAAGACTAAAATCAATAAAAATTATGCATATGATGAAGAGTCGTCAAAGACTCTTATTATATACATTGTGTTCATGTTATTTTGAGCATCTTTTATTTAGGTAATTCCCACTCTGATAGTGACATCGGATTTTGGGAATTCCCGCTCTGATAGTGATATTAAACTTATGTATGTGTAATTCAAAAAGGATTTTGTTGTCTGATATTATGATTTCGAGTTGTTAAGTTTGACGGAAATTTTAGATTTATGTGACATGTTCATAATTACGTGATACTCTTTACCTTAAAAAAAAAAGAATTGGATTGTATTAAAAATAAGAAAATTAATTTTTGTTTTATTTGGGATTTAGGATGTCACATTAGTGGTATCAGAGCTGGTATGTGCAATCAGACTGTAAATGTGTTATGTGTTCGCTATGTTTCCTTGTGTTCTTTGTTATTTGTGTGTTGTTGTTATGGTCGTTATTGTGTTAGTAGTGTAGAACTAATCTAGTTCTCTTCTCCTAAGTGTCTCACTATATTCGATTGGCTTATCTAATTGACGTAGGTAGTGATGGCTAGTGGAAGGAATGACGATGCGATTGATGAGGCTCTAGAGTCCATGGCTGGAGTTATAGTTCAGGCTCTCCAAGCTTTGGCTGAATCTCAAGCTACTACTACACAAGCCTCGGCCGCTAAGTAGCGGAGTATGCCGCTAAGTTTGAGGAGTTATCCAAGTACTATCCACTCTATGTTGGAGAGGCATGAGAAAAGTCTAAGTGCATTATGTTTGAAATGGGACTTAGGCAAGAGATCAAGAAACAGGTTGGAATACAAGAGATCGGTGACTTTCCTACCCTAGTGTTTAAGAGTAGGATTTATGATGAGGATAGTCGTGCTGAAAAGGCACATTACCAGAACACTGAAACCATGAAGGACAAGAGGCCTATGCATCGTAATAGAAGAAAACCTTACTTTTTTCCTCCTAGTAAATCTGGAAATCATATGAGTTATCAATAATATAGTTCTTCAGTTGGAAGAGGAAATAGTAGTGGTAACAGAAAAGGAAACGAAAACAATTATAGTTATGGGGGTGGTAGAGGAAAACCCAATGGACGAGGAGTTAGTAATGTGAATAGCAACAACATGAGTCAAGTCTTGAGCAACAACAGTGGAAATAATGGTGATCAAGCTACTCCTATTTGATGTCACAAGTGTGGTAAGGAGGGTCATATGGCATTTGAGTGTAGGGGTGTTGCAGTTACTTGTTTTAATTTCCAACAATAGGGCCACATTAGCACCACATGCCCCTGCCCAAAAAACGCTCTACAACTTGGAAACCAGACTTCCCAAGCTAGCCGACCAAAATCCAACGGAAGAGTCTTTGCCCTCAGTGGTGCAGGAGCGTCTAACAAAGACAACTTGATCCAAGGTGCGTGTCTCATAAGTGATACTACTTTATTTGTGTTATTTGATTGTGGTGCCACTCATTCCTTTGTGTCTCTTGATTGTGGTAGACGTTTAGGACTACCTATGTCTCGTTTGTAGTATGATTTGATTGTGAATACCCAACTAGTAATTCTGTTGATACCTCTAGTGTTTGTCTTAACATTTCTATCCATGTGTGTGGAAGGGACTTCCGAGCAATATATCTGCCAACCAAGTGAAGGCACTCTTGAAAGAAGATGCCCAGTTATACATGATCCTAGCCTCATTGGAATTTGAAGAAAAAGTGGTAATACGAGATGTTCCTATTGTGTGTGGATTCCCTGAAGTATTCCCTAAAGATGTCAATAGTTTACCACCAGAGCGTGATATTGAGTTTAGTATTGACCTTGTACCAGGTATTGGACCCATATCCATGGCACCGCATAGGATGTCTCCCTTAGAGTTGTCTGAGCTCAAAAAGCAATTGCAAGAGCTTTTAGATAAAA
>PGTU02000006.1:7209721-7420720 GCA_002896215.2 Cicer echinospermum | reverse complement strand
AAATTATAAGACCTAGTGTGTCACCATGGGGTGCACCTGTGTTGTAGGTTAAGAAGAAGGATGGCTCTATGAGGTTGTGTGTGGATTACCGCCAACTTAATAAAGTGACAATCAAGAATAAGTACCCCCTACCTAGGATAGATGACCTTATGGACAGTTAAGAAGATCCTGCATGTTTAGTAAGATCGACTTGAGATCAGGTTACATCAGATTCGAGTGAATCTTCTGATGTCCCTAAAACCGCCTTTAGGACCCGTTATGGCCATTATGAGTATTTGGTTATGCCTTTTGGTGTGACCAATGCACCAACAATGTTTATGGATTACATGAATCGAATCTTTCACCCTTACCTAGACTCATTTGGGTTGTGTTTATAGATGATATTTTGGTGTACTCTAAGACCGAGGAAGAGCATGGCAAACATTTAAGGATAGTCTTGCAAACCCTTAAGGAGAAACAATTATTTTCCAAGTTGTCGAAGTGTGAATTTTGGTTAGAGGAAGTAAGTTTCCTAGGACATGTAATTTCACGAGGTGGAATAGCTTATGATCTTGCAAGGTGGAGAGCGTACTAGAATGGAAAGCATTTAAGTTAGTGACTGAGATTAGGAGTTTCCTAGGATTGGCAGGTTATTATGGTAGGTTCATAGAAGGATTCTCCAAATGGGCCTTACCTTTAACTAAGTTGACCCGAAAAGGGGAATTATTCATGTGGGATACCCATTGTGAGGATAGTTTCCATGAGCTTAAGAAACGATTGACTCTACACCGATCTTAGTGTTACCTAACTCGAGTGAACCCTTTGTAGTATATTATAACGCATGTGGTTTAGGATTAGGTGGAGTACTTATGCAGGAGGGGAATGTGGCACCATATGCATCTAGGTAACATAAGATTCATGAGAGGAACTACCCTACACACACGACTTAGAACTAGCAGCAGTTGTTTTAGTACTTAAGATGTGGAGACATTATTTATATGGATCTAGATTGAGGTTTCAGTGACCATAAGAGCCTTAAGTACCTTTTTAAACCAAAAGGAGTTGAATACGAGACAACGTAGGTGGATGGAATTTCTTAAAGATTTTGATTTTGAGCTTAACTATCACTTTGGAAAGGCCAATGTAGTGGTTGATGCCTTAAGTAGGAAGACTTTGAGTGTGTCCTCTTTAATGGTTAAGCATAGTGAGTTGTTGAACCAGTTTAGAGACCTTAGTTTAGTTTGTGAAGTGACTCCAGAAAGCATTAAATTGGGAATGTTGAAGGTAACTAGTAGACTATTAGAATAAATTGAAAAGAGTCAAAAGTTGGATTTATATCTTTTGGATAGGTTACAGTTGATTGACCAAGGGAGAGAACTTGATATGAAAATGGACGTGGATGGAATTTTGAGATTTAAAGAGATAATTTGTTTTCCCGGTGTAGAGGAGTTAAGAAAGATGATCTTAGAGGAAGGACATACGAGTTGTCTAAGTATTCACCTTAGAGCAACAAAGATGTATAAGGACCTCCAGAAGATATTTTGGTGGCCTAAAATGAAAAGAACGTTGCTGAGTTTGTGTATGCTTGTTTGACCTATCAAAAGTCTATGGTAGAACACCAGAAACCTTTAGGCTTGATGCATGTAAGACCCGTAATTTTAAAGTACCATTTATGTATTTTTGGCGTTATTTGGATTTTGGCTCGGAGGCTTTTAAGCCAAAGTTAATAATATTTTGGAGTTTTATAATCAAAAAGGTATTTCAATGCCAATTAGAATTTGTCGTCGATAAATAAATTGAATTTAACTTCGGAAAATCCTTTACGGAGAATTTAAGGCGTTTCGGGTGAAACGGTAATTTAATAAATATCTAGATTTTGAGATATTTGTTAAGTTATATTTATTAATTTATATATGTTTGTTTGGAGGGAAAAAGAAAGGAAAACTAGAAGGAAGGAAAGGAAAAGAAAATAGTATATAAAGGAAGGAAGGAAAAAGGAAGAAAGGAAAAACAAAGGAAAGAAAAAGAAAGGAAGGAAATCCAATTTCCATCTCCTTCCTCAGGTTCACGCAAGAAAACCAAAAATCCATCCTTTCTCCATTTTTCGTTTTCGTTGCTTCCTTTCCTTCAAAGCTAGTGACCCAAGGTTGGGTGAGAGTTAGATCAAGATTTTCGCGACTCCACTCTTCCTCTTTGATTCGAAAACGAAGAAAAACGGTTTTTGAGATCCAAACACAAACCCCTCCGTTTCTTCTTGATCCAAGCTTCATTTCTCGAAGAGATAGAAGGGAAAGTTGCTCACACCACGCTACGGTGCTAGTGAACTAATTTGGAAGCGGCGTTGCGAGCGGAGATTTTACCGGAATTCTCGCGGTACCGGAAACGCACGTTAAAGCTAACGTTGAGGTAAGGGCTCCTTCCAAACTTTTAGTTTGCATTAGGGACTTATCTGTGGTTGTGTGGAAGGAATTTGTTAGGGTTTAATGTGTCGATTTGGGGAAAAACGAAACTAGGGCGTTATGGGTAAAACCTTAGAGTTAGGTTTTGTTTATATTGATGAATGTTTCGTGGTAAATGATTTGAATGTCATTGTGTAGGATTATGAGTAAATGAAATTTGATGTATCTGTGTGTTATGTTGCTTTTGATTTGTGTTCGTTGTTTTTAACATGCTCTTAATTGACATTGATGAAATTTGATATGTGTATGGTTGGATTTGTGAATAAATGAATTGATATGTTTTGATGTGAGAATTTGTTTGAGTTTGTGTTGTGTGGAATTTGAAAACCATTAAGTTAAATGAGTATTAAGAATGGGGAATCTCTTAATGTCTCGTTTACTTAATGTGCGTTGTTTGTGAAAAATCGTTTAAGTTAACTGGGCGTTAAGAATGGGGAATCTCTTAATGTCTCGGTTACTTAACATTTTGTTTTGAAAACCGTTTAAGTTAACTGGACGTTAAGGAGGGGAATCTCTTAATGTCTCGGTTACTTAATATTTTGTTTTAAGAAAAATCGTTTAAGTTAACTGGGCGTTAAGAATGGGGAATCTCTTAATGTCTCGGTTACTTAACATTTTGTTTTGAAAACCGTTTAAGTTAACTAGACGTTAAGGAGGGGGAATCTTTTAATGTCTCGGTTACTTAATATTTTGTTTTAAAGGAAAATCGTTTAAGCTAACTGGGCGTTAAGAATGGGGAATCTTTAATGTCTCGGTTACTTAATATTTTGTTTTGAAAACCGTTTAAGTTAACTGGACGTTAAGGAGGGGAACCTCTTAATGTCTCGGTTACTTAATATTTTGTTTAAAAGAAAAATCGTTTAAGTTAACTGGGCGTTAAGAATGGGGAATCTCTTAATGTCTCGGTTACTTAATATTTTGTTTTGAAAACCGTTTATGTTAACTGGACGTTAAGGAGGGGGAACCTCTTAATGTCTCGGTTACTTAATATTTTGTTTTAAAGAAAATCGTTTAAGTTAACTAGGCGTTAAGAATGGGGAATCTCTTAATGTTCGGTTACTTAACATTTTGTTTTGAAAACCGTTTAAGTTAACTGGACGTTAAGGGAGGGGGAATCTCTTAATGTCTCGGTTATTAATATTTTGTTTTAAAGAAAAATCGTTTAAGTTAACTGGGCGTTAAGAATGGGGAATCTCTTAATGTCTCGTTTACTTAATATTTTGATTGTTGACACCAGTTTTAATAGCTTAACATACGTTTTTCGCGACGACAATTAAGATATTAAGTACGACATGAGAGAGATGCGCCGGAATCTCCTCTTTCTAATTAGAGGCGCTCTCGGTTACTTAATATTTTGTTTTAAGAAAACAGTCGTTTATAAATGTAAATGAGGTCGTTATATTTAACTTGTGGGTATAATTCAATCAATTAAATACGTTCTCGAGTTATACAATTTGAAGCGGTGTGATAGATGCTATTAGGACTATATGGGCTTAATCGCCATAACTTTTAGCAATAAATAAAAATGAAGACAAATAGATCAGAGTGAGCGATTCGAGGTAGTGAGTGAGTAGTCAATGGGAGAAAGGCGTGTGACATGTCGCCCATATGGTTAAATCATGGACGTTAAGAAGAGGGGGATCTCATCACGAAGTTAATTTGCCCTCGGCCTCACTTATATTCTCTTGTTTTATAAAGAGAAAACAAGTATCGTTTAAGTTAACTGCCGTATGAAATGTAATGAACTTAAACGGGGGAATTCTCATAATAAGTCTCGACGTATTAACATATAACAATTAATTGTGTTATAAGCAAAATGTAGTTATCTCACACAGTTTAGAAGAATCTCTCCGCGCCAGCGTTATGAACGAGCAAATCGAGGTAATTAAATCTTATAGATACTCGATTTATTTACACTCTTCGTATATATTAATAAAAATATATTTCGTTATTACAGTCAAGAGAAGTATGAGCAATGTGGGAACTGCTTAGATTATACCTCGACCTCTCACTTTCACTTAAACGTAGCAAAGTGTTTATTGTACTTGAAACGAGATGCCGTTAATGTTATACATATGAGAACAAAATTGTTAAAGAAATGTGGAACCAATAGAGAAGGCGTGACCATTGTATGACATGTTAACTGCGACTTTTTATTAATGTCCCCGCTGATTTCCTGGCTAAAACTGCCGTGCTTGAAACGCTGGGTTAGGTAGGCACCTTAGGAAAACAGATTAGTTACGGGCCTGTGTATAGGTTTTAAAACAGCTAAACGATTTTACGAATTTAACAGTTCGGAATCCAAGGGATCGGAGATGTCTGACTCAGGGAGGTGTGGTGGCACCTCCTCGGCTAATAGTCACGGACCCGCTGATATAGGTAGCTGACGTTTACCGACTTACGCTAGTCCTTGAGAGATTGTGTTTGGTAATGTTGTCTGAACCGGGATAGGTGTGCACTCGGTTATAACAGTACGGACCCGTGATAAGGTAGTACGTCTTACAGACTTACGTTCCTGCGGGGAATTGCGGTTTGTCCGTGAGAGCATGCCGCAGTGGGGTTTTGTCCGTGAGAGACTATTCGCCCGGTTTAAGTTAGAACGAGATTAAGAATGGGGAATCTCTTAATGTCTCGTTTACTCGTGTATGTTTTAGTAAAGTTGTGCTGACCCGGGATAGGTGGGCCCTACGGTAAACGGTACGGACCGTGATAGGTAGTACCGTTTACGAGCATTACGTTCCTTGGGGAAATTTGTAGTTTGTGCCGCAAGGAGACTACACCCTGTATGATTTTGTGACTGTTGTTTCATTTTGGTTGTGGTAGTAATGTGTTTATAAATGCTAAGTGTTATGTTTTGGAATTTGGTGATAACATGTTTGATTGCAAAATACCATTTCGAATCCCATGAATGTCGTAGTATTGTGTTATCAAAGTGTTAAGTTGTTAAGAATTGGGAATTATGTATGAGATGTGATTGAGTTAAGTTTTATTTGAATTTTTTGAAATGATACACAGGTAAATTCGATTTCCTCAATCTGCATGTGTAGCTACAGGTGACACTTGGCCAAAGTATGGACAAATCGATTATGCCAATCGATGTTTGTATCAGTTTTTGCGAAAATGCAATCTTACGATATTCGAGTTGCCCATCGATTGGGCCTAAGTCAGGGAACTCATCCATATTCGACCAAATCGATTTGAAATCGATTGGCCATATTAGTCAGGGGCTCTTTATGCTATCCTGTCGAATCGATTGCCCAATCGATTGAAATCAAGCCAGAGTTAAAATTTCACTAAAACCTTCAGGAAATTCGATTCGGAAATCGATTAAGGTATAATGTCAGGGGTTCTCCGTTATCCTGTCAAATCGATTGCCAAATCGTGTTCAGCGCAGTGATTTATTCAATTAAAATCCTTCACCCCCAATCGATTGCCCAAATCGATTGCTCAGTGAAAATCCTCAGTTTATAGTTGTATGATTGTTTGCTCATTAGAAGACTATCCATGTCTTGACATTGTTATGTTTATATATTAGGGATGAGAACCATCACGTTATGACTTACCATTTTAACTGGCAAAGTTGTTGTAACTTTCGCATATTAAATCACTGTCTTAAAGTGCAGTCTTGGTTTGTACCAAGTGTATTTTTTAGCCTATTCCAAATACTTAAATCGTTATGCTATGTTTCTATTACTAGCTTTTTTCGGTTGGTGACCTTTACACGGTAATTATTGTGTGAATCTGCGGCTTTGCAGCTCAGAGTGAGAGTCAAGGTACAGAGTCCCACCTTGGTTCCTTACCCTTACGTGGACGGATATGGAGATTGGGAATGCTTGAACTGCGCTACGTTAGAGAATCTCACGGGGCCGCGTGGGATTACAGTCAGGGTGTTTAGATTGTGTTGTAAAATGATAGATTTATGTTGTCTGTGCATAGAAGGGTCAGATGCCTTTCTTTTGTTTATTGCATTCAAGGTTTAAAATGGAAGACATGTACTAATAGGACGTAATATTGTCAGCCCTTGGACATGTTATTTTTCGATGGGTTACATGTACCATTTGTTGATTAGCGGTTAAAATGGTTTGGATTTATAATTGGAGTTATACTTTTCCCGCTGCCTAATTTATATATAATGTTATTTATTATTTATGTACGAGTTTTTTGTTAATAAGACTTCTTAGTTGTCATGTATTCAGTAAATTATATATGACTCAATTTATTCATCCTTATTAAAGGCTTATTTCTTTTTTATTTCTTCTGCTTTATATATTGTAAAATTCTTTTGATTAAATAAAAAATAATACCTCGCTTTGAAAAACGAGGTGCTTGCAATTGTGTGTTATTCAGAGGCTTAGGTAATTGGTTTTCTTGGGGGCTTGTGGAACCCTTTGGTTTAAAGATTGTAGGTCAACCTATAGGTGACGAGTTTCGTTATCTGATTCATGTGTACGTATAGGTGGTTTGAGTTGTCCAAGTTCATAATTATTATTATGTGGCGGTTGTGGTCGGAAGTTATTCTTAGAATTATAGTAAGTAGTGTTAGAACTCTACTGCGATGAATGGTTTTTATTAGGGAAACACATGCTGCCAAAGAGGAAATGGACGTCTCCGAGAACCAATGCCGTGGAGGACATGATACGCAATGGCGACGGCTATGCAATAACATGCGCTGCTTCTGTCTGCTGACAACAGACTGCTGCCAAGACTCAAACGCGATTCTCGAAAAGAGGGGAAGAGAGATCCGAGCTGCAGAGTCAAGAGGATTAAAAGCTTTCGTCGTTACAATCGTTTTTTTTTTTTGTTTTTTCTCCCAAGTATTTGTAGGGGACTCCGAGAATTACAGAATGAAAGCAAAGTCAATGTTCCCAGAATCCGGAGAAAGATCTATACGAATTGTATTAACCTGTTCAGGCGGGAGTGTGATTGGCGTCACATATGCACTTATATTCACTAGGGAGCTGAGATATCTGAGTTGGAGAGAGTAACAAGGTCGTTTTGTATGAGATCAGCCTCATCGAGGAGAGTTGAAAAACTGGGAATCTTTTCAGGGAACCTTTAATAATCGATCAAAATACCTCTATCACGATGATCCAGGACTAGATATGGGGGGTTGATGATTTTTTCCATGAAAACTACATCAGAGGGAACATGACCGTCCGCGGCGCCCACATATGCTGCTAACGCCCTTTGAATCACTATCAAAAGGCATTTCAGCATTTTTTCCGTGAAGAGGGCTCTGACGAGCCATTCTTGTGTCCATCGTTTCCAAAAGACCGGACTACAAGTATTGTAGAATTCAAGATTTTGTCTTTACCCTTGTGTATTCAACGTTTCAGGTTCTTGTGGAATTAACATGTAGAGAAGGTGGAGGATATGTTAAGAATATAGAGAGTCTTACCGCCGAGCGAGGGAAAATTCTTGTTAAACTCACTCAGGAGGGGACCTAGTTCGGGCGAAGAATCAGAAAGGGAAAACAGGTTTGCTAATCTTATAATCGACCACATGGAATAACAATGGGGGACGGGAAACCCAGGGAACAGACCTTGAGAGGCAAGGGGGACAAGGTAATACGATGTTTCCCGATGTGGATGAAGAAGGACATTATGCTTAATGCTGTACCTTTAACAGTACTAGCTTGCTACAATTTGCCATTAAACAAGGGCAACTTTGCAAGGAATTGCGAGGCCTCGAAGGCGGAACCCAATGGTGGAGGTAGCTAGGATTACTCTTCCTACTGCTAGAGGCAGGTGTATGCGTCGGCAGCTGATTTATCATAGCGATGCATGATTAAATATGACTGTGCGATTTACAGGAACCTCTTAAACTCAACAACTTTCTTTGCATTAGGGGTGCACCACTTCACTTCCATCTGCTACTGGATTATGTATTGTTTGAAGTTGTCCGTGTCTCTTTACTGCCTATTAGAATCTTGAGATACATATATGATGTTTTATGTGTCAAATAACCATTCAGAAATAGCGGTAACTTCTCGATTATTTGATGTATTACTCTCTTACAATAACCCAGATGAGTCTATTCTTTGATAGTGAATGGGAAGCCTATCATTGGTTAATAAATGATACCATTGTAACTCAATGTGTCCGGCGTCATACCTAGTGTTTAGGTTTGGTACTAGGTGGATGTTCCGTACTAGGTGTGAACATCAAGCGACCCTGCTGAGGTGTTTTGCGACCCTTTAGAGATTACATGGAGTACTATCGAGTATTGTATCAGACCGTGATCCGAAGTTCACTCAACATTTTTGGGAGCATTGCACGAAGCCTTCGACGTAGGCTATTGATTGAGATTCACTACTAACAAATAGTTTCACGCAAGTATTGGGAATGGCTCCAGAGGAGACTTTTGTGGGAACGCAAGTGTCAACGCCCTTGTGTGGGTATAAGGACGGTGAAAATATGGTCATCGGACCAGAAGATGGTGCAACAGACTACAGCTAAGGTAAGGAAAATTCAAGGAGAAAATGAAAGACTTCACAAGGTCGTCAGAAGAGTTACCCACGCGGACAATGCGTCGCAGACTGTTAGAATTCGAAATAGGGTGACGCATGTATTTTCGAGAATCACACTCCTTACGGGAGTTGGTAGGGCGTCAAGATCGAAGAAGCTCTATCTCGAATTAGATTTACTAATTGGAGCACCACTGTCAAGATGGGTCACAGAAGTTGCGGCCGGTTGTTGGCATGTATCGGATTGCATTGCTCCGACTAACTCTTTGTCCACCACCATTCTATGAAACGTTGCTTTCCTATTACCTTCTACACGGTATGAGAGAAAATGATTAATCATGTGTGCAGGTCCAACGCCATGTGAAGTCAGAGCAAACGGGCACAAGGGGTTCCTAGACCGATATGGGATATATGGTTGACATTCTCCGAAAAGATACCACACTGTGAGCGACGGGTAGATGTGACATGAAGATTTATGCGATTCGAGTGACCAAAGATGTTCGTTGGTTCAAGGTGATTTGTGCGAACTTCAATATGTAGGGAACTGAGAGGGAGTGCGACTAGGTGGAATTGGAGAGCGAGCAAGAAGATAGACGTATACTAACTCCAGAGCTCAATTATTACGACTCAGACCACTACCCATTTTCGAGGACGGAAACCATCTTAAGGTGGATCGCCGGTGAGGGAGTTAATTTATAGGCGCCACGATAAGGGATGGAATTAGAAGATAGCCATCTATATGTATGGGTACTTTGGAGCACACGTATAAATGGGATGGAAGAGAGGGAGTTTAGGGTGATTGTCTGTGCTGTAGGCTTTTTACCAGCTCTAAAGGGCGTTGAACCATAATGAGGATATGGAGAGATATGGTAATTGAAGATATTATCAATCCTTATATATTGGTTTACTCTTCGTACTCGTTGTGCAGAGTTTTAGACATTTTCTTTCTGTTTTCTCCTTGCTTCGCGTTTATATACAATATTTTACCATTTATCTGTTATTCATTACACTCTAGTTTGCGGAACACATTCTCTTTACGGTTATCCGCAATCTTCAAAACGAAGACGATATATTAGGGTGAGAAAACACGGTAATTTAATAAATATCTAGATTTTGAGATATTGTTAAGTTATATTTATTATATTTATATATGTTGTTTGGAGGAAAAAGAAAGGAAAACTAGAAGGAAGGAAAAGGAAAAGAAATAGTATATAAAAGAAGGAAGGAAAAAGGAGAAAGGAAAAACAAAGGAAAGAAAAAGGAAAGGAAGGAAATCCAATTTCCATCTCCTTCCTCAGGTTCACGCAAGAAAACCAAAAATCCATCCTTTCTCCATTTTTCGTTTTCGTTGCTCTTTCCTTCAAAGCTAGGACCCAAGGTTGGGTGAGAGTTAGATCAAGATTTTCGCGACTCCACTCTTCCTCTTTGATTCGAAAACGAGAAAAAACGTTTTTGAGATCCAAACACAAACCCCTCCGTTTCTTCTTGATCCAAGCTTCATTTCTCGAGAGATAGAAGGGAAAGTTGCTCACCACCACGCTACGGTGCTAGTGAACTAATTGGAAGCGGCGTTGCGAGCGAGATTTTACCGGAATTACTCGCGGTACGGAAACGCACGTTAAAGCTAACGTTGAGGTAAGGGCTCCTTCCAAACTTTTAGTTTCATTAGGGACTTATCTGTGGTTGTGTGGGAAGGAATTTGTTAGGGTTTAATGTGTCGATTTGGGAACGAAACTAGGGCGTTATGGGTAAAACCTTAGAGTTAGGTTTGTTTATATTGATGAATGTTTCGTGTAATGAATTTGAATGTCATTGTGTAGGATTATGAGTAAATGAAATTTGATGTATCTGTGTGTTATGTTGCTTTGATTTGTGTTCGTTGTTTTTAACATGCTCTTAATTGACATTGATGAAATTTGATATGTGTATGGTTGGATTTGTGAATAAATGAATTGATATGTTTTGATGTGAGAATTTGTTGAGTTTGTGTTGTGTGAATTTGAAAACCATTAAGTTAAATGAGTATTAAGAATGGGGAATCTCTTAATGTCTCGTTTACTTAATGTGCGTTGTTTGTGAAAAATCGTTTAAGTTAACTGGGCGTTAAGAATGGGAATCTCTTAATGTCTCGGTTACTTAACATTTTTTTGAAAACCGTTTAAGTTAACTGGACGTTAAGGAGGGGAATCTCTTAATGTCTCGGTTACTTAATATTTTGTTTTAAAAGAAAAAATCGTTTAAGTTAACTGGGCGTTAAGAATGGGGAATCTCTTAATGTCTCGGTTACTTAACATTTTGTTTTGAAAACCGTTTTAAGTTAACTAGACGTTAAGAGGGGAATCTTTAATGTCTCGGTACTTAATATTTGTTGTTTAAAGAAAATCGTTTAAGCTAACTGGGCGTTAAGAATGGAATCTCTTAATGTCTCGGTTACTTAATATTTGTTTTGAAAACCGTTTAAGTTAACTGGACGTTAAGGAGGGGAACCTCTTAATGTTCTCGGTTACTTAATATTTTGTTTAAAGAAAAATCGTTTAAGTTAACTGGCTTAAGAATGGGAATCTCTTAATGTCTCGGTTACTTAATATTTGTTTTGAAAACCGTTTATGTTAACTGGACGTTAAGGAGGGGGAACCTCTTAATGTCTCGTTACTTAATATTTGTTTTAAGAAAATCGTTTAAGTTAACTAGGCGTTAAGAATGGGAATCTCTTAATGCTCGGTTACTTACATTTTGTTTGTGAAAACCGTTTAAGTTAACTGGACGTTAAGGAGGGATCTCTTAATGTCTCGGTTACTTAATATTTTGTTTTAAAGAAAAATCGTTTAAGTTAACTGGGCGTTAAGAATGGGGAATCTCTTAATGTCTCGTTACTTAATATTTTGTTTGAAAAACCGTTTAAGTTAACTGGACGTTAAGGAGGGGAACCTCTTAATGTCTCGGTTACTTAATATTTTGTTTTAAAGAAAAATCGTTTAAGTAACTGGCGTTAAGAATGGGAATCTCTTAATGTCTCGGTTACTTATATTTTGTTTTGAAAACCGTTTATGTTAATGGACGTTAAGGAGGGGGAACCTCTTAATGTTCTGTTACTAAATATTTGTTTTAAGAAAAATCGTTTAAGTTAACTGGGCGTTAAGAATGGGAATCTCTTATGTCGTCGGTTACTTAACATTTTGTTTGAAAATTGTTTAAGTTAACTGGCGTTGCGAATGGGGAATCTCTTAATGTCTCGGTACTATTCAGATTTCAGATTTTTCTTCTCCTTCAATAGAAAGAATCAATTACAAGATTGTCAGTTTCCTCCCTGAAAACCTAATCTATCTCTAATTATGTCTTTCCTATTGAATACCTCTGATCCTTGAAGACCACTCAGCAGCCTTATCACAGAATCAAGGTACCAACTCTTCCTTGTTGAGCCTTCTCAACCAAGAAAGTAGTCACCAGTTTCAAGCTGGCTTTTCTTGCTTCTATTTCGTTCAAAGATTTATTACAGAAAGAATAAAAGATTGTAAATCAAAAGGATCGTCAATCTTTATGAATGTTGCTCTTTCACAAATGGAATTCAAGCCTTGTTCATGAGCACCATACATTTCTCTTTAGATTGTCAACAAACTGTATTGAGATCTGTATCACAATTATGAAGTTGTTAGTTTGTTGATGAACATTAATCATGAGAGCATATGAGAAATTATGAAAGCTATGAATGTTTATGTAAACAGTAGTATATCAATTTAATGAGAATAAAAAGATTGAAAGACATCTTATATAGTTCTAAATAAAAACCAACCTACTACGAATTCCTCATCGATTTATTAAAGTTTAAAACATATGGTTATCGATTTGCCAATCGATTTCGCGAGTCTTGTTTCATTTAATCTTAGAAACTATACAAGCTAATCGATTTAACAATCGATTCTTTAAAACAACACTTTTCATCAGAACATGTCCAGACCTGTATAAATCGATTGCTTAATCGATTTCTGGGAATCTGTTTTGATAAAAACTATTTTCAATCGATTACTCAATCGATTTGCCAAACTTCTGAGGTTCACTGTGTTTTCAACAAGGTTATTATCAATCGATTTACCAATCGATTCTTTTCAAACAGTGGCTCAAGTCGATTTGTGTCGATTGGTCGATTTGCCAATCGATTGGTTTCAAACCAGTGGCTCAGGTTTTTATCAATCGACTTGTCAATCGATTTTCTCCAACGCATTGTTATTTCAATGAAACGTTTTAGAGGCTTCCACCGATTGATTCAATCGATTTTGATGTCCTGTAACGTTTTATACCTGGTGTTTAGTGTTCAATCGATTACGCCAATGATTCAGAACAAAACTTAGTCAAAATTGAAAGTGTAACAAATTGATTGTCCAATCGATGTTATTTGTCACAGGTGAGGTCATTTTTCAAATGATATCTGTTATCAATCGATTTGCCAATCGATTCCCTCAGCACTGGAGTGCCACTGTGACTCATTCAATCGATTTACCAATCGATTTTGTTACCATCAGTTTTGTTTTGTGAAATGTTCAATCGATTTGCCAATCGATTGTTTCCAAAATCAGAGCTACTGACTTGTGCATTTTTCATTTTAATTGATCTAATCGATTGCCTAATCGATTGCATATTCACAAACACTTAAGATTTCCTTACCCCTTGTTAATGAAATCGATTTTCCAATCGATTTACATATTCAGAATTCAACTTTTGTTGATTTCTGTGTTCCAAGCTATATTGATCCAAGTGTGTAGATTTGATTATGGTTCCTGAAATCTTGCTCAATTCAAACATTAGATTTATCACTGCATTTTATGAACATTGTTGATTATATTTTAATTATGTAAAATTAAGAATCAAAGATTCAAAATCCAGACAATCTCCCCCTTTTGGCATAATGACAATTCAACCAAATTGTAACTTGAGCAGTTTCAGATTATTTAATTGCATTATACACTTATTGTAGAATATTAGATAGAGCAGAGCATGTATCAGAACATATCAGATCAGATCATATTAAATACAACATACATTATTAACAATGTATAGAAGCATGTATACAATATCAGAAAAAAAATCAAAACGAATATAAGCATAAGCAGTTTAGTCGTTCAGTTCATTCATATAAGTGTTCTCCCCCCTTGTCATTTAAGACAAAAGCAGACAATATTTCTCCCCTTGTTACTGAATCAAGCATGGGTTTGAAACTAGTTAATTGTGTCATAAAGAAAACTTGTTCAACACAATCAAGCAGTTATGAGTATATCACATGAATGCATAGATAAGTGATTAAACTGTCATATTCATGATTAAGAATGACTTTGTGAAATAACAGCAAGATATGGCAAAAACAGCAAGGATCCTAAAACCTAAGCTCCTAAGCTAGCTGGGGCTCACTATCATCTAGGGAAGGGCTGAGGACCGCTGTATACCTCAGCAGGTGTCTCCTCTTCGTGAGTCTCAGGGTTAACTAAGGATCTAGGCTAGTTCCTCAGCTGGGCTGCGACCAAATGTCTGCCGACACGTCTTAAATGAGAGCTTAGTGATGCCGGAGGAGTGTCTGAAATTCATCCACAGATTGAACAACTGCAGTCAAGGAGGCTTGCATAGTCCTTAGACGCTGCTTCCACTCTGCGAACTATTCCACCACCTGGGGCATTATGGGCCATCTGAGCTTCAATGAATTTCAAGATTTTATCAACATAAGCTAGGAGGAGCAGAGACAGTTTCTGTTGAGACGGAGGTGGAGTGGGCTGTGCCGGTTCAGCTCAGGCTGTGTGATCTCATCCAAATACCTTTACCTTTTTCAATTGCATCTGACTTTACAATTGATTCTCAAAAACTACCAGGTAGTCTTGAACAGTTTCTTCTTAACCAAGACACCTTAAAACGTCTATTGAGTAACTCTTAGTGATCATTGTTGCGTACAGGTAGCATGAGTTCGTCTGCGAAGCTTGATCTTCAACATATCCGGGAGCACATCCATTCCAATCATCCTTATGGTCCTTTGATAACCCCACGCGGTAGTATGTCCAACTTTTGAACTACTGCGTGGTATCCGAGTCTGGGCTCACTAACATGCGTGTCAAAGCATACATCAACATACATGCTGGGGACCATTCCATTTTGACCAAGGGTAGTGAACCGATTCAACAACCATCAACCATCAGGCTTGACCGACTGTGTTCTATTCCATTTGTCTCTTCCCATCCTTGGTCAGCAGTATCAGCATCAGAACTACCATCAATGGATTTGCCATAGAAGGGCAATCCTGATAATGCAGAGTACCATCAAAAGTCATAGTGATCTCTGCCTTTGACTGATAGTGAAGCCGTCTTCTGTTAACTTGAACGACGGTATACATCTCTACCCATCACTTAGGATAACAATCAAGCGTCGATGAAAGAAAGTTTGAAGACCGTGGAAGCTAAAGATGATTCTGAAACGTGAACTCTACACGTCAAATAGGGTAATCCATTGTCCGAGCTTCATGATTTTTCTCTTAGCAAATCAGGTGAGATGAATGATTTGAGATTCCTCTTCCTTGTGTTGGCAGTGACCTTCTTAGCAGGCGGTGAAGATTACGTTTTCTTCTTTGCAGGGGTGAAGATGACTTGCTTCTTCTTCTTGAGCAACCTCTTTCATTGATCTGCCAACAATTTTTCAGTACGAGGTCCTTTCTTTCTTTGTCTATCCGGAATAGGGGCAGGAGCCTTTTCCTTTGTCCTTCGCAAGAATTTTATGTGTTGGATAGGAACTCTTTTGGTCAGTGTTTGAGGTGGTGAGGGAGTTTCACTAGTAGAGGATGAAGATGGTGAGGGTGTGTGTGCCTGAGTTTGCTTTACACGAGCCATAATCACAAAATAATTGATTGAATGTAGGTAGATAGAATGAATAACCTGAAGAATATGCAGATCAAAAACGCAGATTGAGTGAAAAACTGAAGCTTTCTGGAAAATCTGGAAAACTGGGATGAAGAAATCGATTTTGTCCTTTCGTTTTTATATTTTAACCCTTGTAAATCGATTGCCAAATCGATTGGGTTACCGTTACACCGAATCCCAAATCGATTTCGTAATTATTAAGTCCAACGGCTAGTTAAAAATCCGCAACGGTCATATTCCTAATCGATTCCCAAATCGATTGTCCGTTTTATAAACCTTTTTCATCCAGTAATCGATTTCCAACTCGATTAAACTTTTCATCCAGTAATCGATTCCAACTCGATTAAACTGAACTCACTGATAATACCAAAATCATAAAAAAACTTATATCTCACTAGGATCATGAATCCTAGTTTCATTCTTATGTCAAAAAACTTTCTTTTGGTAATGCTTTCGTGAAGATATCTGCTAGTTGTTCGTAGTATTCACATATTCAAGTTGATGACTCCATTCTGAAAATGATCTCTTATGAAGTGATGCCTTACCTCAATATGTTTTGTCCTTGAATGCATTACTGGGTTCTTTGTTATGCTGATAGCACTGGTGTTGTCACACATGATCGGCACGTTCCCAAATCAACCACCGAAGTCCATTAGATGTTGTTTCATCCACAAGATTTGAGCACAACATCTCCTCAGCTGCTATGTTTCGGCTTCTGCAGTAGACAAAGCAATACTCTTGTTTCTTCTTACTAACCAGGACACTAGAGAATTACCAAGTAGATGACATGTACCTGAAGTGCTTTTTCTGTCAAGTTTACAACCAGCAAAATCTGAGTCTGAATACCCAACCAAAGTACATGTTGAACCTTTTGGATACCACAACCAAAGATTCTTAGTACCTACTAAGTATCTGAAAAATTCTCTTTACTGCCAGTGAAGTGAGATTCCTTCGGATTCGATTGATTACCGTGCACACATGCAAACGCTGAACATAATATCGGGTCGGCTTGCTGTAAGGTAGAGCAGAGATCCAATCATACCACGAAATCTGGTTACATCTACAGGCTTACCTAACTCATCTCGGTCTAAGAAATTTCCTTGACTCATGGGTGTATCAATGGACTTAAGCTTATCAAAGTTAAATTTCTTTAACAATTCAGAACAATATTTGGATTGACTAATGAAAATGCCTTGCTTGGTTTGGTTAATTTGAAATCCAAGAAATATGATAGTTCACCCATCATTGACATTTCAAATTTACCTTTTCATCAAGTTTTTCAAATTCTTTGCAAAGCTTGTCATTTGTTGATCCAAATATAATGTCATCAACATAAATTTGGACCAGCAAGATGTCATTTTCAATAGTTTTTGTAAAGAGTGTCTTATCAACATTTCCTCTAGAAAAATTTTGTTGAATGAGGAAAGTGCTGAGTTTCTCATACCAAGCTCTTGGAGCTTGTTTCAACCCATAGAGGGCCTTTGAGAGTTTATACACATGGTTAGGAAAATCTGGATTTTCAAAACCTGGTGTTTGGCTCACAAAAACTTCCTCTTGTAGGTCTCCATTAAGAAATGCACTCTTCACATCCATTTGATATAGATTGAAGTCCATGATACATGCATAGGCCAACAAAATCTTATGGCTTCTAGTCTAGCTACAGGGGCATAGTCTCATCAAAAGTCTATTCCCTCCTCTTGACTATAACCCTTTGCAACTAATCTGGCCTTATTCCTAGTTATCACACCATTCTCATCTAACTTATTTCTGAACACCCCACCTAGTTCCTATAACATGCTTACCCTCTGGCCTAGGTACCAAGTTCCACACTTTGTTCCTCTCAAACTGGTTTAACTCCTCTTGCATAGCAAGTATCCACTCACTATCTAAAAAGGGCTTCCTTAATGTTCTTAGGTTCAATCTGAGACACAAAGGCTGTGAGGTTACAGAACTCTCTAAGGTTTTCCTCTAGTTGACACACCTCTAGAAATGTCACCTATGATGTTGTCTAAGGGGTGGTTTCTATTGAATCTCCATTCCTTAGGTAACTCACTGGTTTCTATAGGTTCTATAAGGGTCAGCACTAGTTGGAGGATCAGCTATAGGTTGTTCTAGGGGTTCAGATTCTACAACATCATCCAAAATATCATTAACCTTAGAAGGAGTTTTGTTCAAGTTTTCTGTAAAAGATTCATCAAACTTTACATGAACTGACTCTTCTATGGTTTTTGTTCTTTTGTTGTAGATTCTATAGGCTTTACTAGTTTGGGAGTATCCTAGAAAGATTCCTTCATCTGCCTTAGGGTCAAACTTTCCTAGGTGTTCCTTGCCATTGTTCAAAACAAAGCACTTACAACCAAAAATTCTAAAGTAAGACAGGTTTGGTTTTCTACCCTTGTAAAGCTCATAGGGTGTTTTCTTAAGAAGGGGTCTAATCAGTACTCTATTCACAATATGAGTGGCTGTACTAATTGCATCTGCCCAAAAGTACTTAGGTAGGTTGGAGTCTTTAAGCATGGTCCTAGCTAACTCTTCTAGGGATCTATTTTTCCTCTCCACTACCCCCATTCTGCTGTGGTGTCCTAGGGGCTGAATACATGTGGTTGATTCCATTTGATTCACAATAATTTTGAAAAAGATCATTTTGGAATTCACCTCCATGATCACTTTTTATTGAAATAATTTTCAAATCATTCTCATTTTGTACTAAAGCAGCAAACTTTTTGAAAACAGAAAATGTATCACTTTTATGAGCTAAAAAGTAAGTCCATGTGAATCTAGAATAATCATCAACCAGCACATATCCATATAGGTTTCCACCTAAACTCTTAACTTGGGCAGGTCCGAAAAGGTCCATGTGAACTAGTTGTAAAACTCTATTTGTTCTAACCAAATCTATAGAGGGAAACGGAGTCTTAACCAGTTTACTCTTCTCACATGAATCACACAACCTATCCTTAGAAAACTTCCTATTGGGGAGTCCTATTACTAGCTGTTTGCTAACAAGCTTATTCAAGTGATTAATATGAATATGAGCAATGCGTTTATGCCACAACCATGTTTCATCTTGATTTGATAACAAGCAACATACAGCACTTGGTACAGAATTGAAATCCAACATATAGATGTTGTTAATTCTGTCACCAATCAGCTTTATGTTTTTGTCATCTTTATGCTCAATAATGCAAGATTGTGATGAAAAACTTACTTGAAAACCTTTGTCACATAGCTGACTTATGCTTAGCAAGTTATGCTTGAGTCCTTCAACATATAATACATTCTTAATCACTGTTGTTGACTCATTGCCTATATCACCAATTCCAATAATTTTTCCTCTATTGTTGTCTCCATATTTGACAAAACCTCCTTCCTTTAATGTCAAGGACAGAAATTTGGATTTGTCCCTGTCATGTGCTTCGAACATCCGCTATCCAAATACCATGAGTGCTTAGTGGATGTCAAGCACACCTGCAAAACAAAATCAGAAGTTTGTTTTAGGTCCCCAATCTAAATTGGGTCCTGTTTGGTTAGTGTCAAACACAGATTTCTTTGCTTTCCAAATTTGCTTCCATCCCTTATTGGCTAATTTTTTAAACTTGCAATTTGACACAAAATGTCCATTTCTGCAACAGAAATGACACTTGCCTTTAAAGGATGAATGGTGATTTGGCTTAGTAAAGATATCATACATATTCTTAGCAATGGCAGATTTTTGACCATGTTTGACACCTCTGGTTTGCATATAACCAATACCATATTTATTTTTATTTCTTTTAACATGCATGTTTGGTGTATATCCTAAACCAGATTTTTCATGAACATGTCTTTGATTGCTAAGTATGACATTCAGTTTATCTTTACTATTAGCAAATTTTAACAAATCAGATTTTAATGATGCAACCGTATGTTCAAGTTCAATGCACTTTGCAGATTTTTCTTGTGAATCCTTTTTCAATTGTTCACATAAATTTTCAATTTTTTTTATGCTCAACATTCATTTGTTCAAGCATTTTCTTTGTGTTTAACAATTGTTTTATGGAGTTCACATAATCATCATGCAATTCATTGAAAGCTTCTTGAAGTTCATCATATGTTGGATTAAATTGTGAACTAACCTCTTTTTCCGATTCTGAATCTGAATTTGCCATGAGACACATATTGGCTTCTTCTTCATCCGAAGAGGCAGAGGATTCATCGTTATCGTTCCAAGCAATATACGCCTTCTTTGTTTTGGTGACTGGGCTCTTTTCCTTTTGATTTTGCAGCTTTATTTTTTGTTCTGCAATTTGTAGCATTCTGACTTTTATGTGACCAGTCTTCCCACATTCATAACATGTAATTTGCTTGTTGTCGCTAGTCTTGGAGCTGGATGGTTTTCTGAATTTGTTATCTTTCTTTCTTCAGAAATTTCTTAAATTTCTTGACAAGCAGTCCGATTTCTGGTTCTTCATTGTCACTGCTGGATTCATTTGAGCAGCTATCGGATTCAACTTTTGATTGATTTGCTTGAACCTTCAGAGACAAACCTTTCTTTTTCCTACTTTCCATTTCTGATTCATCCAGTCGTTGTAATTCCATTTCATGTTCCCTTAACTTTCCAAATAGTGTTGCTGTCGTCATCTTTGCAAGATCTCTAGACTCAGCTATGGCTGTTATCTTTGGCTGCCATTCTCTGGTTAAACATCTCATAATCTTTCCAATCTGCTGTTCATTATCCACATCTTTTCCTAGTGCATGCAGGTTGTTGACTATGTGTGTGAATCTGGTTTGCAAATCGCTGATTGACTCTTCTTTCTTCATGCTAAATAATTCATATTCGTGCATGAGCGTATTCACACGAGCTCTCTTAACATCAGTA
This sequence comes from Cicer echinospermum, assembly GCA_002896215.2. Lineage (NCBI taxonomy): Eukaryota > Viridiplantae > Streptophyta > Magnoliopsida > Fabales > Fabaceae > Cicer > Cicer echinospermum. Next base: position 7,400,071 of record PGTU02000006.1, on the reverse strand, counting down.
GTACCTTCGTGAGTTTCTTGGAGAATGTCCCACATCTCTTTTGCTGACTTGCAATTGGACACTCTAAAAGACTCTTCTGCACATAGGGCTGATGTGATTATGTTCTTAGCCTTTGCATTGAAACCAACCTTCTTCTTGTCATCATCTGACCAGTCGGCTCTAGGCTTGATAATCATTGAGTCGTCAGTTCCTGCAATCTTGGGAATGTACGGACCGTTTTCAACAGCATCAAGGATATCTATGCCACTTGCTTCCAGAAATATGAGCATTCTTTGCTTCCAGTACATGTAGGCTGTACCGTTGAAAGCTGGTGGTCGTGCTAACGAAGCGCCTTCTCCCAGAACGTCAGTTGAGGCCATCTTCTTATAAGTTTTACCTCTCAAGAAGTTGCTCTGATACCAATTGTTGGTATCAGTGACCTCGCAATAAAGAAAATATATCAGTTTTCGTTACCAAATTAATCAGTATCAAGCGCACAGCGGAAATTAAATTTTGAGGCATGCAAAGTTTAGCAATATAGAAAATTAAAGAGAGAGAGTTAGAGAAGAAGACACAGAGATTTATCCTGGTTCGGTTGTTCCACAACAACCTACGTCCAGTCCTGAAAATCCAATCGGATTTCAGATTTTCTTCTCCTTCAATAGAAAGAATCAATTACAAGATTGTCCAGTTTCCTCCCTGAAACCTATCTATCTCTAATTATGTCTTTCCTATTGAATACCCTCTGATCCTTGAAGACACTCAGCAGCCTATCACAGAATCAAAGTACAACTCTTTCTTGTTGAGCCTTCTCAACCAAGAAAGTAGTCACCAGTTTCAAGCTGGCTTTTCTTGCGTTCTATTTCGTTCAAAAGATTTATTACAGAATGAATAAAAGATTGTAAAACAAAAGGGTCTTCAATCTTTATGAATGTTGCTCTTCACAAATCTGGATATTCATGCCTTGTTCTTGAGCACATTATCATTTCTCTTAGATTGTCAACAAACTGTATTGAGATCTGTAATCACAATTATGAAGTTGTTAGTTTGTTGTTATGAACAGCTAAGAGCGTTGTGAGAAATTATGAAAGTTATGAAAATGTTATGTAAAAGTTATGAGAATAAAGATTGAAAGACATCTTATATAGTTTCTGAAAAACCAACTACTAAATCGATTCCTCAATCGATTTATTAAAGTTAAAACATATGCTTAATCGATTTGCCAATCGATTTCGCGAGTCTTGGTTTTCTTTAATCTTGAAACTATACAAGCTAATCGATTTACCAATCGATTCTTTAAAACAACACTTTTCAGTAAAACATGTCCAGACTTGCATACATCGATTGCCTAATCGATTTCTGGGAAACTGTTTTAATAAAACTATTTTCAATCGATTACTCAATCGATTTGCCAAACTCAGAGTTCACTGTGTTTTCAACAAGTTTATTTCAATCGATTTGCCAATCGATTGTTTTCAAAACAGTGGCTCAGGTTTTTTGATGTCAATCGATTTGGTAAATCGATGTGGTTCAAAAAACAGTGACTCAGTTTTAATATCAATCGATTTGCTAATCGATTTACTTCAAAACAGTGACTCAGCTATTTGATATCAATCGATTTGTCAATCGATTTGGTGGCATGTTCCTGAAAAGTTTTTACCTGGTGTTTAGTTCAATCGATTTCCCAATCGATTGCAACCAAACTTTAGTCAAAATTGAAAGTGTTAACAATTGATTGTCCAATCGATTGTAGTTGTCACAGGTGAGGTTATTTTTCAAATGATACTTTGACAATCGATTTGCCAATCGATTTCCTCAGCATTGGAGTGCCACTGTGACTCATTCAATCGATTTACCAATCGATGTGTTACCATCAGGTTTGATTTGTGAAATGTTCAATCGATTTACCAATCGATTTCCTCCAAATCAGAGGCTACTGACTTGTGCATTTTTCATTTTTAATTAATCTAATCGATTGCCTAATCGATTGCACATTCACAAACACTTAAGATTTCCTTACACCCTTGTTATGAAATCGATTTCCCAATCGATTTATATGTTCAGAATTCAACTTTTGTTGATTTCTTGTGTTCCAAGCAATTTGATCCAAGTGTGTAGGGTTTGATTATGGTTCCTGAAATCTTGCTCAATTCAAATATTAGATTTATCATGCATTGTATGAATATTGTTGAATTATTAATTATGTCAAAATTAGGAATCAACGGATCAAAATCCAACACAACTGAATGAGCCTGATCATGGCAGTCTGCTGTCGAGCTTTAAGGCAAGATTGTTAGACCTTGGAGGTATTCGGGTGGGGAATTCCTAGGTGACTTGGAGGTAGCACTCCAAATGTCGGGAGCTACCATGCAACACACGTTTACTTCGACTGTCGCGTATATGTGTCTCGGGTTGAGTTGAGGGGATCTATGAGGACATGGCCAATTTGAATTGTTCGTCCACCGGGATGGTGGCATAGTATCAAGCCTCCTAACCAAGTGCTCCAGAGTTAGAATGGTACCACATTGTGAAGTAGAGTCTAAGCTCATGCATAGCATTGCATTTACTTGTGATTGTTTTATGGTGATTGATGTGTTTCAAAAGTAATAATAATTATTCTTAGATGATTTGATGCATATTATAATGAGATGATTATCTTGAGTGAATTTGATGTAATAATATGATACTATTTACTTAAATATTTTGATATATCGTAATGTGATTATGATACGGTCTATTATGATTGTTGCGTATTCTTCTTACTTATATTATACTATTAACATGATTTTGAAACTCACCTCATTCGTTGTTTGTGTTTGACTGGCTTGACCCTGCGTTTGCGAAATCGCAGTTGTTATAGGTTAATAAGTCTTGAAGTTCAAGTTTGGGAGGAACCCCACTCTGATAGGTGATACTGAGAATAAGGGTTGTAATTTGTATTTTAGTTATTTATTTTGAAACGACTTTTGTATGAAAACCATATAAGTACTAGTAGGTTTTTTAGAATTAAATCAAGTAATTATACTTAACTCAAGCTTATTGAGATTGCACTATGGACTAAAGAAGTTAAAGTGTTCCTTTTGATTTTTGAGAAACGTGATATCCTAAAATTAAAGATTAAAGTTTTTATTTTCTTGGAAACATGTTATTATTTATCCGCTGCAAATTTTATAGAAATATGATATGAATTATTATATATATTATTTTGGGGTTTAGGGTGTCACAGTTGTCAAATAAAGATGTAATTATAATTTTTATTGAAAATAATATTTTTTATATGTTATTTCTAATCTTCCTTAATAATGTTATTATTATCTTCGTTTTGTAGTTGTACTTAATAACAAAGATAATAATAACATATAACAAATTGAGTTGTCAAAATAAATATGTCAAAATTTATTTACTTGACAAATCTATTTTATTATATGTTGTTATTATTTTCGTTTTGTAGTTATATTTAATAATAAAGATAATAAAAAAAATATAACAAAATTGAGTTGTCAAATAAAATACGAAATAATTAATTTATTTAACAACTCTATTTATTATATGTTATTATTATCTTGGTTATTGAGTAGAACTACAAAACGAAGATAATAATAATATATTAATAAAAATAGAGTTGTCTAATAAATAAATAATTATACTTTATTTGAAAACACTTTTATTATATGTTATTATTTATCTTGTTTTATTGTTTTACTACATAACGAAGATAATAATAATAATATATAATAAAATTGAGTTTATCAAATAAATATGTACTTATTACTTTATTTGAGAACTCTATTTTATTTTATGTTATTATTATTTTTGTTATATAGTTGTACTTCATAACGAAGACAAATTAACATATAATAAAAATAGAGTTGTTAAATAAAGTAATAATTACATATTTATTTGACAACTCTATTTTATTATATGTTATTACTATCTTTGTTATGCAGTCAAACTTTAAAAGAAAAGATAATAATTAACATATGATAAAATAGAATTATCAAATAAATTAATAGTTACATATTTAATTGACAACTCTATTTTATTATAGTCATTATATCTTCGTTTTATAATTTTACTTCGTAACGAAGATAATAAACATATAACAAAATTGAGTTGTAAAATAAATAAGTAATTATTATTTTATTTGACAACTTTATTTTATGATATGTTATTATTATCTTTGTTATGAAATAAAACCATAAAACGAAAGTAATAATAACATTAAATAAAATAGAGTTGTCAAATAACATATTTATTTGACCACACTATTTTATAAATATAGGAAACAGTTATAAATATAGGAGAAGAATGCTATAAGGGTCTCTCGGTCCTCGATTTCATCTGGACTTTTCAGGCGATTTTCGTACCACCCGACAATCATGACCCAAAATCCGTATTTTCGAACAAGACAATTGCTAGTTTTTGAAATCTCAGGCGGAACCCGAAACTCAGTTATAAATTTAGGAGAAGAATGCTATAAGAGTCTTCTGGTCCTCGATTTGATCGGGTCTTTTTGGGAGATTTTCGTACCATTTGACAAAAATGGCTAGTATTTGAAATCTAGCGTGAAACCCGAAACACATTTATAAATTTTGGAGAAGAATGCTATAAGGGTCTCTCGATACTCGATTTCATCTGGACATTTCGGGTGATTTTCGTACCAGTCGACAAAAATGCTACAAGGGTCTCCTTGTCCTCGATTTCATATGGACTTTTTGGGCAATTTTCATACGATCCGACTAAAATGGACTGAAATCCGTATTTTCGAAAAAGACTATGGCTAGTGTTTGAAATCTGACGTGGAATCCAAAACACAGTTATAAATTTTGGAGGAGAATGATATAAGGGTCTCCCGGTCCTAGATTTCATCTGGAGTTTTCGGGCGATTTTCGTACCACCCGACTAAAATGGCCTGAAATCTGTATTTTCGAACAAGATGATTGTTAGTGTTTGATATTTGACGCGGAACCTGAAACACTGTTATATATTTAAGAGAAGAATGCTTTAAGGTTCTTCAGGTCTTCGATTTCATCTGGAATTTTAAGGGCGATTTTCGTACCACCCGACTAAAATGGGCTGAAATCCGTATTTTCGAACCCGATTCACAAATATAAATTTAAATGAAGAATGTTATAAGGGTCTCTCGGCCCTCGATTTCATCTAGACTTTTCGGGCAATTTTCGTACCCCTCGACAAAAATGGACCAAAATCTGTATTTTTAGACCAGACAATGGCTAGTGTTTGAAATCTGAACCGAAATGAGAAACATTGTTATATTTTTAGGAGAAGAATGCTATAAGGGTCACCCGGTCCTCGATTTCATTTGGACTTTTCGGGCGATTTTCGTACACCCCGACAAAAATGGACAGAAATCCGTAATTTCCAACAAGACGATGGCGAGTGTTTGAAATCTGACGTGGAACCCGATATACTTTTATCAATTTAGGGGAAGAATGCTATAAGAGTCTTCTGGTCCTTGATTTCATCCGGACTTTTCGAGCGATTTTCGTACCACATAACAAAAATGGACCGAAAATCTGTATTTTCGGACCAGACGAGGGCTAGTGTTTGAAATTTGACTCCGAACCCAATACACAGTTATAACTTTTGGAGAAGAATGCTTTAAGGGTCTCCTGGTCCTTGATTTCATCATGAATTTTTAGGCGATTTCAGTGCCACTCAACAAATATGGACCGAAATTCGTATTTTTGGACTAGACGATGGCTAGTGTTTGAAATTTGACGACGAACCCGAACCTCAGTTATAAATTTACGAGAAGAAGGCTACAAGAATCATCTTCTCCTCGATTTCATCTGGACTTTTTGGGCGATTTTCGCAAGCTTCGACAAAAATGGACCAAAATCTGCATTTTCAGACCAGACGATAGCTAGTGTTTGAAATGTGCTGCGGAACCCAAAACACAGTTATAAATTTTGGATAAGAATGCTATAAGAGTTTCCCAGTCCTCGATTTCATCTGGACTTTTCGGGCGATTTTCATACCACCAGACAAAACTGGACCGAAATCAGTATTTCCTGAAAACAGACGAGGGCTAGTGTTTGAAATTTGACACGGAACCCGAAACACAGTTATAAATTTTGGAGAAGAATGCTATAAGGGTCTCCAGGTCCTCGATTTAATATAGACTTTTCGTGCGATTTTCATACCACCCGAAAAAAATGGACCGAAATCAGTATTTCAAGAGCAGACGAGGGCTAGTGTTTGAAATTTGACCAAGAACCCGAAATACAATTATAAATTTAGAAGAAGAATGCTATAAGGGTTTCTCGATCGTCGATTTCATATGGACTTTTCGGGCGATTTTCACACCCGGAATCCAAAACATTGTTATATATTTAGGAGAAGAATGCTATAAGGGTCTCCTGGTCCTCGATTTTATCTGTATTTTCGTACAAAACGATGGTTAGTGTTTTAAATCTGACGCGGAACCCGATACACAAATATAAATTTAGATGAAGAATGTTTTGAGGGTCTCGCGGTCCTCGATTTCATCTGGACTTTTAGGGCAACTTTCGTACCCCTCGACAAAAATGGACGAAAATCTGTATTTTGAGACTAGACGATGGCTAGTGTTTGAAATTTGACCCGAAATGAGAAACATTGTTATATATTTAGGAGAAGAATGCTATAAGGGTCACCCGGTCCTCGATTTCATCTGGACTTTTCGGGAAAATTTCATGCACCCCGACAAAAATGCACCCAAATCTGTAATTTCTAACAAGACGATGGGTAGTGTTTAAAATCTGACACGGAACCCGATATACATTTACAAGTTTAGGAGAAGAATGCTATAAGGGTCTTCTGGTCCTGGATTTCATCTGGATTTTTCGGGCGATTTTTAGTACCACTTAACAAAAATGGACCGAATTATGTATTTTCGGACCAGAAGAGGGCTAGTCTTTGAAATTTGACACAGAACCCGAAACTCAGTTGTAAATTTACGAGAAGAATACTACAAGAATCTTCTCCTTGATTTCATTTGGACATTTCGGGCAATTTTCGCACCCCTCGACAAAAATGGACCAAAATATGCATTTTCAGACCAGACGATAGCTAGTGTTTGAAATCTTTCGCGGAACCCGAAACACAGTTATAAATTTTGGATAAGAATGCTATAAGGGTTTCCCGGTCCTCGATTTCATCTGGACTTTTCGGGCGATTTTCGTACCAACCGACAAAAATGGACCAAAATCATTATTTCCTGAAAACAGACGAGGGCTAGTGTTTGAAATTTGACCCGAATCCCGAAACACAGTTATAAATTTTGGAGAAGAATCTTGTGAGGGTCTCCCGGTCCTCGATTTGATCTGGACTTTTCGGGCGATATTCAAACCAACCGAAAAAAATGGACCGAAACCAGTATTTCCAGACCAAACGAGGGCTAGTGTTCGAAATTTGACGCGGAACCTGAAACATAGTTATTCATTTTTTAGAAGAACGCTATAACGGTCTCCTGGTCCTCGATTTCATCTGAATTTTCCGTCGATTTTCATACCACTTGACTAAAATGGATCGAAATCCGTATTTTTGGACTGGGCGATGGCTAGTGTTTGAAATTTGACATGGAACCCGAAATATAGTTATAAATTTAGAAGAAGAATGCTATAAGGGTATCTCGATCGTCGATTTCATCTAGACTTTTCAAGCGATTTTCGTACCCCTCGACAAAAATGGACCAAAATATATATTTTCAGACCAGACAATGGCTAGTTTTTGAAATAAGACACGAAATCCGAAATATTGTTATATATTTAGGAGAAGAATGCTACCAGGGTTTCCCGATACTCGATTTCATTTGGTATTTTCGGGTGATTATCGTACCATTCGACTAAAATGGACCAAAATTCGTATATTTTAACTAAACAATGGATAGTGTTTGAAATTTGATACGGAAATCGGAACACAGTTTTAAATTTAGGAGAAGAATGATATAAGGGTCTCTCGGTCCTCGATTTCATCTGGACTTTGCATGCGATTTTTTTACCGCTGGACAAAAAATGATCGAAATCTATATTTTTGAACCATATGTCGGCAAGTGTTTGAAATCTGGCGCGGAACCTAAAAACCAGTAATAAATTTTGGAGAAGAATGCTATCATGGTCTCTCAGACCTCGGTTTCATCTGGACTTTTCGGGTGATTTTCGTACCACCCGACAAAAAATAGACGGAAATCCGTATTTTCAACCAAGTGTTTGTAATCTGGCGCGAAACCCGAAACACAGTTATAAATGTTGGAGAAGAATGCTATAAGGGTATCCGTATTTTTGAAATCTGACGCGGAACCTAAAACACAGTTATAAATTTAGAAAAAGAATCCTATTAGGGTCTCCAAGTCCTCGATTTCATCTGGACTTTTTGGGCGATTTTCTTACCCCTCGAAAAAAATGAACAGAAATCTATTATTCGGACCAGATGATGGCTAGTGTTTGAAATCTGTTGTGGATTCTGAAACAATGTTATAAATTTAGGAGAGGAATGTTTTAAGGGTCTCCCGATCCTCGATTTCATTTGGACTTTTCAGGGGAATTTCGTTTCACCCGACAAAAATGGACCGAAATCCATATTTTCGGACCAAATGATGGCTAGTGTTTGAAATATGATGCGGAACCCAAAGCAAAATTATAAACTTTGGAGAAGAACGCTACAAGGTTTCCCGGTCATTGATTTCATCTGGACTTTTCAGACGATTTTCGTACCATCGACAAAAAAGGATCGAAATCCGTATTTTTGAAAAAGACTATGGCTAGTGTTTGAAATCTGACGAGGAACCTGAAACAGAGTTATAAATTTTGGAGACGAATGATATAAGGGTCTCCTGGTCCAAGATTTCATATGGACTTTTCAGGCGATTTTCGTACCACCCGACTAAAATGGACCGAAATTCGTATTTTCGAACAAAACGATGGTTAGTGTTTGAAATCTGTCGCGGAACCTGAAACACAATTATAAATTTTGGAGAAGAATGCTATAAAGGTCTTCCGGTCCTCTATTTGATCTGGACTTTTTGGACGATTTTCGTACCACCCTACTAAAATGAACCGAAATCTGTATTTTTGAACAAAACGATGGTTAGTGTTTGAAATCTGACACGGAACCCAGAACACAATTATAAATTTTGGAGAAGAATACTATAAGGGTCTGTTGGTCTTCGATTTCATTTGGACTTTTCGGGCGACTTTCGTACCCATCGACGATAATGGACCAACATCTGTATTTTCGGACTAGACAATGGCTAGTGATTGAAATATGGCGCGGAACTTGAAACAAAGTTATAAATTTTGGGGAAGAATGCTATAATGGTCTCCCAGTCGTCAATTTCATTTGGACTTTTCGGGCAACTTTCGTACCCCTCGACAAAAATGGACCAATATCTGTATTTTCGGACTAGACGATGACTAGTGTTTGAAATCTGGCGCGGAACCTGAAACATAGTTATAAATTTTAGAGAAGAATTCTATAAGAGTCTCTCAGTCCTCGATTTCATTGGGACTTTTCAAGCGATTTTCGTACCACCAAACAAAAATGGACCGAAATCGGGTGGTACGAAAATCCCCGACTTCATCTAGACTTTTCTGGCAATTTTCGAATCACCCGACAAAAATGTAACGAAATTCGTATTTTTAGACCAAATGATGGCTAATGTTCAAAATATGACCCGAAACACAATTATAAATTTAGGAGAAGAATGCTATTTAATTATTACATTATTTGACAACTCTATTTTATTAAATGTTATTATTATATTCGTTTTATAGTTTTACTACATAAATAAGACAATAATAACATATAATAAAATAGAGTTGTCTAATAAAGTAATAATTACATATTAATTTTACAACTCAACTTTGTTATATGTTATTATTATTTTCGTTATTTAGTACAACTACAAAATGAAGATAATAATAACGTATAATAAAACAGAGTTGTCAAATAAATATGTAATTATTATTAATTTGTTTGATAATTCTATTTTATTATCTTCATTTTAAAGTTTGACTGCATAACAAAGATAGTAATATTATTTAATAAAATAGAGCTGTCAAATAAATATGTAATTATTACTTTATTTGAAAACTCTAATTTATTATAAGTTATTATTATCTTCGTTTTATAGTTTTACTTCATAACAAAGATAATAATAACATATAATAAAATAGAGTTGTTAAATAAAGTAATAATTACATGTTTATTTGACAAGTCTATTTTTATTAAATGATATTACTATCTTCGTTATGCAATCAAACTTTAAAATGAAGATACTAATAGCATATCATAAAACAGAATTATCAAATAAATTAATAATTACATATTTATTTGACAACTCTATTTTATTATACGTTATTATTATCTTCGTTTTGTAGTTGTACTAAATAACAAAAATAATAATAACATATAACCAAATTGAGTTGTAAAGTTGTCAAATAAAGTAATAATTACATATTTATTTTACAACTCAATTTTGTTATATGTTATTATTATTTTGAAATCCATATTTATGAACCAGATGATGGCCAGTGTTTGAAATCTAATCCGAAACTCGAAACCCGAAATACAATTTTAAATTTAGGAGAAGAATGCTATAAGAGTCTCACAGTCCTTGATATCATCTGGACATTTCGGGCGAAAATCGTAACACTCGACTAAAATGGACCAAAATTCTTATTTTTGTACAAGATGATGGCTAGGGTTTGAAATCTGATTGCTAGGGTTTGAAAATCGTACCAAACAACAAAAATGGACCGAAAACCGTATTTTCAGACCAGACGATGGCTAGTGTTTGAAATCTGACACGGAACCCGAAGCACAGTCTTTAATGTAGGAGAAGAATTCTATAAGAATCTTCCGAACCTCGACTTCATTTGGACTTCTTGGGCGATTATCGTACTACTCGACAAAAAAGGACAGAAATCTGTAATTTTGGACCAGAACATGGCTAGTGTTTGAAATCTGACGCGGAACCGAAAACACAGTTATTAATTTTGGAGTAGAATTCCAAAAGAGTCTCTTGGTCTTCGATCTCATTTGGACTTCTCGGGTGATTTTCGTACTTCACAACAAAAAATGGACTCAAATTTGTATTTTTGGTTTAAACGACGGCTAGTGTTTGAAATATGACGCCGAGCCCGACACACAGTTACCAATTTAGGAGAAAAATGCTATAAGGGTCTTCTAGTCCTGGATTTCTTCTGGACTTTTCGGGCGATTTTCGTACCACCTGACAAAAATTGACTAAAATTTGTATTTTCTGACCAGACATGGCTAGTGTTTGAAATCTAACCCGAAACACAATTATAAATTTACGAGAAGAATGCTAAACGTCTCTCCCGCTCCTCATTTTCATCTAGTCTTTTTAGGCGATTTTCGTACCACCTAACAAAAAATGGACTAAAATCCGTAACATATAATAAAATAGAGTTGTCAAATAAATATGTAATTATTAGTTTATTCGACAACTCTAACATAATTTATGTTATTATTATCTTTGTTTTATTGTCTTACTTTATAACAAATATATAATAATAACATATAAAAAATAGAGATGACAAATAAAGTAACAATTACGTCTTTATTTTATTAGGGTTTAATGTTTTAGGGTGTTTAGGATTTAAGAAATCACGTTTAGGGATTAAAGTTTAGAGTTAAAATTCGGGATTTTGGATTTAGTGTTAGGGGTTAGGGTTTAAGGTTTAGGATTTAAGGTTTAAGGTTTGGGTTTGAGGTTTGGGTTATAGTATATAGGGTTATCTTCATTGCAAAACATTACTACAAAACGTAATGAAGATAATAATAAAATGTAACAAAATTGAGTTGTCAAACAAATATAAAATAATTAATTATTTGACAACCCTATTTTATTATATGTTATTATTATCTTCGTTATTAAGTACAACTACAAAACGAAGATAATAATAATATTTAATAAAATAGAGTTTTCTAATAAATAAGTAATTATTACTTAATTTGACAACACTATTTTATTATATGTTATTATTATCTTTGTTTTATTGTTTTACTACATAACGAAGATAATAATAACATATAATAAAATTGTGTTTATCAAATAAATATGTAATTAGAACTTTATTTAAAAACATTATTTTATTATATGTTATTATTATCTTGGTCATGTAGTACAACTATATTATGAAGATAATAATAACTTATAATAAAATAGAGTTGTTAAATAAAGTAATAATTACATATTTTTTTTAATAGTTCAATTGTGTTATATGTTATTACAATTTTCATTATTAAGTACAACTATAAAACGAATATAATAATAACATTTAATAAAATAGAGTTTTCAAAAAAAAAGTAACATTGACAACACTATTTTATTAAATGTTATTATTATCTTCGTTTTGTAGTTGTACTTAATAACTTAGATAATAATAAAATATAACAAAATTGAGTTGTCAAAAAAATATAAAATTATTAATTTATTTGACAACTCTATTTTATTATATGTTATTATTATCTTCGTTATTGAGTACAACTACAAAACGAAGATAATAATAATATTTAATAAAATAGAGTTGTTTAATAAATAAGTAATTATTACTTTATTTGAAAAAAACTATTTATTATATGTTATTATTATCTTCGTTTTATTGTTTTACTACATAACGAATATAATAATAACATATAATAAAATTGAGTTTTTTCAAATAAATATGTACTTACTACTTTATTTGAGAACTCTATTTTATTATATGTCATTATTATTTTCGTTATATAGTTGTACTTCACAACGAATACAATACTAACATATAATAAAATAGAGTTGTTAAATAAAGTAATAATTAAATATTTATTTGATAATTTTATTTTATTATATGTTATTACTATATTCGTTATGCAGTCAAACTTTAACAAGAAGATAATAAAAACATATGATAAAATAGAATTATCAAATAAATTAATAGTTACATAGTTATTTGACAACTCTATTTTATTATATGTCATTATTATCTTCATTTTATAGTTTTACTTCATAACGAAGATAATAATAACATATAACAAAATTGAGTTGTAAAATAAATAAGTAATTATTATTTTATTTGACAACACTATTTTATTATATGTTATTATTATCTTTGTTATTAAATAAAATAGAGTTGTCAAATAATGTAATACTAAGATGTTTATTTGACAAACACTATTTTGTTATATATTATTATTATCTTTGTTTTGTATTTAACTTACAACTTGATTTTGTTATTTGTTATTATTATTTTCGTAATTTAGTACAATTACAAAAAGAAAATTATAAAAACATATAAAAAAATTGAGTTGTCAAATAAAAATGTAATTATTACTTTATTTGACAACTCTATTTTGTTGTATGTTATTATTTACTTCGTTATAACTTATTTGTTTGACAACTCTATTTTATTATATGTTATTATTATCTTAGTTATGACGTAGAACTATAAAACAGTTATAATAATAACATAGAACAAAATTGAGTTGTCAAATAAACAAATAATTATATATTTATTTGACAACTCTATTTTATTATATGTTATTATTATCTTCGTTACGAACTAAAACTATAAAACAAAGTTAATAACAATATGTAACAAAATAGAGTTGTCAAATAAATATGTAATTATTACTTGATTAGACACTCTATTTTATTATATGTTTCTATTATCTTCGTTAAAAAGTACAACTACATGACGAAGATAATAGTATCATATAATAAAATAGAGTTGTCAAATAAAGTAATAATTATAAATTTATTTGACAATTCTATTTTATTATATGTTATTATTATTTACGTATTGTAGTTGTACTAAATAACGAAAATAATAATAACATATAACAAAATTGAGTTGTAAAATAAATATGTAATTATTAATTTATGTGACAACTCTATTTTATTATATGTTATTATTATCTTTGTTATGCAGTAAAACTATAAAACAATGATAATAATAACATATAAAAAATTTGAGTTGTCAATAAAATAATAATTACATATTTATTTGATAACTCTATTTTATTAAATGATATTACTATCTTCGTTATGCAATCAAACCTTAAAATGAAGATAATAATAATATATATAATAAAATATAATTATCAAATAAAATAATAATTACATATTTAATTGACAACTCTGTATTATTATACGTTATTATTATCTTCGTTTTGTAGTTGTAGTAAATAACGAAATAATAATAACATATAACAAAATTGAGTTGCAAAATTAATATATAATTATTACTTTATTTGACAACTCTATTTTATTATATATTATTATTATCTTCATTATGTAGTAAAACTATATAACGAATATAATAATAACATTTAATAAAATAGAGTTGTCAAATAATGTAATAATTACAAAGCATTCTTCTCCTAAATTTATAATTGTGTTCCGGGTCATATTTTGAACATTAGCCATCATTGGATCTAAAAATACGAATTTCGTTCCATTTTTGTCAGGTGGTACAAAAATTGCCTGAAAAGTCTAGATGATATCGAGGATTTTCGTACCACCTTATTTAGGTCCATTTTTGTCGGGTGGTACGAAAATCGCCTGAAAAGTCCTGATGAAATGGTGGACTGAGAGACTCTTATAGCATTCTTCTCTAAAATTTATAACTATGTTTCAGGTTCCGCGCCAGATTTCAAACACTAGTCATCGTCTGGTCCGAAAATACATACGATTGTCCATTTTTGTCGAGGGGTACGAAAGTCGCCTGAAAAGTCCAAATGAAATCGAGGACCGTGAGACCTTTATAGCATTCTTCTTTTCCAAAATTTATAATTGTGTTTCAGGTTACGCATCAGAATTCAAACACTAGCCATCGTCTTGTATGAAAATACGGATTCCAGTCGATTTTTTTCGGGTGATACAAAAATCGCCCGAAAAATCTAAATGAAGTTGATGACAAGGAGACCCTTATAGCATTCTGCTCCTAAATTTGTAACCGTGTTTCGGGTTCTACCTCTTATACTTCAAACACTAACCATCATTTGGTCCGAAACTAAGGACTTTCGTCCATTTTTGTTGGGTGGTACAAAAATTGTCCAAAAAGTCTAGATGAAATCGAGGACCGGAAGACCCTCATAGCATTCTTCTCCAAAATTTATAAATGTGTTTCAGGTTCTGCGTTAGATCTCAAACACTAGCCATCGTCTGGTCTGAAAATACTGATATTGGTCCTTTTTTATAATTTTCTTTCGGGTTCCGCGTCAGATTTCAAACACAAGCAATTGTCTTGTTCGAAAAACGGATTACGGTCCATTTTAGTCGGGTGGTACAGAAATCGCTCGAAAAGTCCCGATGAAATCGAAGACCGAGAGACCCTTATAGCATTCTTCTCTAAAATTTATAACTATGTTTCAGGTTCCGCGCCAGATTTCAAACACTAGCCATCGTTTGGTTCGAAAAGACCGCAAGACCATTATAGCATTCTTCTAAAAATTTTATAACTTTGTTTCGGGTTCCGTGCCAGATTTCAAACATTATCCATTGCTTTTTCGAAAATACAAATTTCGGTCCATTTTTGTCATGTGTACGAGAGACCCTTATAGCATTCTTCTCCAAATCTTATAATTGTGTTTCGGGTTCCGTGTTAGATTCCAAACACAAACATCGTTTTGTTCAAAAATACTGATTTTGGAAAAGTCTTGATGAAATCGAGGACCAAGAGACCCTTAAAGCATTCTTCTACAAAATTTATATCTGATTCTCGGGCTCGACCCCAGATTTTAAACACTAGCCATCGTCTGTTCCGAAAATACGATTTTTAGTCTATTTTTGTCGGGTGGTACAAAAATCGCTCGAAAAGACCAGATGAAATCGAGGACCAGGATACCCTTCTAGCATTCTTCCTTAAAATTTATAATTGTGTTTCGGGTTCCGCATCAGATTTCAAACCCTAACCATCGTCTTGTAAGAAAATACAGATTTTGCTCCATTTTTGTCAGGTGATAAAAAAATTGCCCGAAAAGTCTAGATGAAATCGAGGACCGGGAGACTCTTATAGCATTCTTTTTCAAAATTTCTAACTGTGTTTCGGGTTCTGTGCAAGATTTCAAACACTAACCATCGTTTTGTTCGAAAATACGAATTTCGGTCCATTTTAGTTTAGTGGTACGAAAATCGACCGAAATATACGTGAAATCGAGGACTGGGAGACCCTTATATCATTATTCTCCAAAATTTATAACTGTGTATTGGGTTGCGCGTCAAAATTCAAACACTAGCCATCGTCTGGTCCGAAAATACAGATTTTGGCATATTTTTGTCGATGGGTACGAAAATCGACCTAAAAGACCACATGAAATCAAGGACCGTGAGACCCTTATAGCATTCTTCTCAAAAATTTAAAACCGTGTTTCGATTTCTGCGTCAGAATTCAAACACTAGCCATCGTCTTGTTCGAAAATATGGATTTCTGTCCACTTTAGCCGGGTGGTATGAAAATTGCCCGAAAAGTCAACATGAAATCGAGGACCGGGTGACCCTTATAGCATTCTTCTCCAAAATTTATAACTGTGATTCGGGTTCCGCGTTAGATTTCCAGCACTAGCCCTCGTTTGGTTTGAAAATACAGATATCAGTCCTTTTTTGTAGATGGTTACGAAAATTGCCCGAAAAGTCCAAATGAAATCGAGGATCGAGAGACCCATATATCATTCTTCTCCGAAATTTATAACTTTGTTTCGGGTTCCATGTCAGATTTCAAGTACTAACCAACGTTTTGTTCAAAAATACAGATTTTGGTTCATTTTAGTAGGGTGGTACGAAAATCGTCCAAAAAGTTCAGATCAAATCGAGGATCGGAAGACTTTTATAGCATTCTTCTCCAAAATTTATAATTGTATTTCAGGTTCCACGACAGATTTCAAATACTAACCATCGTTTTGTTCGAAAATACGAATTTCGGTCCATTTTAGTCATGTGGTACGAAAATCGCCCAAAAAAACCAAATGATATCGATGACTAGAAGACCCTTATAGCATTCTTCCCCAAAATTTATAACTGTTTTTCGGGCTCCACGCTCGATTTTAAACACTAGCCATCGTCTAGTCCGAAGATACGAATTTCGGTCCATTTTTGTTGGTTGGTACGAAAATCACCCAAAAAGTCCCGATGAAATCGAGGATAGGGAGACCCTTATAACATTCTTCTTCTAAATATATAGTTGTGTTTCAAGTGCCGCGTCAGATTTCAAACACTAGCCATAGTCTTGTTCGAAAATATGAATTTCAGTCCAATTTAGTTAAGTGGTATGAAAATCGCCTAACAAGTCCAAATGAAATCGACAACCGGGAGACCCTTATAGCATTCTTATTCAAACACTAACCGTCATTTTGTTCGAAAATACAAATATCGGTCCATTTTAGTCAGGTGGTAAGAAAATCGCTCGAAAAGTCCAACTGAAATCTAGGACTGAGAAACCGTTATAGCATTCTTCTTCTAAATTTATAACCTTGTTTAGGGTTCCGCGTTAGATTTCAAACACTAGCCATCTTTTTGTTTGAAAATACGAATTTCTGTCCATTTTAGTCGGGAGGTACGAAAATCACCCGAAAAGCCAAGATGAAATCTAGGACCAGGAAACCCTTATATCATTCTTCTCCAAAATTTATTACTGTATTTCAGGTTTTAAGTCAGATTTTAAACACTAGCCATAGTCTTTTTTGAAAATACGGATTTCGGTCCTTTTTTGTCGATGGTTCAAAAATCGGTTGAAAAGTCTAGATGAAATTGATGACCGGGAAACCCTAGTAGCATTATTTTCATAAATTTATAACTGTGCTTCGGGTTCCGCGTCATATTTCAAACACTAGCCATCGTTTGGTCCGAAAATACAAATTTCGGTCCATTTTTGTCTGGTGGTAAAAAAATCTCCCGAAAAGTCCTGATGAAATCGAGGACCGGGTGACCTTTACATCATTCGTCTCCTAATTTTAAAAAAGTGTTTCAGATTCCACATCAGATTTAAAACACAAGCCATCATCTGGTCCGAATAATACATTTCGTTCCATTTTTTTCGAGGGGTAAGAAAATCGCCCAAAAAGTCCAGATGAAACTGAGGACTGGGAGACCCTGTTAGGATTCTTCTTCTAAATTTATAATTGTGTTTCCGGTTTTGCGCCAGATTTCAAAAACTAGCCATTGCTTGTTCAAAAATACGGATTTCGGTCCATTTTAGTCGAGTAGTACGAAAATCGCACTAAAAGTTCACATGAAATCGAGGACTGAGAAACCCTTATAACATTATTCTTCTAAAGTTAAAACTATGTTTCAGGTTCCACATCAGATTTCAAACACAAACAATCGTCTAGTTCAAAAATACGGATTTTGGGCCATTTTAGTCGGGTGGTACGAAATTCTCCCAAAAATTCGCGATGAAATCTAGGACTTTGAGACCTTTATAGCATTCTTCTCCAAAATTTATAACTGTGTTCCGAGTTCCGCGCTAGATTTCAAACACTAACCAAAGTCTGGTCTAAAAATATAGATTTCGGTCCTTTTTTGTCGAGGGGTAAGAAAATCGCCTTCAAAGTCTAGATGAAATCGAGGACGGAGAGACTCTTTTAGCATTCTTCTTCTAAATTTATAACTGTGTTCAGAGTTCCGTGTCGGATTTCAAACACTAGCCATTGTTTTGTTGAAAAATACGAATTTCGGTCCATTTTATTCGGGTGGTAAGAAAATCACCCGAAAATAATAGATGAAATCGAGGACTGGGAGACCCTTATAGCATTCTTCTCCTAAAAATTTAAAGCACTAGCCATCGTCTAGTCGGAAAATATAGATTTTGGTCCATTTTTGTCGAGAGTACGAAAATTGCCCGAAAAGTCCAAATGAAATTGACGATTGAGAGACGCTTATAGCATTCTTCTTCTAAATTTATAATTGTATTTTGGGTTCCATGTCAAATTTCAAACACTAGCCATCGTTTGGTCCGAAAATACGGATTTCAATCCATTTTAGTCTAATGGTATGATAATCTCTCGAAAAGTCAAGAAGAAATCGAGGACCGGGAGACCCTTATAGCATTCTTCTCCAAAATTCATAATTATATTTCAGGTTCCGCGTCGAATTTCAAACACTACCCCTCTCCTGGTCTGGAAATACTAATTTCGGTCCATTTTTGTCGGGTGGTATGAAAATCGCCCGAAAAGTCCAGATGAAATCAAGGACTGGTAGACCCTTAAAGCATTCTTCTCCAAAATTTATTAATGTGTTTCGGGTTCCGCATAAAATTTCAAACACTAGCCCTTGTCTGGTCCAAAAATACATATTTCGGTCCATTTTTGTTTGGTAGTACGAAAATCACCCGAAAAGTCCAGATGAAATCGAGGACCGGGTGACCCTTATAACATTCTTCTCCTAAATATATAACAATGTTTCTCATTTCGGGTCAGATTTCAAAATCTAGCCATCGTCTGGTATGAAAATACAGTTTTGGTCCATTATTGTCGAGGGGTACGAAAAAGTCCAGATGAAATCGAGGACCGAGAGACCCTTATAACATTCTTCATATAAATTTATAACTGTGTATCGGGTTCCGCGTTAGAATACAAACACAAGCCATCGTCTTGTTGGAAAATACAGATTCCGGCCCATTTTAGTCGGGTGGTACGAAAATAGCCCACAAATTCCACATGAAATAGAGGACCTGGAGAACCTTAAAGCATTCTTTTTCTAAATATATAATAGTATTTTGGGTTCTGCGTCAGATATAAAACACTAGTCATCGTCTGGTCCAAAAATATAGATTTTGTCCATTTTTGTTGAGGGGTACAAAAATTGCCCGAAAAGTCCAAATGAAATCGAGTACCGAGAGACCCTTATAGCATTCTTCTTCTAAATTTATGACTGTGCTTCGGGTTCCACGTCAGTTTTCAAAAACCAACAATGGTCTTGTCCAAAAATACGGATTTCGGTCTATTTTTGTTAGGTGGTACAAAAATTGCCCGAAAAGTCCAAATGAAATCTAGGATCGGGAGACCCTTATATCATTCTTCTCCAAAATATATAACAGTATTTCGAGTTTCGCCTCAGATTTTAAACATTAGTTATTGTCTGGTCCGAAAATACAGATTTTGATCAATTTTTGTAGTGGGATACAAAAATCGCCTGAAAATTCCAAATAAAATAGAGTACCGAGAGACCCTTATAGCATTTTTCTTCTAAATTTGTAGCTCTTTTTCGGTTTCTGCGTCAGATTTCAAACACTAGCCATCATTTTGTTCAAAAACACAAAAATCGGTCCATTTTAGTCGGGTGGTACGAAAATCGCCGAAAATGTCTAGATGTAATCGAGGACCAGGAGACTCTTATAGCATTCTTCTCCTAAACTTATAAATGTGTTTTGGGTTCCACATCAGATTTCAAACACTAGCCATCGTCTTGTTTGAAAATACAGATTTCGGTCCATTTTTGTCGGGTAGTACGAAAATCGCCGAAAAGTCTAGATCAAATCGAGGACCGAGAGACCCTTATAGCATAATTTTCCTAAATATATAACAGTGTTTCAGGTTCCGCATCAGATTTCAAACACTAGCCATTGTCTAGTCCAAAAATACATATTTTGGTCCCTTTTTTCGAGGGGTACGAAACTCGCCCGAAAAGTCCAGATGAAATCGAGGACCGAGAGTCCCTTATACCATTCTTCTTTGAAATTTGGTCCATTTTAATTAGGTGGTACGAAAATCGCTCGAAAAGTCCAGATGAGATCGAGGACGGGAGACCATTATAGCATTCTTCTCCAAAATTTATGACTATGTTTTGGGTTCCGAATCAAATATCAAACACTAGCCCTCGTTTGGCCTTAAAATACAAATTTCGTCCATTTTTGTCAATTGGTATGAAATCGTCCAAAAAGTCCAGATGAAATCAAGGACCGAGAAAACCTTATAGCATTCTTCTCCTAAATATATAACAGTGTTACGGGTTCCGCATCAGATTTCAAAAACTAGCAATCGTCTGGTCCGAAATTACGGATTTCGATCCATTTTAGTTAGGTGGTACAAAAATGTCCCGAAATGTCCATATGAAATCGAGGACCAGGAGACTCTTATAGCATTCTTCTCCTAAATTTATAACCGTGTTTCAGTTTCTGCGTCAAAATTCAAACATTATCCATCGTCTGGTCCGAAAATACAGATTTTGGTCCATTTTTGAAGAAGGATACGAAAATCTCTTGAAAAGTCCAGATAAAATCGAACAAGATGATGTCTAGTGTTTAAAATCTAACACGAAACCCGTAACACAGTTATAAATTTAGAAGAAGAATGCTATAAGGGTCTGTCGTTCCTCGATATCTTCAGGACTTTTCAGGCGAATTTCATACCACTTGACAAATATGGACCAAAATATGTATTTTCGAACCAGACGATGGCTAGTGTTTGAAATCTGACGCGGAACCCAAAACACTTTTATATATTTAGGAGAAGAATAGTATAAGGTTTTCTCGGTCCTCGATTTCATCTGACTTATCAGGCGATTTTCGTACCACCCGATTAAAATGGACCGAAATCCCTATATTCGAACAAGATGGTGGCTATTGTTTGAAATCTGACGCAAAAACCTGAAACATATTTACAAATTTAGAAGAAGAATGCTATAAGGGTCTCTCGGTCCTCGATTTCATCTGGACTTTTCGAGCGAGTTTCGTACCCTCTACAAAAATGGATCAAAATCTGTATTTCCGGACCAAACGATGGCTTGTGTTTGAAATCTGATGCGGAACCCGAAACACTTTTATATATTTAGGAGAAGAATTCCATGAGGGTCTCCCGGTCCTCGATTTCATCAGGACTATTCGGGCGATTTTTGTACCACCCGACAAAAATGGACCGAAATCTGACGCGGAACCCGAAACACAGTTATAAACTTATGAGAAAAATTTTATAAGAGTCTCTTGCTCCTCAATTTCATCTGGATCTTTCGGGCGATTTTTAACCACCTGATTAAAATGGATCGAAATCCATATTTTCGAACAAGATGATGGCTAGGGTTTGAAATCTGACGCGGATACCTAAAACACAGTTATAAATTTAGAAGAAGAATGCTATAAGGGACTCTCGGTCCTTGATTTCATGTAAACATTTCAGGTGAGTTTCGTATCCCACGACAATAATGGACCAGAATCTGTATTTTCAAACTAGACGATGGCTATTGTTTGATATATGACGCGGAACCTGAAACACTAGTAAATATTTAGGAGAAGAATGTCAAAAGGGTCACTCGGTTGTCGATTTCATCTGGACTTTTCGGGCGATTTTCGTACCATCCGACAAAAATGGACCGAAATCCGTTTTTCGAACAAGAAGATGGATAGTGTTTGAAAAGTGACACCGAACCCTAAATATAGTCATAAATTTATGAGAAGAATGCTAAAGAGTCTCATGGTCCTCGATTTCATCTAGACATTTCGAACAATTTTCGTACCACCCGACTAAAATGACCATATATTTGTATTTTCGAACAAGATGATGGCTATTGGTCGAAATCTACATGGAAACTGAAAAAAATTTATAAATTTAGAAGAAGAATGCTCTATGGGTCTCTCGGTCCTCGATTTCATCTGGACTTTTGGGGCGATTTTCGTACCACTCGAAAAAAATGGACCAAAATCCGTATTTTCGAACAAGACGATGGATAGTGTTTGAAAACTGACGTGGAACCCGAAACACAGTTATAAATTTAGGAGAAGAATTCTATAAGAGTCTTCTGGTTCTCAATTTCATCTGGACATTTCGGGCTTTTTTCGTGCCGCCCAACTAAAATGGACAAAAACTTGTATTATCGAACAAGATGATGGCTATTGCTAGAAATTTGACGCAGAAACCGAAAGACAATTATAAATTTAGAAGAAGAATAATATAAGGGACTTTCGGTCCTCAATTTCATCTGGTCTTTTCAGGCGAGTTTGGTACCATTCGAAAAAAATGGGCCAAAATCTGTCTTTTTGGACTAGACGATGGCAAGTGGTTGAAATATGACGCGGTACCCAAAACACAATTATAAATTTAGGAGAAGAATGCTATAAGAGTTTCCTGGTCCTCGATTTCATCTGGACATTTCTAACGATATTCGTACCACCCGACTAAAATGGACCGATATCCGTGTTTTTGAACAAAATGATGGCTAGTGTTTGAAAACTGATGCGGAACACGAAACATAGTTACAAATTTAGAAGAAGAATGCTATAAGGGTCTATCGCTCCTCGATTTCATCTGGACTTTTCGGGAGATTTCCGTATACCTCTACAAAAATAGACCAAAATCTTTATTTTCGGACCAGACGATGGCTAGTGTTTGAAATCTGATACGGAACACGAAACACTGTTATATATTTAGGAGAAGAATTCTATAAGGGTCTCTCGGTCCTCGATTTCATCTTGGCTATTCGGGCGATTTTCGTACCACCCGACAAAAAAGGGCTGAAATCCGTATTTTGGAACAAGACGATGGATAGTGTTTGAAATTTGAAGCGGAACCCGAAGCACAGTTATAAATTTAAGAGAAGAATTCTATAAGAGTCTCCTGGTCCTCGATTTCATCTGGACATTTCGAACGATTTTTGTACCACCCGACTAAAATGGATCGAAAATTGTATTTTCGACTAAGATGATGGCTAGTGTTTGAAATCTGACGCAGAAACTGAAACACAGTTATAAATTTAGAAGAAGAATGCTATAAGGGTCTCTCGGTCCTTGATTTCATCTAGAATTTTTGGGCAATTTTCATACCCCTCGACAAAAATTGATCACAATCTGTATTTTCGAACCAGACGATTGCTAGTGTTTGAAAATTGAAGCAGAACCCGAAACACTATTATATATTAAGGAGAAGAATGATATAAGGGTCGCTCGGTCCTCGATTTCATCTGGACAATTCAAGCGATTTTCGTCCCACACGACAATAATGGACCGAAATCTCTATTTTCGAACAAGACGTTGTCTAGTGTTTAAAATCTTACGGATAACACGAAACAATGTTAAATATTTAGGAGAAGAATGATGTATGGGTCTCTCGGTCCCCGATTTCATCTGGACTTTTCATTCGATTTTCATACCACCCGACAAAAATGGACCGAAATCTTTATTTTCGGACCAAACGTGGACCCAAAACTCAGTTATACAATTTGGAGAAGAATGCTATAAGGGTCTCGGGGTACTCGATTTTTTTTGGACTTTTTGGGCTATTTTCGTACCACCAGACTAAAATGGACCGAAATCCGTATTTTCCAACATGACATTGGCTAGTGTTTGAAATCTAACGCGGAACCGAAACACAATTATAACTTTAGGAGAAAAATGCTATAAGAGTCTTCTGGTACTCGCTTTCATTTGGCCATTTCGGGCAATTTTCGTACCACCCGACTAAAATGGACTGATATACCTATTTTCGTACAAGATTATGGCTAGTGTTTGAAATCTGTAGCGGAACCTGAAACACATTTATAAATTTAGAAGAAGAATGCTATAAGGGTCTCTTGGTCCTCGATTTCATCTGGACTTTTTAGACGATTTTTGTACACCTCGACAAAAATGGATCAATATCTGTATTTTCTTATCAGACGATGGCTATTGATTGAAATCAGACGCGAAACCCGAAACACTATTATATATTTAGGAGAAGAATGCTATAAGGGTTTTCCGGTCCTCGATTTCATCTGAACGTTTAGGGCGATTTTCGTACCAAACAACAAAAATGGACCTAAATCCAAAATTTCAAATAAGGCGATGGATAGTGTTTGAAATCTGATACGGAACCCGAAACGAAGTCAAAAATTTAGGAGAAGAATGCTATAAGAGTCTCTTGGTCCTCGATTTCATCTAGACATTTCGAGCGATTTTCGTACCACCCGACTAAATTGGACCGAAATCCATATTTTCAAACTAGACGATGGCTAGTGTTTGAAATCTGACGCGAGACCCGAAACAGAATTATAAATTTAGAAGAACAGTGCTATAAGGCTCTTTCGGTCCTCGATTTCATTTGGACTTTTCGGGCAAGTTTCGTACCCTTCGATAAAAATTGATCAAAATATGTATTTTCGGACCAGACGATGGCTAGTGTCTGAAATCTGACGCGGATTTTGAAACACGGATATATATTAAGAAGAAGAATGCTATAAAAGTTTCCTTGTCCTCGATTTCATTTGGACTTTTGGATCGATTTTCGGAACACCCGGCAAAAATGGACCGAAATCTATATTTTCGGACCAGAAGAGGGCTAGTGTTTGAAATTTGACGCGGAACCTGAAATACTGTTATAAATTTAGGAGAAGAATGTTATAAGGGTTTCGAACAAGACAATGGCTAGTGTTTGAAATCTGATGTTGTGAAGATATTATCAGGACTTTGGTATAAAAAACAGTGGTATTATATGGAATCTAAAACACATTTATTAATTTAGGAGAAAAATTCTATAAGGGTCTCCCGGTCCTCGATTTCATTTGGACCTTTCGGACCAGAGGATGGCCAGTGTTTGAAATCTGACCGAAAATGAGAAACTTTGTTATATATTTAGGAGAAGAATGCTATAAGGGTCACCCGGTCCTCGATTTTATCTGGACTGTTCGGGCGATTTACATACACCCCGACAAAAATTGACCGAAATCCGTAATTTCCAACAAGATGATGGCTAGTGTTTGAAATCTGACGCGGAACCCGATATTAATTTATAAATTTAGGAGAAGAATGCTATAACAGTCTTCTGGTCCTCGATTTCATCTGGACTTGTCGGGCGATTTTCGTACCACCTAACAGAAATCTGTATTTTCATACTAGACGAGGGCTAGTGTTTGAAATCTAATGCAGAACCCCAAACTTAGTTATAAATTTAGGAGAAGAATGCTACATGAATCTTCTTCACCTCGATTTCATATTGACTTTTCAGGCAATTTTTGTTCCCCTCGACAAAAATGGACCAAAATCTGTATTTTTGAACCAGAAGATAGCTAGCGTTTGAAATCAGCCCCAGAACTTGATACAGAGTTATAAATTTTGAAGTAAAATGTTATATGGGTTTCCTCGTCCTTGAATTCATCTAGACTTTTCGAGCGAATTTCATATCACCCGACAAAAATGGACCGAAATCAGTAATTCCAGAACAGACGAGGGATAGTGTTTGAAATTTGACACAGAACCCGAAACACAGTTATAAATTTCAGAGAAGAATAATATAAGGGTCTCTCAGTCCTCGATTTGATCTGGACTTTTCGAGCGATTTTCATACCACCCGATAAAAATGGACCGAAATCAGTATTTCTGGACCAGACGAGGGCTAGTGTTTGAATTTTGATGCGGAACCTGAAACCCATATATAAATTTTGGAGAAGAATGCTATAAAGGTCTCGTGGTCCTCGATTTCATATGGACTTTTCAGGCGATTTTCATAACACTAGACTAAAATGGATTGAAATCCGTATTTTCGGACCAGACGATGGCTAGTGTTTGAAATTTGACATGGAACCAGAAATACAGTTATAAATTTAGAAGAAGAATGTTATAAAGGTCTCTCGGTCGTCAATTTTATCTGGACTTTTCGGGCAATTTTCGTACCCCTCGACAAAAATGGACCAAAATCTATATTTTCGGAACAGACGATGGCTAGTGTTTGAAATCTGACTCGGAATCCGAAACACTGTTATATATTTAGGAGAAGAATGATATAAGGGTCTCCCAGTCCTCGATTTCATCTAGTATTTTTAGGTGATTTTCGTACCAGCCGACTAAAATGGACCGAAATTCGTATTTTTGAACAAGACAATGGCTAGTGTTTGAAATCCGACACGGAACTTGGAACACAGTTATAAATTTAGGAGAAGAATGCTATAAAAGCCTCTCGATCCTCGATTTCATCTGGAATTTTCAGGCGATTTTCTTACCCCTAGACAAAAAAGGACCGAAATCTATATTTTCGATCCACATGATGGCAAGTGTTTGAAATCTAGCGCAAAAGCTAAAAACCATTAATAAATTTTGAAGAAGAATGCTATAGGGGTCTCCCGGTCCTCGATTTCATCTGGGATTTTTGGACGATGTTCGTACCACCCGACAAAAATGGACCGAAATCCGTATTTTCGAAGAAGACAATTGCTAGTGTTTGAAATATGAGGCGGAACCCGAGACTCAGTTATAAATTTAGGAGAAGAATGCTATAAAGGTCTCCCGGTCCTCGATTTCATCTGGTCTTTTAAGGCGATTTTCGTATCACCCGACAAAAATAACCGAAATTCGTATTTTTTGACCTACAAGCGCTAGTGTTTGAAATCTGACACATAACCCAAAAAGTCAGTTATAAATTTAGGAGAAGAATGTTACAAGAATCTTCTTCTCCTCGATTTCATATGGACTTTTCGAGCAATTTTCGTACCCCTCGGCAAAAATGGACCAAAATCTGTATTTTCGGACGAGACAATAACTAGTGTTTGAAATTTGCAGCTGAACCCGAAACACAGTGACAAATTTTGTAGAAGAATGCTATAAGGGTTTCCCGGTCCTCGATTTCATTTGGACTTTTCGGGTAATTTTCATACCACCTGACAAAAATGGACCGAAATCAGTATATCCGGAACAAATGAAGGCTAGTGTTTGAGATTTGACACGGAAACCAGTCACAGTTATAAATTTTGGATAAGAATGCTATAAGGGTCTCCCGGTTCTCGATTCCATCTAGACTTTTCGGTCGATTTTCATACCACCCTATAAAAATGGACCGAAATTAGTATTTCCAAACCAGACGAGGGCTAGTGTTTGAAATTTGACGCGGAAGCTGAAACACAATTAAATTTTTTGGAGAAGAATGCTATAAGGGTCTCCCGGTCCTCGATTTCATCTGGACTTTTCGGGCGATTTTCGTACCCCTCGATAAAAATGGACCAAACTCTATATTTTCGGAGGAGACGATGGCTAGTGTTTGAAAACTTACCCGGAATCCGAAACACTATAATATATTTAGGAGAAGAATGATATAAGGGTCTCCCGGTCCATGATTCGTCTGGTATTTTTGGGTGATTTTCGTTCTACCTGACTAAAATGGACCAAAATACGTGTTTTTGAATAAAATATTGGCTAGTGTTTGAAATCCGACACAGAACTCGGAACACAATTATAAATTTAGGAGAAGAATGCTATAAGGGTCTCTCGGACCTCAATTTTCTGGCGCGGAACCTAAAACACGAGAATAAATTTTGGAGAAGAATGCTATAAGGGTCTCCCGGTCCTCGAATTCATCTAGGCTTTTCGGGTGATTTTCGGATCACCCGACAAAAATGGACCGAAATTCGTATATTCGGACCACATGATGGCTAGTGTTTTAAATTTTTTAGAACAATTTTAAATCTAGCTTTAAATTTTGGAGAACAATG
This sequence comes from Cicer echinospermum, assembly GCA_002896215.2. Classification (NCBI taxonomy): domain Eukaryota; kingdom Viridiplantae; phylum Streptophyta; class Magnoliopsida; order Fabales; family Fabaceae; genus Cicer; species Cicer echinospermum. The sequence continues at coordinate 7,371,711 of PGTU02000006.1, read as the reverse complement.
CTATAAGGGTCTCTTGGTCCTCGATTTCATCTGGACTTTTCGGGAGATTTTCGTATCCGTCGACAAAAATGGACTAAAATCTGTATTTTCGAACAATACATTGGCTAGTCTTTGAAATCTACCTCAGAACTAGAAACAAAGTTATAAATTTGGGAAAAGAATGCTATAAGGGTCTCCCGGTCCTTCATTTCATTTGGACTTTTCAAGCGACTTTCATATGATCCAACAAAAATGGACCGAAATCCGTATTATCAAAAAAGGCTATCGCTGGTGTTTGAAATCTGATGCGGAACCTGAAACACAGTTTTAAATTTTGGAGAAGAATGATATAAGGGTCTCTTGGTCCTAGATTTCATCTAGACTTTTCGAGCGATTTTCGTACCACCCGACTAAAATGGACTAAAATCCGTATTTTCGAACAAGACGATTGTTAGTGTGTGAAATCTGACGCGAAACCCGAAACACTGTTATAAATTTAGGAGAAGAATGTTGTAAGGGTCGCCTGATCCTCGATTTCATCTGGACTTTTCGGGGGATTTTCGTACTACCTGACTAAAATGGACCGAAAGTTTTATTTTCGGACCAAACGATGGCTAGTGTTTAAAATTGGGCGCGGAGCCTGAAAATCAGTTATAAATTTTGGAGAAGAATACTATAAGGGTCTCCTGGTCCTCGATTTCATTTGGATTTTTCGGGCGATTTTCGTACCACCCAACCAAAATGGACCTAAATCAGTATTTTCGGATAAGACAATGGCTAGTATTTGAAATCTGACACGGAACCCGAAACACATTTATAAATTTTGGAGAAGAATGCTATAAGGGTCTGTTGTACACACGAAAAAGAAACACTGAAATTCGTATTTCGGAACAAGCAATGGATAGTGTTTGAAATCTGACGCGGAACCCGAGTCACATTTTAAATTTAGTAGAAGAATGCTATAAGAGTCTCCTAGTCCTCGGTTTCATCTAGACTTTTCAAGGTATTTCGTACAAGACGATGGCTAGTGTTTGAAATATTGCGCAGAACCCGAAAAAAAGTTATAAATTTTGGGGAAGAATGCTATAATGGTCTCGCGGTCCTCGATTTCATTTGGACTTTTCGGAAGATTTTCGTACCCCTCGACAATATTGACCAACATCTGTATTTTCTGACCAGACGATGGCTAGTGCTTGAAATCTGGCACGGAACCTGAAACATAGTTATAAATTTTTGAAAAGAATGCTATAAAGAACTCTCTGTCCTCGAATTCATCTAGACTTTTCGGGCGATTTTCGTACCCCTCGACAAAAAGGCCAAAATCAGTACTTTCAGACCAGACGATGACTAGTGTTTGAGATCTGGCGCAGAACCCGAAACATAGTTATAAATTTTGGAGAAGAATGCTATAAGGGTCTTCTGGTACTCGATTTCATATGTACTTTTTCGGCAATTTTCATACAACCAAACAAAAATGGACCAAAGTCCGTAGTTTCAGACCAAACGATGGTTAGTGTTTGAACTATAAGACGCAGAACCTTAAACACAATTATAAATTTAGGAGAAGAATGCTATAAGGGTTTGTTGGTCCTCGATTTCATCTAGACTTTTTGGGCGATTTTTGTACCACCTGACAAAAATGTACCAAAATCCGTATTTTCATACAAGACGATGGCTAGTGTTTTAATTCTGCTGCAGAACCCGAAACACAATTATAAATTTTGGGGAACAATGCTATAAGGGTCTCATGGTCCTCGATTTCTTCTGGTCTTTTTTGGGCGATTTTTGTACCACCCGACAAAAATAGACCGAAAATCGTATTTTTGGACTAGACAATGGCTAATGTTTGAAATCTGGCGCGGAACCCGAAACAAAGTTATAAATTTTGGAGAAGAATGCTATAATGGTCTCCCGGTCCTCGATTTCATACGGACTTTTCGGTCAATATTCATATCACCAAACTAAAATCGATCGAAATCCGTATTTTCGAACAAGACGATGGCTAGTGTTCGAAATCTGACGCGGAACCCATAACACATTTATAAATTTAGAGGAAAAATTTATAAGTGTCATTTGGTCCCCAATTTCATCTGGACTTTTCAGGCGATTTCTGTACCCATCGATGATAATGAACCAAACTCTGTATTTTCGGACCAGACGATGGCCAACATTTAAAATCATATGCGGAACCCGAAACACAGTTATAAATTCAGGAGATGGATGCTACAATACGAGTCTTCTAGTCCTCGATTTCATATGGACTTTTCAGACGATTTTTGTACCTCACGACAAAAATGATCAAAATCAGTATTTTCAGACCAGACGATGGCTAGTGTCTGAAATCTGGCGCGGAATTTGAAACACGATTATAAATTTTGGAGAAGAATGCTATAAGGGTCTCCCGTTCCTCGATTTCATCTGGACTTTTCGGGCGATTTTCGTACCAACCAACAAAAATGGACCAAAGTCCGTAGTTTAAGACCAAACGATGGTTAGTGTTTGAAATCTAACCAAGAACCCGAAACATAGTTATAAATTTAGGAGAAGAATGCTATAAGGGTCTCCTGGTCCTCGATTTCATCTAGACTTTTCGGGCGATTTTTGTACCTCCCCACAAAAATAGACCGAAAATCGTATTTTCGGACCAGACGATTGCAAGTGTTTGAAATTTGGAACAGTACCGAGACACAGTTATAAATTTTGGTGAAAAATGCTATAATGGTCTTTTGGTTCTTGATTTCATCTGGACTTTTCGAGTGATTTTCGTACCACACGGATAAAATGGACCGAAATCCGTATTTTCGAACAAGACGATGGCTAGTGTTTCAAATCTAACGCGGAACCTGAATTACAATTATAAATTTAGAACAAGAATTCTATAATGGTCTCCCGGTCCTCGATTTCATTTGGACTTTCGGGGCGACTTTCGCACCCATCGACGATAATGGACCAACATCTGTATTTTCGAACTAGACAATGGCTAGTGTTTGAAATCTGGCATGGAACCCGAAACAAAATTATATATTCTGGGGAAGAATGCTATAATAGTCTCCTGGTCCTCGATTTCATTTGGAGTTTTTGAGCGACTTTCGTACCCCTCGACAAAAATGGACCAACATCTGTATTTTTGGACCAGACGATTGTTAGTGTTTTAAATTTGGCGCGGAACCTTAAACATAGTTATAAATTTTAGAGAACAATGCTATAAGAGTCTCTCAGTCCTCGATTTCATCTAGGCTTTTCAGGCGATTTTCGTACCACCCGACAAAAAGGGACCTAAATCGAGTGGTACGAAAATCCCCGGTTTCATCTAGACTTTTCAGGCAATTTTTGTACCACCTGACAAAAATGGGAAGAAATTCGTAATTTTTAGACCAAATGATGGCTAATGTTCAAAATATGACCCGTAACACAATTATAAATTTAGGAGAAGAATGCTTTTTAATTATTACATTATCTGACAACTCTATTTTATTAAATGTTATTATTATAATGGTTTTATAGTTTTACTACATAACGAATATAATAATAACATATAATAAAATAGAGTTGTCAAATAAAATAATAATTACATATTAATTTTCCAACTCAATTTTGTTATATGTTATTATTATTTTCGTTATTTAGTACAAATACAAAACGAAAATAATAATAACATATAATAAAATAGAGTTGTCATTTAAATATGTAATTATTACTTTATTTGACAACTCTATTTTATTATACGATACTATTATCTTCGTCATGTAGTTGTACTTTATAACGAAGATAATAGAAACATATAATAAAATAGAGTTGTCTAATCAAGTAATAATTACATATTTATTTGACAACTCTAGCCATCGTCTAATTTGAGACACTAGCCAGATTTCAGACACTAGCCATCGTCTAGTTTGAAAATATTGATTTCGGTCCATTTTTGTTGAGGGGTACGAAAATCGCCCGAAAAATCCATATGAAATCGAGGACCAGAAGAATCTTATTATACCATTTTTAAGTGTATCATCGATGGGTACAAAAATCGCCTGAAAAGTCCAGATGAAATCGAGGACCAAATAACCCTTATAAATTCTTCTTCTAAATTTATAACTTTGTTTCGGGATCCGCGTCATATTTCAAACACTAGCCATCGTCTTGTTCGAAAATACGGATTTCGGTCCATTTAAGTCGGGTGGTACGAAAATCACCTGAAAAGTCCATATGAAATCGCGGACATGGAGACCATTACAATATTCTTCTCCAAAATTTATAACTGTGTGTCGGGTTCCGCGCCTGATTTCAAGCATTAGCCATCGTGTGGTCCAAAAATACGATTTTCGGTATAGTTTTGTCGGGTGGTACAAAAATCGCCCGAAAAAGACTAGATGAAATCGAGGACCAGGAGACCCTTATAGCATTGTTCTCCAAAATTTATAATTGTGTTTCAGGTTCCGCATTAGATTTCAAACACTAGACATCGTCTTGTATGAAATTACGGATTTCGGTAGATTTTTGTCGGGTGATACAAAATTTGGCCGAAACACTTATAGCATTCATCTCCAATATTTATAAATGTGTTTCGGGTTCCGTGTTAGATTCCAAACACAAACCATCGTTTTGTTCGAAAATACAGATTTAGGTCCATTTTATTCGAGTGGTACGAAAATCGTCCAAAAAATCCAGATGAAATCGAGGACTAGGAGACTCTTATAATATTATTCTCCAAAATTTATAATTGTCTTTCGGGTTCCGAGCCAGATTTCCAACACTAACCATCATTTTGTTTGAAGATACGAATATTGGTCCATTTTAGTCGGGTGGTATGAAAATTTCCCAAAAAGTCCAAATGAAATCGAGTACCGGGAGACCCTTACAACATTCTTCTTCTAAATTTATAACTATGTTTCAGGTTCCGTGTCTGATTTCAATTACTAGCCATAGTCTTGTTCGAAAATACGAATTTAGGTCCATTTTAGTCATGTGGTATAAAAATCGCTCGAAAAGTCCAGATGTAATCGAAGACCGAGAGACCCTTATAGCATTCTTCTCCAAATATTATAACTGTGTTTCGGGTTCCGTGCAAGATTTCAAACATTAACTATTGTTTTGTTCAAAAATACGAATTTCGGTCCATTTTAGTTTGGTGGGACGAAAATCGACCGAAAAGTCCAGATGAAATCGAGGACTAGGAGACCCTTATAGCATTTTTCTCAAAAATTTAAAACTGTGTTTCAGTTTCTGCGCCAGAATTTAAACACTAGCCGTCGTTGTGTTCGAAAATACGAATTTTGGTCTATTTTTGTCGATTGGTACAAAATCTCCCGAAAAGTTTAGATGAAATCGAGGACTGGGAAACCCTTAAAGCATTCTTCTCCAAAAAATTTAGTTGTGTTTCGAGTTCTGCGTCAGATTTCAAACACTAGCCATTGTCTGGTCCGAAAATACAGATTTTGGTCCATTTTGGTCTGGTTGTAAGAAAATTGCCCGAAAAGTCCAAAACAAATCGAGGACCCGGAGACCCTTATAGCATTCTTCTCCAAAATTTATAACTGTGTTTCAGGTTCTACGTCAGATTTCAAACACTAGCCATAGTCTTGTCCGAAAATACAGATTTTGGTTGGGTGGTACAAAAATCACTCGAAAAGTCCAGATGAAATCGAGGAGCCGGAGACCCTTATAGAATTCTTCTCTAAAATTTATAATTGTTTTTTGGGCTCTGCGCCCGATTTTACACACTAGCCATTGTCTGGTTCGAATATACGGATTTCGGTCCATTTTTGTCGAGTGGTACGAAAATCCCCTGAAAAGTCCATATGAAATTGAGGACCGGGACACCCTTACAACATTCTTCTCCTAAATTTATAACAGTATTTCGATTCCGCATCAAATTTCAAACACTAGCCATCATCTAGTCCTAATGATAGACTTCGGCCCTTTTTTTTCGAGGGGTAAGAAAATCGCCCGAAAAGTTCAGAAGAAATCAAACATGGAGACTCTAATAGGATTCTTCTTCTAAATTTAAAACTGTGTTTTGGGTTCCGTTTTAGATTTCAAAAACTAGCCATCGACTTGTTCAAAAATACGAATTTCGGTCCATTTTAGTCGGGTAGTACGAAAATCGCCCAAAAAAGTCCAGATGAAATCGAGGACCGAGGGACCTTTATAGCATTCTTCTTCGAAATTTATAACTGTGCTTTGGGTTCCGCGTTAGATTTCAAACACTAACAATCGTCTTGTTCGAATATACGGATTTTGGTTCATTTTAGCCGGGGTAGTACGAAAGTTGCAAAAAAAAGTCCATATGAAATCTAGGACCGGGTGACCCTTATATCATTCTTCTCCAAAATTTATAATTGTGTTTCAGGTTCTGCGTCAGATTTCAAACACTAGCCATAGTATTTTTCCAAAATACGGATTTCGGTCCATTTTGGTTGGATCGTATGAAAATCGCCCGAAAAGTCTAGATGAAATCGAGGACCGAGATAATGTTATAACATTCTTCTCCAAAATTTATAATTGTGTTTCAAGTTTCGCGTCAGATTTCAAACACTTGCCGTCGTCCGCTCCGAAAATATAGATTTCGATCCTTTTTGGTCGAGGGGTAAGAAAGTCGCCTGAAAAGTCCAGATGAAATCGAGGACCGAGAGACCTTTATAGCATTCTTCTCCTAAATTTATACCTGTGTTCCGAGTTCCATGTCAGATTTCAAACACTAGCCATTGTTTTGTTCAAAAATACGAATTTGGGTCCACTTTAGTCGGGTGGTACGAAAATCACCCAAAAATACCAGATGAATCGACGACCGGGAGACCCTTATATCATTCTTCTCCTAAATATTTAACAGTGTTTCGAATTCCGGGTCAGATATCATTTCACTAGCCATCGTCTGGTCCGAATATATAGATTTTGGTCCATTTTTGTCGAGGGGCATGAAAATCGCAAGAAAAGTCCAAATGAAATTATCAACCGAGGGACCCTTATAGCATTCTTCTTCTAAATTTGTTCCATGTCAAATTTCAAACACTAGCCATCGTCTGGTCCGAAGATATAGATTTCAATCCATTTTAGTCTAGCGGTATGAAAATCGCCCGAAAAGTCCAGATGAAATCGAGGACCGGGAGACCCTTATAGCATTCTTCCTCAAAATATATAACTGTATTTAAGGTTCCGCGTCAAATTACAAACACAAGCCCTCGTCTTGTCCAAAAATACTGATTTCGGTCCATTTTTGTAGGGTGGTATGCAAATCGTCCGAAAAGCCCATATCAAATCGATGACCTATAGACCCTTATAACATTCTTCTCCAAAATTTATAACTGTGATTCAAGTTCTATGTCAAATTTCAAACACTATCTCTCGTCTTTTCGGAAAATATTGATTTCGGTCCATTTTTGTCGGGTGGTATGAAAATCTCCCGAAAAGTCCAAATGAAATCGAGGACCGAGAAACCCTTATAGCATTCTTCTCCGAAATTTATAGTTGTATTTTCGAACAAGATGATGGCTATTGTTTGAAATCTGATGCGAATACCGAAACACAATTATAAATTTAGAAGAAGAATGCTATAAGGGTCTCTCGGTCCTCGATTTCATCTGGAATTGTCGGGCGAGTTTCGTATCCCTCTACAAAAATGGATCAAAATCTGTATATTTGGACTAGACGATGGCAAGTGTTTAATATCTTATGCGGAACGCGAAACACTGTTATATATTTAGGAAGTGAATGCTATAAGGGTGTCTCAGTCCTCAATTTCATCTGGACTATTCGGGCGATTTTTGTACCACCCGACAAAAATGGATCGAAATCTATATTTTCGAACAAGACAATGGATACTGTTTGAAATATGACACGGAACTTGAAAGACAGTTGCAAATTTAGAAGAAGAATGCTATAAGAGTCTCTTGGTCCTCGATTTCATCTGGACATTTCGGGCGATTTTTGTACCACCCGACTGCTATAAGGGACTATAATTACAGATGGCTAGTGTCTGAAATCTAATGCGGAAACCGAAACACAGTTATAAATATAAAAGAAGAATGCTATAAGGGACTCTCGGTCCTCGATTTCATCTGTACTTTTCGGGCAAGTTTCTTACCCCTCCACAAAAATGGACCAAAATCTGTATTTTCAAACCAGACGATGGCTAGTGTTTGAAATCTGACGCAGAACCTGAAACACTGTTATATATTTAGGAGAAGAATGTCAAAAGGGTCTCTTCATCCTTGATTTCATTTGGACTTTTCAGGCGATTTTCGTGCCTCCTGACAATGGACTGAAATTCATTTTTTTGAACCAGACGATGGTCATTTTTTTAAATTTGAAGCAGAACCCGAAATATTGTTATAAATTTAGGAGAAGAATGCAATAAGGGTTTCCCATCCCTCAAATTCATTTGGACTTTTCGGGCGATTTTCGTACCAACAAACATAAATAGACCAAAATCTGTATTTTCGGACAAGACGACGGCTTGTATTAGAAATGTGATGCGGAACCCGAAACACAGTTATAAATTAAGGAGAAGAATGCTATAAGAGTCTCCAGGTCCTCGATTTCATCTAGACATTTCTGGAGATTTTCATACCACCCGACTAAATATTCGTATTTTCGAACAAGATGATGGCTAGTATTTAAAATCTGAGGTGGAACTTGAAACACAGTTATAAATTTAGAAGAAGAATGCTATAAGGGTCTTTCGGTCCTCAATTTCATCTGGACTTTTGGGAAGATTTTCCTACCACCCAACAAAAATGGACCGAAATTCATATTTTCGAACAAGACGATGGATAGTGTTTGAAAACTGATGCGGAACCCGAAACACCGTTATAAATTTAGGAGAAGAACACTATTAGAGTCTCCTGGTCCTCGATTTCATCTGGACATTTTGGGTTATTTTCGTACCACCCGACTAAAATGCTACTAAATCCGTATTTTTTGACTAGATGATGGCTAGTGTTTGAAATTGGACGCGAAACCCGAAACATTGTTATATATTTAGGAGAAGAATGCTATAAGAGTCTCATGGTCCTCAATTTTATCTAGACATTTCGGGCGATTTGTGTACCGCCTGACTAAAATTGATCGAAATCCATATTTTCAAACAAGATGATGGCTAGTATTTGGAATCTGATGTGGAATCTGATGTGGAATCTGAAATACTGTTATAAATTTAGGAGAAGAATGCAATAAGGGTTTCCTGGTCTTCAATTTCTTTTGGACTTTTCGGGCACTTTTCGTACCACCCGAAAAAAATGGACCGATATGTGTATTTTCGAACCAGACGATACCTTGTATTAGAAATGTGACGCAGAACCCGAAACACAGTTATAAATTTAGTAGAAGAAGCAATAAGAGTCTCCTGGTCCTCGATTTCATTTGGACATTTCGGGAGATTTTTGTACCAGCAGACTAAAATGGACCGTTATCCGTATTTTCGAACAAGATGATGGCTAGTATTTAAAATCTAACGCGGAACTTGAAACCCAGTTATAAATTTAAAAGAAGAATGCTATTAGGGATTCTTAATCCTCGAATTTATATGGACTTTTGGGGCGATTTTTGTGCCACCCGACAAAAAAGAACCGAAATACATATTTTTGAACAAGACAATGGATAGTGTTTGAAATCTGACGCGGAACCCAAAACACAATTATAAGTCTAGAAGAACAATGCTATAAGAGACTCCTGGTCCTCAATTTCATCTGGACATTTCAAGAGATTTTCGTACCACCAGACTAAAATGGACCAAAATCCGTATTTTTGAACAAGACGATGGCTAGTGTTTGAAATCTATGTGGAAACCGAAATACAGTCATAAATTTAGAAGAAGATCGTTATAAATGTCTCTCGGTCACCGATTTCATTTGGACTTTTCGGGCTATTTTCGTACCACACGACAAAAATGGACTGAAATTTGTATTTTGGAACAAGATGATGTCTAGTGTTTGAAATATGATGCATAACGCGAAACAATTTTATATATTTAAGAGAAAAATGTTGTAAGGGTCTCTCGGTCCTCGATTTCATTAAGACTTTTCGGGCGATATTTGTATTACCCGACAAAAATGGACCGATATACGTATTTTCGATCAAGATGATGGCTAGTGTTTAAAATCTGACGTGGAACCCGAAACACATTTATAAATTTAGAAGAAGAATGCTATAAGGGTCTCCCGGTCCTCAATTTCATCTGGACTTTTTGGGTGATTTTCGTACCACCCGACAAAAATGGACCGAAATCCGTATTTTCGAACAAGATGATAGCTAGTGTTTGAAATCTAACGTAGAACCCGAATCTCAGTTATAAATTTAATAGAAGAATGCTATAAGGGTCTCCCAGTCCTCGATTTCATCTTGGCTTTTCGGGAAATTTTCGTACCACCCGACAAACATGGTCCAAAATCCGTATTTTCGAACAAGACAATTGCTAATGTTTGAAATCTGAGGTGCAACCTGAAACTGAGTTATAAATTTAGGAGAAGAATGCTATAAGGGCCTCTTGGTCCTCAATTTCATCTGGTGTTTTCAGGCGATTTTTGTACCACCCGACAAAAATAAACCGAAATTCGTATTTTCAAACAAGACGATGGCTAGTGTATGAAATCTGGCGCGATACCCGAAACACAATTATAAATTTAGGAAAAGAATTTTATAAGGGTATCTCGGTCCTCGATTTCATCTGGACTTTTCGGGCAATTTTCGTACCCCACGACAAAATTGGACTAAAATCTATATTTTCGGACCAGACTTTGGCTATAAGGGTCTCCCGTTCCTAGATTTCATCTGGACGTTTTGGGCGACTTTCATACCACCCGACTAAAATGGACCGAAATCCGTATTTTCGAACAAGACGATTGTTAGTGTTTGAAATCTGACGCGGAACCCGAAACACAGTTATAAATTTAGAAAAAGAATGATATAAGGGTCTCTCGGTTCTCGATATCATCTGGACTTTTCGTGCGATTTTCGTACTGCCCGACTAAAATTGACGGAAATCCGAATTTGTGAACAAGACAATGGCTAGTTTTTGAAATCTGACGAGGAACCCGAAACACAGTTATAAATTTAGAAGAAGATTCCTATCAGGGTCTCCAAGTCCTCGATTTCATTTGGAATTTTGCGCGATTTTCTTACCCCTAAAAAAATGGATTGAAATCTATTATTCGGACCATATGATGGCTAGTGTTTGAAATCTAATGTGGAATCCGAAACACTGTTATAAATATAGCAGAAGAATGTTGTAAGGGTCTCTCGGTCCTCGATTTGATCTAGACCTTTCGGGGGATTTTCGTACCTCCCGACAAAAATGGACCGAAATCCGTACTTTCAGACCAAACAATGGCTAGAGTTTGATATATGACGCGGAACCCGAAGCACAGTTGTAAATTTTGGAGAAGAATGCTATAAGGGTCTCCCGGTCATCGATTTCATCTGGACTTTTCGGGAGATTTTCGTACCACCCGACTTAAATGGACCGAAATTCGTATTTTCAAACAAAACGATGGCTAGTGTTTGAAATCTGACGCGGAACCGGAAACACAGTTATAAATTTAGAAGAAGAATCCTATAACAGTCTCTCGGTCCTAGATTTCATCTGGACTTTTCGAGCAATTTTCGTACCAGCCGATTAAAATGGACCGAAATTCGTATTTTCGAACAAAACGATGGTTAGTGTTAGAAATCTGGCGCGGAACCCGAAACATAGTTATAAATTTTCGAGAAGAATGCTATAAGGGTCTTCCGGTCTTCAATTTCATCTGGACTTTTCGGGTGATTTTCATACCACCTAACTAAAATGGACTGAAATTCGTATTTTCGAACAAGACTATGTCTAGTATTTCAAATCTGACGCGAAACCTGAAATACAGTTAAAAATTTAGAAGAAGAATGCTATAAGGGTCTCCCTATCCTCGATTTCATCTGGACTTTTTGGACGATTTTTGTACCACCCAACAAAAACGGACCGAAATTCGTATTTTTGGACCAGACGATGGCTAGTGCTTAAATTCGGGCGCAGAGCCCGAAAAACAGTTATAAATTTTGGAGAAGAATGCTATAAAGGTCTCCTGGTCCTCGATTTCATGTAGTCTTTTCAGGCGATTTTCGTACGACAAGACTAAATCGGACCGAAATTCGTACTTTCGAACAAAACGATGGTTAGTGTTTGAAATTTGTCACTGAACCTGAAATACAATTATAAATTGGGAGAAGAATGTTATAAAGGTCTTCTGGTCCACGATTTGATCTGGACTTTTTGGACGATTTTGGTACCACCATACTAAAATGAACCAAAATCTATATTTTCGAACAAAACGATGGTTTGTGTTTGAAATCTGACACAGAACCCGAAACACAGTTATAAGTTTTTTAGAAGAATGCTATAAGGGTCTCTCGGTCCTCGATTTCATCTGAACTATCGAACAATTTTTCTAGCCCTCGACAAAAATGGACCGAAATCTGTTTTTTCAAACCAGACGAGGGATAGTGTTGGAAATCTAACGCGGAACCCGAAACATAGTTATAAATTTTGGAGAAGAATGCTATAAGGGTGTCCCCGGTCCTCGATTTCAACTGGGCTTTTCGGGAAATTTTCATACCACCCGACTAAAATGGACCGAAATCCGTATTTTCGAACAAGACGATGGCTAGTGTTTGAATTCGGATGCAGAAACCGAAACACGGTTTTAAATTTTGAAGAAGAATGCTATAAGGGTCTCCCGGTCCTCGATTTCATCTGGACTTTTCATTCGATTTTCGTACCCATCGACATAAATATGTCGAAATCTGTATTTTCGTACCAGACGATGGCTAGTGTTTGAATTTTGACGCGGAACCCGAACCACAATTATAAATATTGGAGAAGAATGCTATAAGGGTCTCCCGGTCCTCGATTTCTTCTGGACTTTTCGGGCGATTTTTGTATCACCCGACGAAAATTGACCAAAATCCGTATTTCTTACAAGACGATGGGTAGTGTTTGAAATCTGATGCGGAACCCAAAACACAATTATAAATTTTGGACAAGAATGCTCTAAGGGTATCCTGGTTCTCGATTTCATCTGGTGTTTGCGGGCAATTTTTGTACCACCCATCACAAAAAAACTTGAAATCGTATTTTTGGACCAGATGATTGCTTGTGTGTGAAATACTGGCGCAGAACCCGAAACATAGTTATAAATTTTGGAGAAGAATGCTATAATGGTCTCCCGGTTTTCGATTTAATCTGGACTTTTCGAGCGATTTTCGTACCACCCGAATTAAAAGGACCGAAATCCGTATTTTCGAATCTAACACGGAACCTGCAACACAATTATAAATTTAGAACAAAAATTCTATAATGGTCTCCCTGTCCTCGATTTTATTTGGACTTTTCGAGCGACTTTCCTACCCATCGACGATAATAGACCAACATCTGTATTTTCAGACTAGACGGTGGCTAGTGTTTGAAATCTGGCACGGAACCCGACACAATGTTGTAAATTCTGGAGAAGAATGGTATAATGGTCTCACGATCCTCGATTTCATTTGGACTTTCCGGGTGACTTTCGTACCCCTCGACAAAAATTGACCAACATTTGTATTTTCGGACAAGACGATGACTAGTGTTTGAAATCTGGCGCGGAACCTGAAACATAGTTATAAATTTTAGGGAAGAATACTATAAGAGTCTCTCAGTCCTCGATTTCATCGGGACATTCTAGGTGATTTTCGTACCACCCGACAAAAATGGACCGAAATCGGGTGGTACGAAAATCCCCGATTTCATCTAGACTTTTTAGGCAATTTTCGTACCACCAGACAAAAATAGAACGACATTCGTATTTTTAGACCAAATGATTGCTAATGTTCCAAATATGACCCGAAACACAATTATAAATTTAGGAGAAGAATGTTTTTTAATTATTACATTATTTGACAACACTATTTTATTAAATGTTATTGTTATATTCGTTTTATAGTTTTACTACATAACGAAGATAATAATAACATATAATAAAATAGAGTTGTCAAATAAGTAAAAATTACATATTAATTTTACAACTCAATTTTGTTATATGTTATTATTATTTTCTTATTTAGTAGAACTACAAAATGAAGATAATAGTAACGTATAATAAAACAGAGATGTCAAATAAATATGTAATTATTAATTTATTTGATAATTCTATTTTATTATATATTTGAAATCTAGCGCGAAACCCGAAAACAGTTATAATTTTGGAGAAGAATGCTATAAGGGTCTCTTAGTCCTCGATTTTATCTTGACTTTTTGGGCGATTTTCGTACCCCTCGACAAAAATGGACTAAAATATGTATTTTCGGACCAGACTTTGGCTAGTGTTTGAAATCTAGCGTGGAACACGAAACACAATTTTAAATTTAGAAGAAGAATGCTATAAGGATCTCTCGGTCCTCGATTTTATCTGGACTTTCCGTGAGATTTTTGTACTTCCCGACTAAAATGGACCGAAATCCGTATTTTTAAACAAGACGATGGCTAGTTTTTGAAATCTGACGAGGAACCTGAAACACAGTTATATATGTAGAAGAAGAATCTATAAGGGTCTCGATTTCATTTGGAATTTTTGGGCAATTTTTGTAACCCTCGACAAAAAAGGACTGAAATCTGTATTTACAAACAAGACGATGGCTAGTGTTGAAAATCTAACGCGGAAACCGAAACACAGTTATAAATTTTTGAGAAGAATGCTATAAAGGTCTCCCCGTTCTCGATTTCATTCGGACTTTTCGGGAGATTTTCATACCACCCGACTAAAATGGACCGAAATCCGTATTTTCGAATTAGACGATGGCTAGTGTTTGAATTCTGACGTAGGAACCGAAACACAGTTTTAAATTTTGGAGAAGAATGTTATAAGAGTCTCCCGATGCTCGATTTCATCTGGACTTTTCGGTCTATTTTTGTACCCATCGACAAAAATATGCCAAAATCTGTATTTTCGGACTAGACGGTGGGTAGTGTTTGAATTTTGACGGGCAACCCAAACCACAGTTATAAATTTTTGGAGAAGAATAGTATAAGGGTCTCCTAGTCCTCGATTTCACCTGGACGTTTCGGTCGATTTTCGTACCAACCGACTAAAATGGACTGAAACTCGTATTTTCGAAGAAAACGATGGTTAATGTTTGAAATCTTGCACGGAACCTGAAACACAGTTATAAATTTTGAAGAAGAATGCTATAATGGTCACCCGGTCCTCGATTTCATCTAAACTTTTTAGCCAATTTTTGTATCACCAGACAAAAATTGGACCAAAATCCGTATATTCTTACAAGATGATGGCTAGTGTTTGAAATCTGATGCGGAACTCGAAACACATTAATAAATTTTGGAGAAGAATGCTATAAGGGTATCCTGGTCCTCGATTTCATCTGGTCTTTTCGGGCTATTTTTGTACCACCCGACAAAAATAGACCGAAAATCGTATTTTCAGACCAGATGATGGCTAATGTTTGACCTCTGACGCGAAACCCGAAACACAATTATAAATTTTGGAGAAGAATGCTATAATGGTCTCCCAGTCCTTGATTTCATCTGGACCTTTTGGGCAATTTTCGTACCACCCAACTAAAATGGACCGAAATTCGTATTTTTGAACAAGACGATAGCTAGTGTTTCAAATCTAACGCGGAACCCGCAACACAATTATAAATTTAGAACAAAAATTCTAAAATGGTCTCCCGGTCCTCGATTTCATTTGGACTTTTTGAGTAACTTTCATACCCATCGACGAAGATAATAATAATATTTGATAAAATAGAGTTGTTTAATAACTAAGTAATTATTACTTTATTTGAAAATACTATTTTTATTATATGTTATTATTATCTTCGTTTTATTGTTTTACTACATAACGAAGATAATAATAACATATAATAAAATTGAGTTTATCAAATAAATATGTACTTATTACTTTATTTGACAACTCTATTTTATTTTATGTTATTATTACATTCGTTTTATGGTTTACTACATAACGAAGATAATAATAACATATAATAAAATAGAATTGTCAAATAAAGTAATAATTACATATTAAGTTTACAACTCAAATTTGTTATATTTTATTATAAATTTTCATTATTTAGTACAACTACAAAATGAAGATAGTAATAACGTATAATAAAACAGAGTTGTCAAATAAATATGTAATTATTAATTTATTTGTTAATTCTATTTTATTATTATCTTCTTTTTAAGGTTTGACTGCATAATGAAGATAGTAATATCATTTAATAAATAAAGTTGTCAAACAAATAAGTTATAATGAAGTAAATAATAACATATAACAAAATAGAGTTGTCAAATAAAGTAATAATTTACATTTTTATTTGACAACTCAATTTTTTTATATGTTTTTATTATTTTATTTGTAATTGTACTAAATAACAAAAAATAATAATAACATATAAAAAAATCGAGTTGTAAATTAAATACAAAACGAAGCTAATAATAATATAATAAAATAGTATGTCAAATAAATATTTAAGTATTACATTATTTGACAACTCTATTTTATTTAACGTTATTATTATCTTCGTTTTATGGTTTTATTTCATAACAAAGACAATAATAACATATAATAAAATAAAGTTGTCAAATAAAATAATTAATTACTAATTTATTTTACAACTCAATTTTGTTATATGTTATTATCTTCGGTATGAAGTAAAACTATAAAACGAAGATAATAATGACATATAATAAAATAGAGTTGTCAAATAAATGTGTAACTATTAATTTATTTGATAATTCTATTTGATCATATATGTTATTATTATCTTCCTTTAAATGTTGACTACATAACGAAGATACTAAGAACATATAATAAAATAGAGTTGTCTAGTAAATATTTAATTATTACTTTATTTAACAACTCTATTTTATTATAAGTTATTATTGTCTTTGTTATGAAGTACAACTATATAACAAAAATAATAATAACATAAAATAAAATAGAGTTGTCAAATAAAGTAATAAGTACATATTTATTTGATAAACTCAATTTTATTATATGTTATTATTATCTTCGTTATGTAGTAAAACAATATAACGAAGATAATAATAACATATAATAAAAGAGTGTTTTTAAATAAAGTAATAATTACTTGTTTATTAGACAACTCTATTTATTAAATATTATTATTATCTTCATTTTGTAGTTGTACTCAATAACGAAGATAATAATAACTTATAATAAAATAGAGTTGTCAAATAAATTAATTATTTCATATTTATTTGACAACTCAATTTTGTTATATTTTATTATTATCTTTGTTATTAAGTATAACTACAAACAAAGATAATAATAACATATAACAAATAGTGTTGTCAAGTAAAGTAAAACTTACATATTTTTTAGACAACTCTATTTTATTAAATAATATTATTAATTTCATTTGGTAATTGTACTTAACGAAGATAGTAATAACATATAATAAAATAGAGTTGTCAAATAAATTAATTATTACATATATATTTGACAACTCAACTTTGTTATATGTTATTATTATCTTTGTTATTAAGTACAACTACAAAACGAAGATAATAATAACATTTAATAAAATAGTGTTGTCAGTGTTACTTTATTTCAAAACTCTATTTTAATAAATGTTATTATTATCTTTCTTTTGTAGTTGTACTTAATAACAAAAATTGTAATAACATATAACACAATTGAACTATTAAATAAATAATTAATTATTACTTTATTTGACAACTCTATTTTATTAATATGTATTATTATCTTCATAATATAGTCGTACTACATGATGAAGATAATAATAAACATATAATAAAATAAAATTTTCAAATAAAGTACTAATTACATATTCATTTGATAAACTCATTTTTATTATATGTTATTATTATCTTCGTTATGTAGTAAAACAATAAAATGAAGATAATAATATCATATAATAAAATAGTGTTGTCAAATAAAGTAATAATTACTTATTTATTAGACAACTCTATTTTATTAAATATTATTATTATCTTCGTTTTATAGTTGTATTTAATAACGAAGATTATATAATAACATATAATAAAATAGAATTGTCAAATAATTAATTATTTCATATTTATTTGACAACTCAATTTTATTATCTTTTATTATTATCTTTATTATTAAGTATAACTACAAAATGAAGATAATAATAACATATAATAAAATATATTTGTCAAATAAATTAATTTTGACATATTTATTTGACAACTCAATTTTGTTATATGTTATTATTATCTTTGTTATTAAGTACACAACTACAAAACGAAGATAATAATAACATTTAATAAAGAAGATTAGAATAAAATATAATAAAATATTATTTTCAAATAAAGTAATAATTACATCTTTATTTGACAACTATATTTCATTATATATTAGGCTTAGTTGTTATTTTGGTCCCCCTATTTTAGCTGAATCGTGAAAGTTGTCCCCCCATTTTGTTTCTCCCTAGTTTTGATCGTTTTGTAGTAATATTTTGGAATGAAGATAACCCTATATACTATAACCCGAACCTCAAACCCAAAACCTTAAACCTTAAATTCTAAAACCTAAACCCTAAACACTAAACCCAAAATCCTGAACCTTAAACTCTAAACCTTAATCCCTAAACGTGATTTCTTAAACTCTAAACACCCTAACACACTTAACCCTAATAAAATTAAGATGTAATTATTACTTTATTTGACATGTCTATTTTTTTATATGTTATTTTTATATATTTGTTATAAAGTAAAACTATAAAATGAAGATAATAATAACAAAAATTAAATTAGAGTTGTCTAATAAATTAATAATTACATATTTATTTGACAACTCTATTTTATTATATGTTACGGATTTTAGTCCATTTTTGTCGGGTGGTACAAAAATCGCCCAAAAAGTCCAGATGAATTGTGTTTCGGGTTAAATACAAATTTTAGTCCATTTTAGCCATCGCCTAATCAGAAAATACAAATTTTAGTCCATTTTTGTAGGGTGATGCCAAAATCGCCCGAAAAGTCTAGATGAAATCGAGGACCAGGAGACCCTTATAGCATTCTTCTCCTAAATTTATAACTCTATTTCGGGTTTTGCGTCAGATTTTAAACACTAACAATCGTTTGGTCTGATACTACAGACTTTGGTCCATTTTTGTTGGGTGGTACGAAAATCGCCCGAAAAGTCTAGATGAAATCGAGGATCGGGAGACCCTTATAGCATTCTTCTCCAAAAGTTATAACTGTGTTTCGGCTTCCACGCCAGATTTCAAACACTACCATCGTCTGGTATGAAAATACTGATTTTGGTCTTTTTTTGTCGAAGGTTACGAAAATCGCCCGAAATCTGGTTACGAAAATACTGCCATCATCTGGTCCGAAAATACAGAATTTGGTCCATTATCATCGATAGGTAAGAAAATCGCCTAAAAAGTCCAGATGAAATCTGGGACCAAATGGCCCTTATAGAATTCTTCTTCTAAATTTATAATTGTGTTTTGGGTTTCACGTCAGCTTTCAAACACTAGCCATCGTCTTGTTCGAAAATACGAATTTCGGTCCATTTTAGTCGGGTGTACGAAAATCGACCGAAAAGTCCATATTAAATCGAGGACCGGGAGACCGTTATAGCATTCTTCTCCAAAATTTAAAACTGTGTTTCGGGTTCCACGCCAGATGTCAAACATTAGCCATCGTCTGGTCCGAAAATACGATTTTCAGACTATTTTTGTCGGGTGGTACAAAAATTGCCCGAAAAGACAAGATGAAATTGGGGACCAGGAAACCCTTATAGCATTCTTTTCCAAAATTTATAATTGTGTTTCGGGTTCCGCATCAGAATTCAAACACTAGTCATCGGTCGATTTTTGTCGGGTGATACAAAAATCACCTGAAATGTCTAAATGAAATCGAGGACCAGGAGACCCTTATAGCATTCTTCTCCTAAAAATATAACTGTGTTTCGAGTTTTGCGTCTTATATTTCAAAAACTAACCAACGTTTGGTCCGAAACTATGGAATTTGGTCCATTTTTGTCGGGTGATACAAAAATCGCCTGAAATGTCTAAATGAAATCGAGGACCAGGAGACCCTTATAGCATTCTTCTCCTAAATTTATAACTGTGTTTCGAGTTTTTCGTCTTATATTTCAAAAACTAACCAACGTTTGGTCCGAAACTACGGACTTTGGTCCATTTTTGTTGGGTGGTATAAAAATTGCCCAAACATTCCAGACGAAATCGAGTACCGGGAGACCCTTGTAGCATTCTTCTCCAAAATTTAAAACTTTGTTTTGGGTTCTACACCAGATCTCAAACACTAGCCATCGTCTGGTATGAAAATACTGATTTTGGTCCTTTTTGCCGAGGGGTACGTAAATCGCCTGGAAAGTCCAAATGAAATGGAAGACCGAGAGTCCGTTATATCATTCTTCTTCTAATTTATAATTTTCTTTCAAGTTCCGCGTCAGATTTCAAACACTAGCCATTGTCTTGTTCGGAAATATGGATTTCGGTCCATTTTAGTCGGGTGGTACGAACATTGCTTGAAAAGTCCCGATGAAATCGAGGACCGAGAAACCCTTATAGCATTCTTCTCTAAAATTTATAACTATGTTTCAGGTTTCGCGCCAGATTTCAAACACTAGCCATAGTCTGGTTCGAAAATGTAGATGTTGGTCCATTTTTTTCGAGGGGTATGAAAATCACCCGAAAAGACCAAATGAAATCGAGGACCGCGAGACCATTATAGCATTCTTCTCCAAAAATTATAACTTTGTTTCGGGTTCCGCACCAGATTTCAGACACTAGCCATGGTCTTGTACGAAAATACCCCGAAAAGTCTAGATGAAATCGACGACCGGGAGACCCTGATAGCATTCTTCTCCTAAATTTATAATTGTGTTTCGGGATCCGTGTCAGATTTCAAATACTAGCCATTGTCTTGTTCGAAAATACGAATTTCAATCCATTTTTGTTGGGTCGTACGAAAATCGCATGAAAAGTCCAATTGAAATCGAGGTCCTAGAGACTCTTGAAGCATTTTTCTCCTAGATTTATAAATGTGGTTCTGGTTCCACATTAAATTTTGAAAACTAGCCATCGTCTGGTCCAAAAATACGAATTTCGGTCAATTTTTGTCAGGTGATACGAAAAGTACTCGAAAATTCCAGATGAAATCTAGGATCTGGAGACCCTTATAGCTTTCTTTTCTTAAATTTATAATTGTGTTTCAAGTTCCGTGTAAGATTTCAAACACTAGGCATCGTCTGGTCCCAAAATACGGATTTAGGTCCATTTTAATCGAGTGGTACAAAAATCAGTCAAAAATTCCAGATGAAATCGAGGAATGGGAGACCCTTATAACATTCTTCTCCTAAATTTATAACTATGTTTCGGGTTCCGAGTTAGATTTCAAAACACTAGCCATCGTATGGTACGAAAACTGCTGGAAAAGTCTAGATGAAATCGATGACAGGAAGACCATTATAGCATTCTTCAACTACATTTATAACTGTGTTTCGGGTTCGGTGCATATTTCAACACTAGCCATCGTCTGTTCCAAAAATACGGATTTTGATCCATTTTTGTTTGGTGGTAGAAAATCGTCTGAAATGTCCAAATGAAATCGATGATCGTGAGACCCTTGTAGTATTGTTCTCCTAAATTTATAAATTTGTTTCGGGTTCTGCACCGTATTTAAAATAATAGTCATCGTCTAGTCCGAAAATACGGATTGCGGTCCTTTTTTTTCAGGTAGTACAAAAATCGCCCGAAAAGTCTAGACGAAATCGAGGACAAAGATTCCCTTGTAGCATTCTTCTCCTACATTTATAACTCTATTTCATGTTATGCATTTGATTTCTAAAACTATCCATCGTTTGGTTCGAAAATACAGATTTTTATCCATTTTGTCGGGTGGTATGAAAATTGCCCGAAAAATCCAAATGAAATCGAGGACCGGGAGACCCTTATAACACTATTCTTCTAAATTTATAATCATGTTTTTGGTTGCGGGTCAAATTTCAACACTAGCCATTGTATGGTCCAAAAATACGGATTTCGATCCATTTTTCTCGGGTGGTACGATAATTGCCCAAAAAGTCCATATGAAATCGAGGATTGGGATACCCTTATAGCATTCTTCTCCTAAATCTATAATTGTGTTTTGGATTCCACAACAGATTTCAAACACTAGCCATTGTCTGGTCCAAAATTACTTACTTCATTCCGTTTTTGTTCGGTGGTACGAAATTTGTTTGAAAAGGCCAAATGAAATTGAGGACCCGGAGACCTTAGCATTCTTCTCCTAAATTTATAACTTTTTTTCAGGCTCCGCGTCAGATGTCAATCACTAGCCTTCGTCTAAACCCGAAATTCTAAACCCTAATCCCTAAACGTGATTTTTTAAACCCTAAACACGATTTTTTAAACCCTAAACATCCTAACACACTAAACCCTAATAAAATAGAATTGTCAATTAAAGATGTAATTATTACTTTATTTGACAACTCTATTTATTATATGTTATTATTATATTTGTTATGAATTAAAAATTTAAACGAAGATAATAATAACATATAATAAGTTAAAGTTGTAATAATTAAATATGTATTAGACAACTATATTTTATTAAATGTTATTATTATTTTCGTATATAGTTTTACTTTATAACGAAGATAATAATCACATATAATAAAATAGAGTTGTCAAATAAATATGTAATAACGAATATAATAATAACATATAATAAAATAGAGCAGTCAATTAAAGTAATAATTACATTTTTATTTGAAAAATCAATTTTGCTATATGTTTTTATAATTTTAGTTACTAAGTTCAACTACAAAATGAAGATAATAAGAACATTTAATAAAATAGAGTTGTCTAATACATATTTAATTATTACTTTATTTGACAACTCAATTTTACTAAATATTATTATTGTCTTCGTTTTATAGTTTTACTTCATAAAAAAGATAATAATAACATATAATAAACTAGAGTTGTCAAATAAACTAATAATAACATATTTATTTGATAACTCGTTTTTATTATATGTTATTATTATTTTCGTTATTACATATTTGTTTGGCAATTCTATTTTACTATATGTGATTATTATCTTCGTTATGAAGTACAACTATATAACGAATATAATAATAACATATAATAAAATTGAGTTGTCACTGAATATGTTTAAAATTAGTTTATTTGACAACTCTATTTTATTATATGTTAGGCTAAATACCACTCGTGGTCCCTTAACTTAATCTTTTTTTTCTCTATGTTGTTCTTTATTTTTAATTTTCAGTGAAAATTTAATCTGTTATGTTTGAAAATGTCAATAATGTTATCCTTTTTTTACAAAAATTCAAAATTTCATCAAAATTTTTAACAAAACCCATAAAATTAATTGTATTCTTTAATATAAAATAAATTTCGTCAAATTTGTAACTCAAATCTTCAAATAAACTATATTTTTCATTCTTTATTTGATAGTGTTAGAGATGAAAATATGAGTTTATTTAAAGATTTAAGTTATGAATTTGATGAAATTGTATTATATTGATGATAATAATTAATTTTATGGGTTTTGTTTGAAATTTTTGATGAATTTTTGGAAAAAATAAGGATAACATTGTTGACATTTTAAAACATAAATTATCAAGTTTTCACTTAAAAATTAAAATAAGGGACCAAATCGGAAAAAAAAACATAAACGGTTGTATAGCCTATATGTTATTATTATCTTCATTTTATAGTTTTAATTCATAACGAAGATAATAATAATAATAATAATAATAATAATAATAATAATAATAATAATAATAATAATAATAATAATAATAATATATAATAAAATAGAGTTGTCAAATAAAGTAATAATTACATCTTTAATTGACAACTCTATTTTATTCAAGTTTAGTGTGTTAGGATGTTTAGGGTTTACAAAATCATGTTTAGAGTTTAAGAAATCACGTTTAGGGATTAGGGTTTAGGATTTCGGGTTTAGACAATGGCTAGTGATTGAAATCTGACGCAGAACCTGAAACACAGTTATAAATTTAGGACAAGAATGCTAAGGTCTTCGGGTCCTCGATTTCATTTGGCCTTTTCGGACAATTTTCGTACTACTGGACAAAAGCGGATTGAAATCCGTAATTTCGAACCAGACGATGGCTAGTGTTTGAAATCTATCATGGAACTCGAAACACAGTTATAGATTTAGGAGAAGAATGATATAAGGGTATCCCGGTCCTCTATTTCATATTGACTTTTCGGATAATTATCTTACCACCCGACACAATGGATCAAAATCCGTATTTACGGACCAAACGATGGCTAGTTTTAGAAATCAAACGTGGAACGTGAAACAAAGTTATAAATGTAGAAGAAGAAGGCTACAAGGGTCTCCCAGTCCTCAATTTCATCTGGACTTTTCGGGAGATTCTCGTTCCACCAGACAAAAATGGACATAATTCCATATTTTCGGGACAGACGATGGCTAGTGTTTGAAATCTAATGCAACACAATTATATATTTAGGAGAAGATTGTTACAAGGGTATCCCGGTCCTCGATTTCACCAGACAAACATTATTCCAGGGATTTTTGTACCACCAGACAAAGATGGACTAAAATCCATATTTTTGGATCAGACGATGGCTAGTGTTTAAAATCTTTCTTGGAACTTGAAACACAATTATAAATTTAGGAGAAGAATACTTTAAGGGTCTCTCGATCCTCGATTTCATCTGGACTTTTCGGGGGGGTTTTGTACCACCAGACAAAAATGGACCATAATCCGTATTTTTGGACCATACAATGGCTAGTGTTTGAAATTTGACGGAGAAAGGGAAACACGATTATAAATTTAGAAAAATAATGCTATAAGGGTCTCCAGGTCCTCGATTTCATTTGGACTTTTCAGGAAATTTTCATACCTCCCGACAAAATGGATAAAAATCTGTATTTTCAGACCAAACTATGGCTAGTTTTAGAAATCAAATGCGGAACCCGAAACAGATTTATAAATGTAGGAGAAGAATTCTACAAGGGACTCTCAGTCCTCATTTCATCTGGACTTTTCGGGCGATTTTCGTACCATCAGACAAAAATGGACCGAAATTCGTATTTTCGAAACAGACGATAGCCAGTGTTTGAAATCTGACGCCGAACACGTAACACAGTTATATATTTAGGAGAAGATTGTTACAAGGGTACCCCGGTCTTCGATTTCATCTGGACTTTTCGGGGAATTTTTGTACCACCAGACAAAGATGGACTAAAATCCGTATTTTTGGACCAGACGATGGCTAGTGTTTAAAATCTTTTGCGGAACCCGAAACACAATTTAAATTTAGGAGAATAATGCTTTAAGGGTCTCTCGATCATAGATATCATCTGGACTTTTCAAGAGATTTTTGTACCACCAGACAAAGATGGACCGTAATCCGTACTTTCGGACTAGACGTTGGCTAGTGTTTGAAATCTAACGCGGAACCTGAAACACAATTATAAATATAGGAGAAGAATGCTTTAAGGGTCTCTCGGTCCTCGATTTCATCTGGACTTTTCGGGCGATTTTCGTATCATCGGCAACAATGAACTGAAATCCATATTTTCGGACAAGATGATGGTTAGTATTTGAAATCTGACGCGGAACCCTAAACACAATTATAAATTTAGGAGAAGAATGCTATAAGGGTCTCCGGGTTCTCGATTTCATCAAGACTTTTTGGGTGATTTTCGTACCACCTGAAAAAATGGACCGCAATCCGTATTTTCGGACTAGACGATGACTATTATTTTAAATATGACGCGGAACCCAAAACACATTTATAAATTTAGGAGAAGAATACTACAAGGGTCTCCCGATCATCAATTTCATCTGGACTTTTTAGACAATTTTTGTACCACCAAACAAAAATGGATCAAAATCCATAATTTTGGAACAGGCGTCGCTAGTGTTGAAGTCAGCACCGAACCCAAAACACATTTATAAATTTATTTGAAGAATGGTATAATGGTCTCCCAGTCCTCAATTTCATCTAGACGTTTCCAACAATTTTCGTACCACTCGACAAAAATCCGTATTTTCGGACCAGACGATGGCTAGTGTTTGAAATCTAACTCGGAACCCGAAACATAGTTAAAAATTTAGGAGAAGAATACTATAAGGGTCTCCAATTCCTCGATTTCATCTGGAATTTTCGGCCGATTTTCATACCACTCGATTAAAATAGACCTAAATCCGTATTTTGGGACCAGACGATGCCTTGTGTTTTCTTGAAAACACAATTATAAATTTAAGAAAAGAAATCTATAAGGGTCTCCAGATCCTGGATTTCATTTGGAATTTTCGAGTACTTTTCGTATCACCCGACAAAAATTGACCGAAATTCTTATTTTTGGACCAGACGATCGCTAGTGTTCGAAATTTAACATGGAACCCGAACCACATTTATAAATCTAGGAGAAAAATGCTTCAAGAGTCTCTAGGACCTCGATTTCAATTGGACTTTTCATGCAATTTTCGTACCACCCAACAAAAATGGACTGAAATCCGTATTTTCAGACAAGACAAAGGCTAGTGTTTGAAATCTGATGCGGAACTCAAAACAATAGTTGTAAATTTATGAGAAGAATGCTTTAAGGGTTTCCCGATCCTCAATTTCATATGGACATTTCGGGCGATTTTTGCACCACCCAACAAAAATGAAGTGAAATCCGTATTTTTCGGCCAAACAATGGCTAGTGTTTCAAATCTAACGCAGAACCCGAAACACAGTTATAAATTTAGGAGAAGAATGCTATAAGGGTATCTCGGTCCTCAATTTCATCTAGACTTTCAGACGATTTTCATACCACTCGACAAAAACAAATCAAAATACGTATTTTCGGACCACACAATGGCTAGTATTTGAAATCTGACACGAATCCCGAAACACAATTATAAATTTTTGAAATCTGATGTGGACCAAAAACACAATTATAAGATTAGGAGAAGAATACTAGAAAGGTCTCCCAGTCCTCGATTTTATCTTGACTTTTCAGGTGTTTTTTGTCCCACCGAAAAAAATGGATTAAAATCTGTATTTTTGGAACTAACGATGGCTAGGTTTTGAAATCTGGACTTTCCAGGCAAATTTCCAACCACCTGCAAAAATGGATAAAATTCGTATTTTTGGACCAAACGATGGCTAGTCTTTGAGATCTGACGCGGAACCTGATACATAGTTATAAATTTAGGAGAAGAATTCTATAAGGGTCTCCTGGTCGTTGATTTCATTTGGACTTTTCAGACAATTTTCGTACCACCCGACAAAAATGTACAAAATTTGTATTTTCGGACCTAACGATAGCTAGTGTTGGAAATCTAGTGCAGAACCAAAAACACATCTGGACTTTTCAGGGGATTTTCGTCCCACCAAACAAAAATGGACCGAAATCCGTATTTTTAGAACAGATGATGGCGAGTGTTTGAAATCTACTTCGAACTCGAAACACAATTATGAATTTAGTTAAAGAATGCTATAAGGGTTTCGCGGTCCTCGATTTCATCAAGACGTTTCCAACAATTTTCGTACCACTTGACAAAAATGGATCAAAATCTGTATTATCGGATCAGACGATGGCTAGTGTTTGAAATCAGACGTAGAACCCGAAACACAATTATAAATTTAGGAGAAGAATGCTATAAGGATCTCCCCTTCCTTGATTTCATCTGAACTTTTTGGCCCATATTCGTAACACCTAACAAAAATGGACCCAAAAAACAGTTGTAAATTTAGGACAAGAATGCTATAAGGGTCTCCCGGTCCTTGATTTCAACTGGACTTTTCGGGTGATTTTCGTACCACCAGACGAAAATGGACCGAAATCTATATTTTTGGATTAGATCATTGCTAGTGTTTGAAATCTGACACTAATCCTAAAATACAGTTATAAATTTAGGACAAGAATGCTAGAATCCAAGTGGGATTTCAGAAACAAACTCAATGAGAAGGTGAAGAGGTTAGAAACAATGTTCGACTTGTAGCCCAAAGTTATAGTAAGTAGGAAGGTATTGATTATATTGAAACCTTCACCCCGGT
This sequence comes from Cicer echinospermum, assembly GCA_002896215.2. NCBI lineage: Eukaryota > Viridiplantae > Streptophyta > Magnoliopsida > Fabales > Fabaceae > Cicer > Cicer echinospermum. Next base: position 7,343,655 of record PGTU02000006.1, on the reverse strand, counting down.
GGCAAGGTTAGAAGTTATCAGACTTCTAATTTTTTTTTCTTCAGTATTTAATAAAATCACCTTATATCAAACGGGATGAAAAGTGTTTTCTTAAAGGATTACGTTAATGATGAAGTATATGTCAAATAACCTTTCGGTTTTGAAGACAACGCATTTTCATACCATGTCTTCAAACTAAAGAAAACACTATGTTGTCTAATTGTAAGTCATGAGCTTCCCTGATCATGTTTTTGATTTAATTCCCAAACACACAGTACATATGAAATATTTGATTGATCTAATGTTTTGAATTAAGAAATATTTCAGGCAAATCGATTATGATTGTGATTGAGAAATCGACTGAGAAATCGATTATTTTGATCTCGTTGTTGGAACAAAACATCTATAATCGATTACTCAATCGATTTAAAGAAAATCATAGTTTCAGTTCTGATTGATGTATTAAAAGAATCGATTGGCAAATCGATTCATGCTTATATGTTCAAGATTCAAGAAAAACAAGACCTGCGAAAATCGATTAGGCAATCGATTAAAGCTTTATAAAATCGATTAGGAAATCGATTGTCCTGGTGTTTTCTTTGAATATATATAAGCTGATTCAAACTTTTGAAAGAAGAACTTTTACACAACTTTTGAAAGAAGAACTTTTACACAACTTTTGAAAGAAGAACTTTTACACAACTTTTGAAAATCTTTGACACAATCTTTTGGAAAACTTTTCACAACCTTTGAACAACCTTGAGAGAAAAGTTTTACAATCACACAAACATTCATTGCCAAAACACCTTTTGTGTGAGAACCAATATAGTGATTGAGTCAAATTCATGTTACTTCTTTAGTTCTTTGTAAAATACAATTCTTTGTAACTGAAAGTTTGGAAAATCCAGTTTGGAAACTGGTAGCTATCTTCATTGTTGAGAGGACTCATCAAGAAGAAGTTTTACTGTGATCTTGGAAGAGTTTTGAGATAAACTCTGGGATACAGTGGCTGAAGAAATAGAATAGAGAGAGAGTTTTAAGATTGATAGGCTGAGAGAGTTGGAACATCTGTAAAACACTTTCTAAGATTCTATTGGAAAAAGGCCGAAATCGTTTTATTTCGGGATTGGACGTAGGTCGTCTGATAGACGACTGAACCAGTATAAAATCTTGGTGCAATCTCTTTATCCCTTATCTCTTTACTTTTCATGTTCATATTGTATGCGATCTAATATTTCCGCTGTGTACTTTGTGTATGAATCTTGCATAGTTAATATAGGAATTAAAATTGAATACGTTGGATTTGATCTTAATTATCTTATTCTTAATCAAAAGAAGTCATATTTTTCCAACAATTGGCATCAAGAGCCTAACTTTTTTAGAGAAAAACTCATAAAAGAACATGACTTCTTTAGATTTCCTAGGAGAAGGGGCGTCTCTAACTAGACCCCCTGCCTTTAATGGCACAGCATACATGTACTGGAAAGAGAGGATGCTCATCTTTCTAGAAGCATGTGGGCTGGACATCTTAGAGGCAGTGGAGAATGATCCCTACGTGCCTAAAATTGCAGGCACTGAGGGATCATCCATCATCATCAAACCAAGATCTGATTGGTCTGATGATGACAAAAAGAAAGTTGGTATAATGCTAAGGCCAAGAATATTATAACATTTGTTTTTGTGTGCAGAAGAATTCTTTAGGGTGTCAAACTGCAAATCTGCAAAGGAAATGTGGGATACTCTTCAGGAAACACATGAAGGCACCACAAATGTTAGAAGGGCCAAAACAAATACTCTCATGCATGAGTATGAATTGTTCAACATGAAGAGGGATGAATCAATCAGTGACCTGCAAACAAGGTTTTACACACATCACCAACAAATCTTTATGCCTAGGAAAATCATAGACAATGAGCAACAAATAGGAAAAGTAATGAGGTGTTTGACCAGAGAATGGCAACCCAAAAATCACTGCCATTGCCTGAATCAAAGGACCTGGCAAACAATGACTATTGCAACATTATTTGGAAAGCTCAGGGAACATGAGATGGGAATTGCCACAGATTGAATGAGTCAGAATAATCTACCAAGAAAAGCAAAGGACTTTTCACTGAAGGCTCAGACTCACAAAGCAAAATCTGAACCAGATACTGATGATTCAGAAAGTGAATCTGATGAAGAGCCTGAGATAGGGATGTTGGTCAGAAAATTCAAGAAATTTTTTGAAAAAGAAAGGAAGCCAGTCAAGAAAACCACATAATTCAAAGACTAAAGGCTTCAGCAAAAGTGATACCAATGATAGCAAAGTCATTACTTGCTATGAATGTGGTAAACACAGGTCACATCAGATCTGAGTGTTATAAACTGCAAAACAAAAACAAGCCTGTAAAGACCAAAGGAAGGATCAACAACCTTCAACAAAGAGAGCTTACATTGCCTGAAACGACAATGATGAAGAATTATCTGATGATTCTGAAGATGAAAAAGCTAACTTGTGTCTCATGGCAAATACTGACTCAGAATCTGACAGCGAAGTAAGTACAACCTCTAATCCATCCTATGATGAACTGCATGATGCCTTTAATGAATTGCATACTGAATATTTTAGTGTTCTCAAACAATTAATCAGTACTAAGAAACTGCTAGAAGAGAAATGCATGTTGTTTGATGAAATTAATTTGAAGCATGAGTCTCTTCGAGACATAAATGAAGAATTGAAAAGAAGCATGTGCATTGAAATGTGATGTTAGCTAAGTTTGAACAGTGGTAAAAAAACAACTTAGATAGACTTCTTAGAAATCAAAGAAATCTAAATGTTAAAACTGGACTTGGCTATAAACAAACATGCATGTTAAAGTGGCATCAAAAGTTTGTTAAATCAAAACAAATGCATGATAACTTTACTGGACAAATCTGAAATCATCCCTGCTGTTGTATGTCATTTTGTTGCAAAAAAGGACATATGGTTTTCAATTGCAAATGAAAAAAACTTGCCAACAGAGGATGGAAACAAATTTGGAAAGTTAAGTCACAAGCATTTTGAAAACTAACCCCTAGGACCCAATTTGAATTGGGTACTAAATCCAAAACTTTGAATCATCATTTTGCAGATATGCTTGGCATCCAGGAATCCATCATGGTATCTGGACAGTGGATGCTCCAAGCATATGACGGAGACAAGTCATGTTCTTTTCTCTGAACTTAAAGGAAGGAGCTTTGTCAAAATATAGGTGACAACAACAAAGGGAAGATCTTAGGATTTATGGAGACATCGGAACAAATCATCTACAGTGATTAAGATGTTTCTGCTATGTCAAGGATCTAAAGCGCAACTTGCTAGCATCAGCCAGCTGTGACAAGGGATTCAACAGATAAATTTTACCTCTATGAGTTGCACACTTGAGCATAAGGAAGTTAAAGGCTATGAAAATTGACAGGTTAAAAAAGTTAAACAATATTTAATATGATAAGATTTTGATTCCTTACCTGCAAATGAATATGTTGCCTTATTATCAAATGCTGATAGAGAACTGGCTGTGGCATAAGAGAGTGGACCCATATTCATATGGAATCACTTGAATAGACCTAGTTAGAAAGCAAATAGGAAGTTTTCTAAGGATAGGTTATGTGACTCTTGTGAGAGGAGTAAGCTAGTTAAGTCTTCTTTCCCCCTATGACTTAGTTCAAACCAGTAGGGTCTTACAGTTGGTACACATGGACTTGTTTTGTCCATCTCAGGTTTAGAAGCTTTGGAGGAACCTATATGGGTATGTGCTTGGTAGATGATTACACTAGGTTCACATGGACATATTTTCTGACTCACAAGAGTGAGGCATTCTCAACTTTTAAGAAATTTGGTAATTTGGAAACACGATAATCGATTGCTAAATCGATTTGTTTGGTATTTTATGTTTATTTCTCTATGTTACTATCACTGGAATCGATTTGGAAATCGATTGATCACATCACAGAAGCCAGATTGCTGAAGTTTGTTTTATCTCAATCGATTGGTAAATCGATTATATATTTGAAAAATTGTTTAAGGAATCGATTGGATAATCGATTGTTTGGTCAAGTCATCTACAAATTTGAGAAGTTTTTCAAACACAAACCCGAGCATCGATTGGGAAATCGATTGGATCAACTTTGTTTTTGGACCTGAACTTATAACAATGATTTGGGAATCGATGTGTGTTTTGAAGATTTCTGAACATAGGAGGCAATCGATTTGGACATCGATTAAGTCAAGAAGGATAAGTTACACAAATCGATTTGGAAATCGATTGACAATATGTCCGTTGAGAAAAATTAATAGCCGTTGGAAAATGGGTGTAACGAATAGTTTTTTGAACACGTCAACACTAATCGATTGGGCAATCGATTTGGTAAACCCAGAAGTGAAAAACAATCGACTGGGCAATCTCTCTATCCCTTATCTCTTTACTTTTCATGTTCATATTGTATGAGATCTAATATTTCCGCTGTGTACTTTGTGTATGAATCTTGCATAGTTAATATAGGAATTAAAATTGAATACGTTGGATTTGATCTTAATTCTCTTATTCTTAATCAAAAGAAGTCATATTTTTCCAACACTAATAAAAATAAATATTCTTTTTTTTTAAGGAAGAAAGTATTCTATAATGATTGAATGTTTAAAACGAAACGAAATGTATACAAACAATCACTCACATTTTTTTAATCATCTAAGAATGAATTTCTCATTGTCTAGATATATGTTGATGATATTATTTTTGGTTCTACTAGTGGCGATCCCTACCAAGAATTTTCTAAGTTAATGCAGAATGAATTTGAGATGAGTATGATTGGAGAATTGAAATTCTTTATGGGAATTCAGATTCATCAAAACCAAGAGGATGTACTTATTCGCTAGATCAAATACACTCGAGATATGCTTGAAAAGTTTAAAATGGATTACTATAAACCAATGTCCACCCTTATGCATCCAACTTGTTCTCTTGACAAGGATGAGTGAGGTAAAAAGCTAGATCAAAAGATATACATAGGAATGATAGGTTCTCTCCTTTATTTAACTGTCTCTAGACCTGATATTTTGTTTAGTGTATGTGTGCCAGATTTTAGTTTGACCCTAAGGAATCCTACTTATCAGATGTTAAGAGGATCTTTAGATGTCTGAAACATACTACTAACCTTGGTCCGTGTTATAAGCAATCCTTTGAGTAGAAGTTGGTAGGTTTATGTGATGCTGACTATGCTGAAGATAGGCTAGAAAGAAAGAGCACTAGTGAAAACTGCACTTTTCTTGGTGACAATTTGATCTCTTGGTCAAGCAAAAGACAAAACACTATTGCTCTGTCTAATTGCAGCACTCAACTGTTGTGGATGAAACATCAACTAGAAGATTTCAAAATTTATGAGAATAACACTTCTATCTTCTGCGATAACACTTCAACCATATTTTTAATCAAAAACTCTATTTTACATTCTATGATAAAACATATAGAGATTAACATCACTTTTTTAGGGATTATGTCCAGAAGAGTATTTTAGACATTACATTTTTCAACACTGATATTAGTGGGCTGATATTTTCACAAAACCTCTTGTGGAGGACATATTCAATCTTATAAAGAAACATCTAAAAATTGTGTTTATCAAATAATAATGTTTAAATCCTCTATATGCCCTACCTCTAATAAAACATAGTGAATGGTTAAAAATAATATTGTTTTGCCTCTAATGACATTGAATTTAGTTGAGCCTCTAGTTTATTTAAATTCAATTGCTCTTGAATGCTACAACTATTTTTGTAGTCTTCTGGAGTTGTATGTTTGTCTTTTTACTCTAGTTTTTTTTCCTGTCCCACATATTCTCCCTCATGGATCCTTGCACAATTACACATTACTTGAGCAATCGTTCATTAAATACAGTTGTAGCTCAATGAAATCCTTTACCTTGGGCTCTCTTCTTGTGCTTTAAAATCTATATATTGAGGGTTTCAAAATTCTAAATTTTCATTGAAAAAGATGTATCACTAAGTCTCTCAATGATTCAAAGTATCCAAATGCGATATTGCGATGAATTGGATTCATTTTCCAATTCAATTTTAAGTGTGTTCGAGTGTAACAAGCTTCACTCATTATTAGAACCAATGAGCACTCTTGTTGGCCTTCCAGAGTTGAGAGTTTTTAAGCTTCCAAATCTACAACATTTTGCCAATGAAGGTTTACTTATCAATTTAAGGAAACTTTCTATTGGGGGAATTATGTGAAATATAGAGTGTAGTTTGGCAAATATAACATGTATTTCCATGTTGGAAATTGGAGGTGGTGACATTGTGAATAAGTTGATTAAAATGGAAGTGTCATTGCTACCCTCTTCTCTCATGTCCCTACACATCTACCAACTTGATTATATAGAATGCTTGGATGGAAAGTGGCTCCACCATCTCACCTTTATCTAAAACCTTGAGATTTCATTGCCAGAGGAAGGGTTGCCTTCCTCTCTTTCCGTACTAAGTATCTCTATATGTCCATTGCTTGAAGCAATTTGGCGGAGGAAGCAATGGAAAGAGTGGCGTAAGATAGCTCAGATTCCCTGCATACTTATCAACAATAAAATGATCACATGAGTGTCTAGGTGAGTCAAAAATATACTACTATCTTTTGTTTGTTCGTTTTGTATCACTAAAATAAAACAATTTCAACTATTATAACACAGTCAATAATTGTTCAAGGAGGAACTTTCTAGCTTTGTTACGCCCGCGTAAATAATAATAATAATAATAATAATAATAATATTAATAATAATTAATTAAACAAAACCCTTGCCACCTCATCCCATTTTTCCCATTCCTCTCTCTCTCTTCCTCTCGGCAGAAAGCAACTCCCTCCTTCAATTTTTTTGTTTTTTTTCCTTCTTTTCTTCCCTTCTCCTTCTTCTCACTCTATTACTCAAACCCTCAATCCTTAAATGAGGTTTAACATCCCCACAAGCTTAATTTCTCAAACTCCTACAAATTCTTTTGGTTGAGATTTTTGGGTTAGGGTTTGTGTTCTAAGGGAGGAAAAGGGTACCCATCTCTTGAAAGTGGTTTATTGAGACTCATTGAGGTAAATGCACAACTCTAATCCTAGTATGAATTCATAGAAAAATGTTAGTTTTGAGTAAAAATCTTATTTCGTGTTTTGAGTATATTTAAATGATGTTGATAGTTTCCTAGAGGTAGTTAAACTTTAGAATAAATTTCTCTAAAGTTTTGGAAATATTTTTTTATACTCAGATTTGTCAACTGAGACCTTGATGGCTACTCTGAGAGTTGTTAGAGAGCAAACTTAGACGATTCTCCATAACTGTGAGTTGACGACGATCATCGTCATATATTTTTATACTGCTATTATTATTATTTTACTTGTTTTCTATATTAAAGTATTTATTGAAAAATTTGGGAAACACAACCTTTGAATTTTATCTCGATTTCGTCAATTATTTAATTTAACTGTCGTTGTTATATAATATGTTATCATTTTGAGTTACGTATGAGTTAAAGTATTTAAATCTTGAATTTTTATGCGACTGAATACGTTTTTTTTCATGAATTACGATGAAAGGATTTTAAATGCGCGTTTTGAAAAATCGGTGTTATAATTATTAAATCGTTAACTGCGTTAGGTGCACCTAGTTACCACGTGTTGATTAGGGAGAGTTAATCGTTAGATGGAGCCGCCCTTACGAGAGAGGTCATCCGTAGGAGGAGAGGGCTATCAACGAGATGTAAGCTCCCTAATTGATACGTGCTGATGCGTTGCGGAATTGAGGGGAGAGGGCCATCCGTTAGATGGAGCCGCCCCTAAGGGAAAGGCCACCCTTAGGAGGAGAGGGCTATCAATGAGATAAAGCCGCCTCTTGGTTCTAAAAATTTGTATTGTTATTTGTTTGACTTTTATAATGATTTTAAGGTTGTTCATTTTGATTTCGTTTTGTTATTCACTAGATTTTTAATATGTTTGTCAAGCGATTAAACGGTCACGGCATTAAATTTTTGGGTCGTGACAAGCTTCATCAGATTTCCTATAGATGGCCAGTCTAACATGGCTTATAACTCAGCAAGTTATTGGAAACTTGTCAACCACTAAGTTATTGTGTGAAGATATATAAATGTATATAGGTCACCAAGTTCTTGGAAACTTGTCAACCACTAAGGTATTTTATTAGTCAATCTGTTTTTTCCTCAGTAGTATGTATTCTGTTTCATATGAGTTTGAGAATTGAGTTGAGAGTAAATTGTTAAATGATAAAGAAAGAAAGTTAAGCTTAGTGAGCTGGCCAAATTCAAAAGGAATGGATCCTGTGAGATTATTTATGGAAGTTGGACAAGATTTTTTGAATTGACTAGAGTAGAGAGATAAGAATAGGACTGGTGAAGCTGTTTATAGTATAGGTCATAAGGCTTTTAACTTATGAAGCACCGGCTCACATGGACACGGACACTGAACATGACACTGATATGTGTTGATGTCATGTCTGTGTTGGAGATTGTTACATGTCAAACTCCAAACACGTTTTTAATATAAATTGTCGATGCTACGTAGATTTTTAACATCTTTTTGTCTTGAATTTTTTAAGTTTTGTATGTCATAGCCATTTGTTTATGCTCTCTGATCTGGTTAATATTGTTTGATGTATGTTAAATATGCAGGGGGGTTTATCCTGTAATGGTTTATTTCCAGCAGAAAAGAATAAACCTCCTCTTTATGGAAGAGATATATATAGATATAACTGATGTTGTGAAGTTTGTAGCCAAGCATGGAAGCAATGTTCATCAACTTATCATAGAGAAAGGTAACCATTCATGTAATAATAATACTTTTTGCATATTAGGGTTTAGAGATTTAGGTTGTCGGTGTGAAATAATTTTACATGCGTATATTCCTTAATTTAGAGATTACTTTACATCTATTGTTAGCGTAAAAAGTTTTATACCGTCGATAGAGACAAATCAAAATATTTAACATCAGAATCGATTTAAGGGTAAAACTATCAAAACAATTACTTTAGGTTTCAAAAACACTAAATGTTGTTTAACTTAATAAAAACATCTCTAAATGTCTTTAAGTCCTAGCTGAAGTGGTAAAATATTGATATTGTTAAGTTAAACACTATGTCTCGGGTTCAAACCTGCAATATCGCAGTTATGTGTGACTTTCTAGTGGTATTTATCATCTCTTCTACGAGTGAATTGGGCGAAATTCCTCCCATATTAACTTGAATTTTGTGAAATAGGTACTTACAAATCAAGAACCTTGATGACAAGAAAGAAGATTTTCATCAATTGAAAGATGTGTGGACCATTGTTCTAGTGGCATTTGAAGATCATACCAGATTTCAAATGTAGAATTGGAGTAGATCCGTGAAGTCTGAATTTCGTTTAAGACTGAGTTGAGAATCCAAGATGCCACAATGATGTTGTTTTTGCACCATGCCAAGAATTGAGGATCATGCTCAGCTGGAGGAGCAAGAGAACCATTTGCAAAACCAAGTTTGTTCAGTCCAATGATCACCATAATCATGGCACAACGCCAAGAACCATAGCTATCTCAAGTTAGAAGATGAGAGACAAGGGCGAGGCCAGAGTGATCATAATTGACAATAAAAAAACGGATTTGCATGATTGTTGTTGGCGAGTTCAAGGTTGACATAAGACATGATAAAAAGGAACAAATGAACAAGATAGAAACAAAAATTAGAAGGACAAAAAAAAACTTTTGATACGATGTTGAAGATCAAGACGAAGAACAAGAATTTATTAAATATCTTCTTGCATTGGAAAAGAAAAAGAATGATCTTTCAATGGGCTACTATCCTCACTACAACCCTCAATATGATTCATCAACGGAGAAATTCTTAGAGAGCATAGAGATTTTTTTGTATGTTCATGAGGTATCTAATTTTATTTTATACTTCCAACTTTATGCTTGTTTTGTTTCAGTGTTGTATTAACCACTAAAGGATTCTGAATTTGAAGCATTATTTTATGATGCAACATGTTAAGTATTGTTGATTAACATAACTCGAGCAAACATAACACAGACACCAGACACAACATTGACATGTTGATACCTATTCTAATGTAAGAAAATAGAATTGATAGAATTTAACTATGCCAAACACGCCTGCAGTCTGAAGTTACTACTAAATCTGCAATTCTGTAACTAGTTCATGGCATAAGTTATGATACTTAAAATGATATTTTTCTCTTGAATTGTACCACAAATGTTTTAAGGATTTCTTAAATATCAATCACACTATTGTTCAAAATGAGCCTTGTTATGGATTTAAGATCTCCATCTATTTTATTTATTTATTTATTTGATAACCATGATATAAGTATGAAGTATTTACCGCCGTTTAGCAGTGACTACTCTCTGTTGGAGAATTTGTTGGACACACAAGGCAAATTCTCCCCTCTTGACCATATTTCTCCGTACAACGTACGCATGAGCCATAGATCGAACCACTGACTACTTGCTTAAGGTGTCCGACTCACTTAGCACTCAAGCCAACCACATGTTAGTTACACTTTTAGGTAGATATTTTGGAGACTAGCTCCTTCAATTCACTTATGAGCAGACTTTGTATATACAGCATACTCATAATGCCAAAAGGGAAAAGGAAAATGAAGAATAGTGTTTTGTAATTCACATAGAATCCCCAACTTGTCTCATACTTACCTATTCAAATTATATCAGTTTTACCACCCTATTTCTCACTCATTTGTGTCTTCATCCTAACATGAATTTGGACTAACAACATTTCGACAATATTCTGAGAAGTACGTTCGATATCATGTTTTACAACTATGTTCACAGCATTTATTATAATGCCATTATTAGCACTTCAGAGGTGGGTATAAGATGTCTTATGAAGTATCAATCTTTATAGTGATAATTAAAATGTGCTATAATATTTTTTCCTTGTTTGAATTGTGGAGTCATATTCCGTAATTCCACCTCGAGGAGAAGGTTCTTTCGGGATAGTTAGCTATTATTAGGTCCTGCCTCAATATTATATTTGAATTAGCGGTGATTTTGGAAGAATCATTATGTGAACAATGAGTTTCACGTGTCTCACACTTATGAGAGATCGTTGAAATTCAAAATTGTGAGTGGTTAATTTACATTGACTAAGTAAAAAAGATGACCCATATATATTTTTCTCTTGTCGTCCTCGAGGATTTGATCGGAATAAATGAAATGGAAATATTAAAAAGTTTGTAATAAAATGAGTGATCTTCACTCTAAAATTACAAAAGACTAAATGAAATGAATCTATTGAAAAATTTATAATAAAATGAATGATTTTCACTCTAAAATATATGATTAAAAAAAGATGATTGATTGTTAATTTGTTTACACAATTAAACATTTACATTTTGTTTTGTTTAAGATATATTTTCAAACATTGATCTAAAATATTTTTGTAAGCACTGATATATGATCATTATTTTTATTTTTGTTTTACTTTTAATCTTGAGTACTATTATTTCTTTATTCTTTTTTTACTAATTGAATGAACTACTATTTCTAATATTTTATGTTTCATGTCTTATTTCTACTTAAACTTTTGATAACTAATTCTTAATTAGAGATAATATGCCACATATTTCTTTCAACTTTTTGGAGAGTATATATAATAAACAAACTCAAAGTACTATTTTTTCACAAAAATACAAAATAATATTCGGAATGATAAGACATCATTACTTGATTTTGATTATTTTTGTCGTTAATTGAAAATATGGTCTGACTTATCCTTCCATCAAATCTATTAGTTTAATATTTTGAAAGGAGTATTTTTATTTTCATGGACAATTTTATACACAAATACTTTTTTTTATGTTAGAGGAATATGATATGTATCCGAACACTAATATAAGAGATAAATGAACACAAAAATTGTATATTACTTTGAAAATATTTAATGTATAACTTAATGTTTTTATTTTTTTTTTTAAAATATCATTTGCTGCAATTTTTTTTTTGTAAAGACTTACTAATTTAAATGATTGTGTTTCAAAATTTTTTATTTATTTTAATTTAAACTTCATTGGATTGTTTGTGCATAAATTTGATTCTTGATTTTTAATATATGATGATTATGTTTTATATATTTTGTGGTAATTTATGGTTATTATATTTTAATTATTAAAATGTAATTAAAATATTGTGATGTATTTATATGCAATAAATTAAAAAATTAAGTGACAATTAAATCAAATTTGTAATACGGGTTATATTTTTTTATTGTTAGTTTTTTAATTATAGAGATAACAAATAATTAATAAAATGAAGAATAAAATACAAGGTGCTACATTATACTATTGAATGAGCTATCAAAATTAGAGTTATATGACGTATTCTTCCATGCTTGTTTGATGTTAGCTTATATCTGCAGATTTTAAATAATCTGAAGCATGCATTCTGGCCTTTTCATGATGACCATTCCAAAACATTATTCTTAATGGCAGCACATGCTGCTAACTATGTTGGCAGATCCCATTTTGTTCGACAGGTACTTTATATAATGGCTTACTTATTTTCTATTTATTTTAATGCAGTTACTTTACGACATTTTTTATATAAACAGTTTAATTAACCACTTATAACATAAATATTTATCATATAAGTATTTATCTATAAATTATTTCTTAAATAAAATATAAAATAAAGTAAAACTATTTTTATATAATCTATACATAGTTTTATAAATTATTCCGGAGAGTTTATTAACATGTCATGAGACGTTTTAATAAAAAAAATTGAACAATCTCACACGTGTTTATGTCAATAGTTAAATTCGAATAAGTTAATCTAAATGCAATAGCTCTCAAATTGCATCAGCTAAGGCTGCTTGACATAGACTAGGTCGAGGTGTTTGGACCAGTGTGCGCTTTGGAGACATGAGGCGTTCATCGGCTAGTATGAATTTGATGCAACTTTCTCTCTTCTTTCGCAATATTTTAAAGCCATCGAATTCATAGATACAAAATGTGATGCACTAACATGATAAATTAATAGATACAAAATGTGATGCACTAGGCATGCAAGTTATACCAGATAAACTATTATTGGTGTTTGGTGTTTGGTGTTTGGTTTTTGGTTACTAACTAGTATTTCGTTGTATGGTAATATATTGGGAAGAAGTACAACTATTCTAGAATGAAATATAAATAAAAATAATAACTAAAATTTAATGTATCTGGTCTAAAATTAAGATCAAATATATCAAATTTTTAGTTATCATTTCGAATAGTGTAGAAGTAATAGTGAAGCACTAACCCACTAATGTAATAATACTAGTCCTAATAATACTTTATGTTGACGGTGTCACATATGAAGAGATATAGTTTGAAAATGTGTTTCTATAAGTGAAAGGCATCGTTCTCCTTACAATTTCATTTTGTAAGGGTTGGGTTTAGGTTAAATTCTAAGATAGCATCAAAGTATATCCAATATTTGTTGGGTAACTGCTATCGGTTCACTCAAGTCATGCATGTTCTAGATGTTCAATTTTGGACGTCAGATAGTGTGATGAGAGTCCTGCATTATAAGTGGAAGAGATCTCCAGACATATTATAAGGGTTTACTTAAGACTATCTGTCTTATCTTATTTGTGGTATTGAAATACAATATTTGAAACAACCAACAATTTATCCATGCTTAAACTTTCTTATATTTCATTATCATCCCAAAAAAATTATATATTCTTTCAGTTTGCGAGCGCCTTATCCAAATGAGCTAAGAGATTACAATATTCTTTCAGTTTGCGAGCGCCTTATCCTCCTTATCAAAATTTATTTTAAAATAGAGAAAATATTAGGAAACTCTTAAAAATAGAAAGAAAAAAAAAATAAAAAATGGTCTTTGAAACCAAATTTTGAGTTTGGGAGTCGATTATGCGTAGAGAAGGTATTAGCACCCTACGACATCCGTTAAAACACAGTTACCTATAATTAATTGTGCAAGATTGATATTAACTTAAGTATATTTATTTATCTTTATTACTAAATATGAATAACAATTATTATATTTTTTTTAATGTCATTTTGGAATAAATGTGTTCTTAAGAAATAAAGAATAAAAAAGAATTTTATCTTGCTCCTACGTATCTCCCGGTGCGGTGGAGAAATCGAAGCTACGTAGTTTTTGGATAGAAAATGTGGATATGTGGATTATTGTTTTTTTTAGAAAATCGTTTTAAATATAAAAAAAAAAATATTTTTTGTCAAAAGAGTTGGTTTAATTTGAATAATTATTTTTAGAAAAATGAGTTTTAAGACTATCAACTTGTACTAAAAAAAAAAATCCAATGACTAAAAAGATGTCACATCTAATTAACCACTTGAAAATAATTTTTATATATAATTATTTATAAATAAATAAAAAATGAGTTTTAAAACGGTCAAATTATCACAATATGTATTTTGAAGTAATATTTTGTTGGTTTTATTTTTTTTTGAAAAAAAAGTAATAAATAATTATTTAATAAACTAAAATCATCAAATAGTAATTGTTCAGGCTAAACTGCCTATGTCTGGTTGCAAAATCTTTTCAACTTAAAATTTACAAATAGTAATTGCCTATGCCTGGTTGCAGAACCTTTTCAAGACAACGTGGCCATGCATGCTTTCATAAGCTATATGTCCAAACAATTGTATTTCCAAACAGTTAAGCAAGATTTCAAAAGAGCCTCATTCATTTCAAAACAAAACAAACCAGCCCCAACATCATTTCAAAACAAAAGTAAGCATATTCAAATCTCCATAAATCCTAAACAAGCAAACATCATTTCAAAAAAACTCAAAGTTTCAATAAATCAACCTAACCAAAATCTAATTTTTAATTCTAATACAAGCTTCATATAATTCATCATTTCATTTTAGACACAGACCAAAAACAAGAAGACAGTGGCGGTTATCGGCAGAAGTGACGGTGACTTCTGTTTCTCTCCTTTTTTTTTTTAAATTTTCTAAATATATATGATTTTAAGGATGGAGTTGAGTTGTTGCTCCTTCTATGCTCAACTCAATTTGTTTCAAAATATCTCTTTAAAAAAATTTATCTTTTCCTTTCTTCTCGTTTTCAAAAACTGAAACTTTCCATTTCAAAAATTCAATAAAGATGTATTTATAGAGTTTTTCACTTGTTTAGTTGTTTTCCTACTCTGCCTTTGTGCTTCTCCATTAGTTGCCTTTTTTATATTTTATTTTCTTTGCTCATAATCTGAATTTTTCTGCCTGTTTGATGCATTCACATTTTTTTTTACAAAAAATTATTTTTATCTGAGTGTGTTAATTCTTTATTTATGTTTTAGAAATAAAGTAGGTTTTGGATGAACTAATGTTTCTCTATATATCTCTCATTCTGCAGAATATTGTCTTTATGCTTAAACTCAAAGTGTTGTCTTTTTCTCTCTGCATCATAACAACAAGATAGGACAATAGGAATTTTTATTTTATTGTGTATTATTATTCTAATGTTATTATAATTATGGTTTTAAGAAATGGTGAGACAAAATGAACACCCCAAAATGAACACCCCTTTTATATATATTTTTTTACTTTTTTTGTATTAATGATTATGAAGGCAGAAATATATACATCTTTATATATTTATTATTTTTTTCTTAAATTTGACCATATAAAAAAATAAATATTATTACCTTTTTGAATTATCTCTAATAAGTTGGACAAAATTGAAATACTATAGACATCATAAGAGAAAAAAAAATAGAAATAGTAACGTGATAGATCTGATATATTGATCGAAAAATAGATTTTTGTTAAACAAATATTAGAAACTAATATGTTATGTTAATTTCTAAGGTTCAAACATGAGATCTTATTTCTAATAGTTGTTCACTAATTAATCTACCTACGAGGGAAAAATATAAGAGTTGTTAAATTATGATATTTAGTGTGTCTACATCGGCTGAGTAGAGAAATGTTTAGTGTATCTACTCCTACTCAGTGTAGAAACCAATAATATATATATATATATATATATATATATATATATATATATATATATATATATATATATATATAAAAGAAATAATTGATGATTATATCAAATAAGGATTTCATTATATTAACTTAAGATTAATACAATGTCAAACCATTACATAAGGTAGAGCAAAATACTCCCATATTATTAGTGTTACGTGATAATAGAATTAAAAAATTTGATAAATCCATTATTACTATATTAGAATCAAATTTAAATGATGATCCTTTTAAATGTTATCCAAATTACTTTATAAACTTAGAAAACAGTTTTACTAAAAGGTCTTTATTTAATAATATTCAATGTTTTATTTCATAAAAAAGTAGCTAATATCGATATATATTACTGAATCAATTATAAATTATAATTTTAAAGCATATATTATATATATATATATATATATATATATATATATATATATATATATATATATATATATATATATATAAGACTTAAATCACTCTTAGTTGTTATAAGTTTTTTGTATTAATGATTGACATTTTTTAAATCACTCTTTTTGAGTTATTTTAAAAAGTTCTCAAATATGTGGATTAAAATGAGAAATTCTTGATATGCTAGTGATACTTTTCAGGGTTGGAAAGCATAGACTCCTATATTAAAAATATATTTATGTCTGACTAGAAATATAAATAGGAAAATGTTGATTGTTGTGAGAAATATTCGCAAGAGAAGAATAATAATGACTTATTAGTTTAAATCTCTATTTTTGTTTCGTCTTCTCTTTCTTGTGCAAATCATTTGTATCAAATAGCACTACTGATTTAAATCACTACACTAAAAATAGGTTTTAACAACGCTTTTTTATGCATTTAAGAGTGCTTTTTTAAGTGCTATAGTATGTAATACTGTTAAAAGATACAACAGCATTTTCTAAAAATTTAAAAAAAATGATATTGTAGGGAGAAATATATAGTGCTGCTATAGTACTTTTTGCAACAAAAAAAAAAAACGTAGTTGTAAGGTACATTTAACAGCGCTTTTTTAAAAATTGTTGTTGTAGGTGTCTCATTTTACAACGTTTTTCAAAAAATCGTTGTCGTAGGTAATATTTTAAGGCGTTTTTTTTTTAATAAAAAAAAACATTGTGGTAGGTCTTTAATAGCATTTTTTTCAAAAAGCGCTTTCGTGGGTGTTATTAGATTAAAGATAAAAGCGTTGTTCTACTATTTTCAAAAAACCTTGTTATTTTCATTCAAACTCTATATTATACTGTATATTTAGTTTTTCCAAAATCATCAACATCATGCATATATTGACACAATAGCAATTTTTTAATTCAAATTCTATATTCTACTATACATTTAGTTTTTCCAAGATCATCTACATCAAACATATATTGACACAATAGCAATTTTTTCATGCAATCCTTAAATTCTACCATACATTTAGTTTTTTCAAGATCATCAACATCAAACACATATTGAAACAATTTTTGCAATTTTTTCATTCTAACTCTATATTCTTACTATACATTTAGTTTTCCAATATCATCAACATCAACGTCAATTTTTCCAAGATCATCATCAACACAATAAGGACCCTATTGTAACAAAAAAATAAAATTAATTAATTAAAATAATTATCAGTTCACATAAAAATATAGATAACTATCGTATCTATGATAGCGTTTTAAAAAAAAAAACGTTTGTCATAGCCTCCATGTATTTTTAATATATAATATAATGTAATTGATTGTTTGTGAATGATTTATGAATATATTAGTGATATTTTTCACACACGTACATTTTTTTCCTGCTTGTGAAGTCATCGACATTTATGGAATATAAAACACATTCATTCAACCAAATTTGAATCTTACCGATCCAACTGCCATGTAACTCTAACAATTACCCGACAGTTTTTCTATGATACCTCTCTCAAGATGATTAATAGATGACTTTTATCTAGCTTGAGTAAGAATTTCTTGAGTTGCGAGAATCATATTTCCTAGCATATGAATAGTTCGTTTAAGATTATATAATTTTGTTAGGAGACTAATTAGTGGTTAAACTCGATTTATTAGTTGGTTAGACCTAGTTAGATAAGTTTGAAATGTGCCTCCATAAATAGATATATTGTATTCCTTATTTTTAAATCTTTTATAACTATTCAATAGGAAATACTTTAAAGAATTGTTCTTTAAATCAAACTCTTTAGCTTATTTTTAATATGAGATCAATTTTCATCTTTATTGTCTCGTGTTTTCTAACAAGATCAATAGTATAAACATAATTAGATATGAGAATCAAGTTCATGAGGCCACCATGAGACTTAACATGCACCATTAGTAAGTCGGTCTAGGCTGATTCATCTGAATTGGATATTATTAATCGATTTTTGCGAATATGCATAAATCTTTCTCATTATTACAATGGATCCTTAAAAAAAAGTTTGCATCAAATAAAATATAGAATTCAGATTTCTTATATTAAAACTTTGGCTTGTAAACACAAGTATTGCATGTGTTATTCATGACGGTACCTCTAATAGATTGAAAACCATATCAACGGGTTTTCTATCTTGCAAATAAGACATATCTTGTCTATACAAAATCTTTAAAACAATACCTTTACTTTGATTTATCATCTTTGGATCTATCATAAGGGAAACGAAAAAACAAGATTTGTTTTATTCAATGACAATCGTGAGCTACAGGTAAATAGAACACCTTTTAAGAGCATCAACAATGTCACATGAATTGTAAATGCATAAATATGATGACAATCTATATTGAATAATTAGTGTGTTCATAAGAAACTTGTTCATATGAGCCAAGTTTGGCTGGTATTGAGCTAATTGGATCAAAATCCTTCCTACTAAGAGTCAACCTTGTTAAGACTCTTCAAATTTTAGGTAGGGGTGACAAAATGAGTTTGTATTCGTCGATTTATTCAGTTTAACACTCTTTTTCTTATATGGATAGAGTTGATATATTTAACTCTTCAAAGCATCTTAATCGGTCTTATATAACCAATTTAAATTGGCAGTTTACCTATCATATTTGTTTTTAATTTTTATTCAATTCATTTATAAATCTTTAATTTATTTAACTTGCCTAAAAATTAATACATTTAAAATTATTTTTTTAAAGATTTTTGCTATTAGCTAGCAAACTCATCAAGTCTATTTGGAGGAATTTTTTATCAATAACCCTTTTTTGAAAAAACATACTCAACTATCGCTTTTTGAAAACAATTTATCAAAATGTCCCTTTTTTTTAAGTTATAAGTCGTCATTTGAAATGACGACTTTTTAAGGAAGCCCAAGTTCCAAATGGCGACTTTCCACATTATTTTTTTTAAATGAAAAAAAATTCAATTTTTATTTTATTTTTAATGGATAACATAAATATTATATATATATATATATATAATTAATTAATTTAATTCATAAAAATACATAAAAATAAATAAATAGAAATTTTAAATTACGAAAAAATTTAGTAAACCCTAGTTTTAAATGGGAATTTTTCAAAATTTTTTTTTATGAATTATATTAATTATATATATATATATATAATATATTACTTTTGTTATTTTCAATAAAAATTGAAATTTTTTTTTTTTAAAAAAAAAACCTTTGGGAAATCGGCATTTTGAACTTGTACTTCCTAAAATTTTATCGTAATTTAAATTTTTTATTTATCTATTTTTATGATTATATTATATATATATATATATAATATATATTACTTTTGTTATTTCATAAAAAATTGAAATAATTTAAAAAAAAAAATTTGAAAATACCATTTAAACTTGATTTACTAAAAAAAATTCATAATTTAAAATTTCTATTATTTACTTTTTTCTGAATTATTTAATTAATTATATATATAATGTTTATGTTATTTATTAAAAATTAAAAAAAATTAAAACTTTTTTTTTGAATCATGTGGGAATTCGTCATTTGGAACTTGACCTTTCTTAAGGAAGTCGCCAAAAGGGAGTAATTTTATTTTTTTCAAAAATGAGTTTATTTGAATAAAAAACCCCTATTTGGAGGTGCCTCTTGTAATTTTCAACGCCTTTGCAAAAGAAAAAACTCCTTTTCTACTCTTTTTTTCTGCTAAATAAAATTTATGGTGAAATAATATATCAATTTAAAATAAAAAAATACCCTAAATTTTATGGAGTACTTATAAATATATTTATATTTGTCTTTCTATCTTTATTATACACAAATATAACATGTCACTCCACTAATAAGTAAATTAAATTTATAGAATATATGAATTTGTTTTTTATTATAGTATATATTTCTTGTGCATATTTTATTTAAATTATGCACAATGTAATATTTGTATGTAAATTATTCTTTTATATTAATGTGTCTTTTCATATCAAGTTTACCTCTTCTGCAATAACAAAGTGTAGGGAGAGAGCCTAGCCATGTTATTGTTAAAATGTAATGTTTTATTTTAAGCATATTTATAAGAATAATGAGTGCTAGTATTAAAATTATGATAGTTTTCTTTTTCATGTTAATGTGATGATTATGAGTCGTGAATAGGGATGAAAAAAAAAAAGTGTATCTGCAGACAAAATTGGTAAATGATACAAAAATATAGATAACTGAAGATTATTATTATTATTATTACTATTATTATTATTATTATTATTATTATTGTTATTATTATTATATTATTATTATTATTATTATTAATAGTATTGTTACTAAAAATGATAAAACATTTTATTTGAAATAAATAACTACTAACTTTATATTGAATAAAATATTATAACTTAATTTGATTGTATATATTTATTTATTTATTTTAAAACATTAATTTTAAAATATTTGTTAATGTACAGTACTTCATCAGTCTCGAAAAGAGTAAATAAATATAATAATTAGAAGTCTTAGTGCAAGTGATAAAATATTTATATTGAACATTTTTTAGTTTGAATTTAAAATTTTGTAGTCATATATAATAGATATTTTTCATATTATTAACTGGAAAAAATAAATAAAGAAAGGCTCATTATGCCACATCATTGTCAGTATAGTTGTCCAAACAAGAAAAAGAGGGCCAGAACTTTTATGCAAGTGAGTGGAATGACTAATGAGGTGCCAATGCTACGGCTTCATAGGCCCACATAGTGCCCTATTTTTGTTTCCAATAAGGCAATTTTGTAGGCAATTGGGATTAGGGTTAGGCTGTGATCTTGACCTATATAGACCCTCTATGATTCATTATAGATTGCACCTACTATCTAGGTTGGTCCCATTTTTATACCTTTTTCATTTCTATTATACTCTACTTGTATTATTTAACTAAGCAATTGCATTATTTTAGAAAATAATATTGATGTTTACCTAACCATGTTCCCCAATTTAATCACATGAAAATTGGCACCGTTTGTCAACCATCAAATGTTGATCATCTTAGTACTCTTGCTTATAAAAAATAAATAAAACCTAGGCTTGCTCTTATAATTTGTTTATTAATGTTTCATAATGTTTCAGATTTTTATAGGAATTTAGCTTAATCACTTGTGATTAAAGTAATTGTTTAATTATTTATGAGGAAGATTGTCAAGGATTGCATTAATCATCTTCGTTGAGAAGTTTATTTCAACAAAGGCAATTGTATTATCTTTTAATATAGTATATTACGGAAGAATTTCACGCATAGGAGATGCAAATGTAGTTAACATAAGTTGATTCCATAAAAAATAAATTAAGGAATATGTTTATCTAAATTATTTTGAGTTCATTTATTTGTTGTGTATAAAATTCTACGTGGTTCAATAATCTATTTTAATCAATTAAATTTAAAATGAGTTGGGTCTGACCCAACTTAAAAAAATATATATATAAATAAAAATTAAACTGAAGTAAAAATTGAATCTAAATTAATCTTTGGATTATTTGTCAATTCCAAAAAATTTAGAAGATACTAAAAATTATTTTTTATTTATTAATTTTATATTTTCATTACAAATTTACACTGATTATCTTTAGAAAAATAATTTTACTACATTGATTTTCAGATATGCACGCTATAATTGTCTTCCTTAAGTGTCTATTTTCTACCTCTTCATGTTTTAAGAATTGTCGTTGTATTCAAAATAAATGGAAACCAATTATACTAAAACTTAATGCAATGTCATGACTTTATTATTAAACTAAATTAATTTTCCACAACAAAATGTTTATGTATTAATATTTGATGATTAAAATTTAAATTGTATTACTCAATTAAATTAATTTTTTAATCAATTAGCTTTACTTGTTGATTAATTTTTTTCCAAAAAAAAATTTGTATTATTATTTGGTGACTTGGCTTATGCTCAATCCAATTTTGTCTTTATATAGGCTTGTTTTTCTTTTTTGAATTCGTACATCATTGGGTTTTATTGGATTATATGTCAAGTTCAAGTCTAAAAAATTAGCTAATTATCTTGATCTAATATTAAAATCGAGTAAGAAACACACACAACTCGACCTAATGTGTCATTTATAAACTCCTAATTTAAAGAAATATTGAATGGAGATAGTTATGCCATCATTAGTAATAATAATTTTTCCTTTTCAATTATTATCGTTTTTAAAAAAAGGTGAGAGTTGAGAGCATGAGAGTTGACAAAATGAAGAAATTTCTTATTTTTATTCTTTAAAAAAGTAGTATATCACTAAATTATGAATAATTATTTTAGTGTTCCAGAAGTCATTTTACAAATTTACTAAATATTGTTCTTCATCTTTCTTCTTACCTCATTATAGTAATTAATATTTTAGAGTTAGTTTATCATATTTTCAACTCTTACTAATATGAATTCTATTTGTTTTACAAAAAGAATGAATTGTGACTATTTAGATCAGTTGATTTCTTGCGATTGATATTTCTAAGACATTCATTGTGGCGGTCTAAATTTGGAGATACAAAATCTTGCACATGTCTTACATGTAATTTCTTGCAATTGATATTTCTAAGGCATTTATGTAGTTCTCTAAATTGTAATTAGGACGCATAAACCAATTAACTAGAAATCGTTCAAAATATTATTGCAAATAATGGTAATTTGACTAAAAGAGGATTTCTCTAGGTCACTTGTTGAAGCTTATGTGGGCATAGTTTGAAAAACATTCAATGTGTATTCTTAGGGTGCTCTTTTGCTAGAAATCTTAGGACTTGACTTGAAGTAATTCTCGATTGCACGATCAATCTCATTTTTCCCTTGATAAATCTGGATGCTTTGTAGCATGGATTGAGAAATGCATATTGAGGCAAAATGCCTAATTATTGTGTTGAAGATAAACAAACAATTAATTAAATTATTAATTATGATTCTGATCATATTATCTATTATCATTGTATTTTTGAGTAATTTATTCAAAGATAAGAAATCAAGCATAAGCTTACATATTGATGCAAAAATCTCGTGGTCCCATATCATGTCCTATCAAGACAAACAATCCACTTTTATAAAGTCCAAGAGTTTTTGAATAATATTCTAAATGAATGACTGAAGAGTGTTCAGAAGAACATTTTGGTTGTCCTTTATAGAAGACAAAGTCAAGACATACCATTTTGGAAAGTCCAGACCATAAGCTAAGAAGGTCAAAACCACACATAAGGATCCTAAGATTAAATGAACAATTAAGATACTCAAATTGAAGGCTCAAATGATTTAAACAGACTTTTTGGGGAAAACCACACGTTGACCCTACAAGTCAAGTCTTAACTACACAACATGAAACCTACAACCACTATTAGGTTGGGTTACAAGAGATTGGAACTGGTTTGGTTTTGCTTCTGATAAGTAGATTTGATACAACAATTTTCACACACTTACAATGGAGCAGTAAACACTAAATAATATAAACTCTAAAACTTAAAACCTTAAACTCTAAACACTTAGAAAATATTGAGCTATTAAGGTTTTCTGAATAACTTTTATTTTTAGGATTTCTGAGTTTATGAGTTCATGTTTTACATTTTCTTCTTCAGCCTTGATCTACTATTTATAGATGAAATTAAGGTTCTTGAATTTATTGATGAGTTTCTGAATCTTATCTCAAATTCACCGTAGTTCTAATTGATATGATCTTGATAATATGACCGTTAGGCAACTTTTATTTCCCTATTTGATATGAGGAATTCTTCTAGAAAGATATTGTGCGTATTTGTTCAGATTATGTTTGCAAATTGATTCACTAGAGTCTTCCTTCATACGCTTGATTTGATTTGGACGGGAACAATTTTGGTCTTGTTCTTGGACCTTCATAAATAAGGATACGACTAAGTCAAATTAAGTATGTTTCTCAATCTATCAGAGTTTTTGAATTTTCATCAGAGTCGTTAACTTTTCTCCATTAGAATCATTGGCTTTTATTCTTCATAGTCATTGACTTGATTTTTGGAATCAGATGATGTGATGCTTGAACAATCAGAGTCAAAGGCAGATTGGAAAGCTACGCAACTTAGAATTTGTGTCATGTGCAACTTCACCTTTGTTGCATTATCATAATCAATACAATTTCAGAGTGTGTTGCGTATCAGAGGCAGTACTCTAGAACGAGTTGTAGTCTTCAAAGTCAGCGAAGTATATGCTTCAAATGTAGACTTGAATAGTGCCTTCAGACTTTAGAGGTATGCTCAAAAATAATGTTCATCAGAGGCATGTTAAAGTTATTGTTCATCAAAGGCATGCTGAAGTTATTGTTCATCAGAGGCTTGTTAAAATTATTGTTCATCAGAGGCATGCTAAAGTTATTGTTCATCAGAAACCATCATACAATTACTGTTTATTAGAGGCATGGAAACTCCAAAAATACGTTGAATCTTCATAGGCACACTGAGTCTTTAGAGGCATATAATCCTTCATATGCAGACGCAGAAACACGTTGAACTACCAGAAGCACGGTATCAAAGGCAGATACGCAAACTTTTCCAACGCATGAATTTGACTGATTTCATTTCGTCTCCTCTTACCTTTTTACTTCCTCGGGTGATATCCTCTGGTTGTTTCCTCTGGTTTTCCTGTTCTAATTTATGCATACTTAATTAAGCCATTAGTGTAATAAATGGTTCCTATAGAATACCTTTGGTAACATCAAAACAAACAAGGGATTTTTCGTGGGACCAACTTGGTGCCAACAATCTCCTTTTTTTATGATGACAAAACAATACTTTTGATAACAATTTATTTAAACAAAAATAAAGTAAAAGAACAAACAAAAGAAACATGTAAATAAAAGAACATGCAAATACACCAGCTTGCAAAATATCAAACAGACATAGCTCCTTGTAACTCAGAGCAGTTATACTTCCCCTCTTTCTCCCCCACATGCATATTCTATGTTCCCCAAATATGTAAACGTTAAAAAGTTGAAATTGTTCTCAAATCTCGTTCTCCTCCTTTTGTCATCAGAAAAAAAGAATAGAAATTTGAATGGCAATACACTAGTGAGTTAACATCCTTCAGTAGGTCAGAGTTAAGCCTGGAAACACACATCTATTTAAGTTTAAATTCCTGTGAGTATATAAAAATCTGAGCATCAAACATATATAGATCAGAACATTAATCAGATATAAATAATAGGTTTGTATTCTTCTTAATAAATTCAATTATTTCTTCATCTAGAGGTTTAGTGAATATGTTAGCCCAATAATGTTCATTGTCTACAAACTGGGTATTTAACACACCTTTTTGAACATAGTCCCTAATAAAGTGATGTTTCATTTACATGTTTAGCCCTAGTATGTAGAATTTGATTCTTAGTTAGACAAATAGCATATGTATTATCACATAATATGGGAATGTTAGTCTCAATTATTTGTAGTCCTCCAATTGAGAGCAGCATCCTGCTGCTGGATGTGCTCAGCTTCTGTTGTTTACATTGCAATTGTGCTTTGTCTTTTGCTTGACCTAGGAATGTGCAGTTTCCACTGGTGTTTTTTTTCTTCAAGTTTCTCTCTAGCATAGTCAACATCACAATATCCTACTAACCTGTAGTAAGTTGATAAATTATAGAACAAACCAAGTTTAAAGGTACCTTTCAAGTATCTAAGGATCCTCTTAACAATAGGTCTGGAAGCAGTAAGATATAGAAGTGACCTTATCATTCCTCTGTATGTTTTCTGGCCAACTTTCTTTCTTGATTCATCTTTATCAAGTGAGCAGGTAGGATGAATTGGTGTAGCCATGGGTTCTTCATCATTCATCTTAAATTTTTTGAGAAACTCTTTTGTATACATGGTATGGTGAATGTATATCCCATTCTTACCTTGTTGAATTCGAATTCCTAAGAAGAACTTCCATTCTCCCATCATACTCATTTGAAATTCTTGTTGCATTTACTTAGCCAAATCTTGATAAACGGTGCTATTAGTAAAACAAAATATAATATCATCAACATAAATCTATTTAACGAGAATGTCATTTTGTATTGATTTCTTAAACAAAGTGGTGTCAACTTGACCTTTATCAAAATCATTTTCAAGTAAAAAGTTACTTAACCTATCATACCAAGCTCCAGGTGCATGTTTTAGACCATCTAATGATATCTTAAGCTTAAAGACATAATTAGGAAACTCTAGATTTTCAAATCTTAGGGATTATTTTACATATACTTCTTCATTAATGTAACCATTTAAGAATACACTTTTAAAGTTCATTTGAAACAAAGTGATATTATTATAAGCAGCAAAGGAGAGTAAGATACATATTGCATCTAACCCGGCCACTAGTGCAAATGTCTTAATGTAATCAATATCTTACCTTCTTGTTGACTATAACCTTGTGCAACCATGTTAGCCTTGTTCCTAACAACTTCTCCTTTTTCATTTGATTTTTTCCTAAATACCCATTTGGTTCCAATGGGCCTCTTATTCTCTGGTTTGGGTACTAGATCCTAAACATCATTCCTTTTAAATTCATTAATCTATTCTTGAAATGCGAGGATCCAACCATTACCTGCCAGTGCTTCATCAACAAAGGTAGGTTCAATTAAGGAGAGCATACCAAACATAGGTGTATCTTTCAATGAGGATTTGGTCTTTAGAGGATCATTTGCATTTCCAACAATCAGAGTCTCTGGATGAGATTACTTGTACTTTCATCCAATTTTAGCTTCTAAATTAACTTGAGTGGTTCTGATTTGATCTGATTCATCTTGTGATATTTTTCGGGTTCTTCTGATTTTGTTGTATCATCTAGTTAGTCTGGTTATTCAATTTTGTCTTTGTCTTTTGGTTTATGAGTTTCTTCTGGTTCAACCAAAGCATCATCAGTTTTGTTCCTAGTAGTTTATACATGTTTCAGAAAAAGAAACTTGTATTCTGCTTTTGCTAAACTATCTAGTTTCTGTAATTTTTCTGGTTCCTCTAAACTTTTGAGAACCTGCAAAATCCGCATCTAGTTTTGTTTTTCTAAGATCAATTTGTTTGTTATCATAGTAAACATAATATCAGATAATAATTAAATTAAGGAAAAATATAACATATATGTCAACAATTTCATTTTCACTCTAAAAACCCACTTGGTCCTTTTTTTCTGGTTTTCAAATTATGAATTGTATATCCTCTTATCATAGGTTATAGGAGAAGGGAATTTTATACCCATCCAAGTTTGCAGTCTTGTTGAACTTGATTGGAGTGTTAAGGCAAATCTCCTAATTTTGAGTCATCTAACACTTTTGGTGTTTCTGATGTATCAGGTTCCTCTTGTAATTCTAGTTCATCAGATGGTTTTGATTCTTTTGATATGTTTGACTCCACTTAAAGTTTTGGTTCATCTGGTAATTATGGTTCTTTTGATACTCCAGATTCTTCTGACAGTTTTGTTTCCAATTATCTGACCTTTTTGTTTTCTACCAAAATTTACTTAGCTTATGTTTGTCAAGTTTAGGTCTTGGAACATACACTTTTCTCCCCTCATATGTTGCTAGCATCCACTTACCAAGCACCATGACTGGTGTTTCAACTTGGCTGCTTAGAACATATGCATCATAAACAATTTTGTTTTGTCTTTTGGTACCCACATTTGGCTGGGACCTAATCTGTTAGCTTTGAAAGGTTTCTTGTATTTCCATATGGTTGGCATAGGAAAAGATGTTTTAGAGTGACCTTTCTTAGAGAAAAAATACATAAATTATTTGAGAGATTAAACTTAGTTTAAGTTTCTTGAAATCCTATTCCTCTTTTTTCCATTTCTACTAACACCATAAATCATAGATGCAAACTTACTTCTTTTTGTACCTTTAGCAAGAAAATATTGAAATGCTACTTCATATTTATCAGAATTACATCACACATTTTCAATTAATGTCGAACTATGATTACTTTTTAGAGTTAGGTTCTCAGTCTTAAGTTCGGCAATATTACTTTTTAAAGTGTTGATGTTATCATTCAAATTTTCATTTATATTCCTAAGAGCTTTTAGCTTCAGAGTGATATTATGATTCTTGTTTAAGAAGTCATTTATAACTGTAATTAATTCAGAACGAGTTAAATGAAAGAGTACCTCAATTTCTTCATCTACTGTTTCACTTCTAGAGTTAGAATCAAAGTTAGCATCATCCATTAGAGTCATATTGGCTTGTTATTCATAATCAGAGTCATCCCATGTGGCAATTAGAACTTTCTTCTTGGACTTTGAATATTTCCTCTTAAACTTCCATGTCTCCATATTTCGGCATTCTAACTTGACATGTTCGCGTTCATTGCATCCATACCAAATGATGTTTTACTTATCATATTTTTCATCATTTCCTCCACTAGACTTCTTGGCACCTTTCTAAGGGATTGATTTCCTCTTGTTGTATCACATCCTCTAAATTCTTCTAGATATGAAGGCAAGCTCCTCTTCCTATAAATAACCTTTTTGATCCTCCGAGTCATCTTCTGATTTAGTTGTTGCTTGTAAGGCTTTCTTCTGCTTAGATTTCAAAGCCAAAGTCTTGTTCCTGTTCTTAGACTCATCTTCTTCAAACTCAATTTCATTTGATCTGAGAGCGATGATTAATTCTTCCAGTTTAAGAGCATTCAGATCTTTTGCTTCTTGGATAGTTGTGATCTTGGGTCTCCACTTGCTGGGCAAACTCCTTGGGATCTTTTTGACATGATCTGCAGATGTGTAGCTTTTATCAATTACTCTTAACCCTAAGACCAAGGTTTGAAATCTCAAAAACATATTCTCAATATTTTCATATTCCTCCATTTGAAATAGCTTATACTTTATGACCAGAACACTTACCTTTACCTCTTGAACCTGCTTGCTTCCTTCATAAGTCAGAATCAGATTATCATAGATGCTTTTTGTTGTTTCCTTGTTGGTGCACTTGTCAAACTCCTTGAAAGTGATTGCATCTATCATGCATGTTCTGGACTTATGATGCATTGTACATCTACTTTTCATCAATCTCCTTTCTTGAAATTTATGTACCATATTCTTTTGTTGGAGTAGTATAACCATCTTCCACCAAGTTC
The DNA here is from genome assembly GCA_002896215.2 of Cicer echinospermum. Classification (NCBI taxonomy): domain Eukaryota; kingdom Viridiplantae; phylum Streptophyta; class Magnoliopsida; order Fabales; family Fabaceae; genus Cicer; species Cicer echinospermum. Next base: position 7,314,174 of record PGTU02000006.1, on the reverse strand, counting down.
CAGAGTTCGGGATCTTGTAAAATAAAGAAACTCTACATCCTTTCCTTCCAGTATTCAAAACGTTCTCTATCAAAAAGAGGTGGTCTGTTGATATTTCCTCAAACCGTTTCTTCATTGAATCCAGCATGTTGAATCATTGAATCTTTTCTCAAACATTGTAAAGTGCTCAGCCTTGAGACCGAGCTCTAATTTCAAAATTATTTTCTTATTTCAATTTTGATACTAGTTTGGTGACTTAGTTGTTTGGACTAATCAAAGGTTGCAGTAAACAGACAGAACAAAGGTCAAAATAACACACCACATTTTATCTTGGTTCACCACCAACTTGATAGCTACGTCTAGTCCCATCACATAGAATGATTTATTCACTAACTCAAAACATGAATTACAAGAACACCTGACCCTACAAGTCAGTCATCTAAAAACAACCTGAACATATAAATTATCTAAGGCAAACCACACCTTGACCCTACAAGTCAAGTCTTCCCTACACAACCTGAAAACTATATATCATTAGTAGCAAACTAAAGCCACTACTAGGTTGGGTTACAAGATATTGGAACTAATTTGGTTTTGCTTCTGATAAGCAGATTTGATACAATGAATTTTTCACACAGTTACAATGAAGCATTAAGAAATAAATAATATAAAGTTGAACGAGTGATTTTCTAGAACTTAAAACCTTAAACTCTAAACACTTAGAAAATATTAAGCTCTTCAGGTTTTCTAAATAACTTTCGTTTTTAGGATTTTTGAGTTTGGAAGTTTGTGTTGTACATTTTCTTCTTCAGCTTTGATCCACTATTTATAGATGAAATTATGGTTCTTGAATTTATTGTTGAGTTTATGAATCATATCTCAAATGCACCTTGATCAACATAGATTTTCTCCGAATATAGTTCTGATTGATATGATCTTGATAATATTGTTAAGGCAAAAACCTTTTTGATGTATGTATTAATGACAACAAACCTTATAGAATAAAGGATTACATTTTATGAATGGCGATCTACTAATGATTGCACTTAAGTTTTATATAAGGAAGAAGAATTTCATAATCAAACAAGCAAGATCATTTAAAAGAATCAAGATCAAATTTGGAAAAACAGAAACGGAGAATGTTTGGGTTATGAAACAGAAAAACCAAGAACATTATGGTGTACGAAAAACAAAGCCTTCTGGAAATCAAGATTGATGCAAACTGCAATAATTCATTGAGATGCATTCCAAGTAACTATCAAAATAATCAGAATGGAACATGCAAGGAAACCTTAGACAGATTCATTCAACAAATTCACAATGACATAAGCAATGTATGAAGTTACAAGTTTTGATCCTCAAGAGTAATGACTTAAAATCAAAGAAGTACGATATGAACAAAAGATAAAATACATCAGTAATAAACGTGTAGAATAGTTGGTATACAAACAAAATTCATATAAGAACAAAAACAGCAAATCACTCAAAACAGAAAATGAAGAATGTTCTCCATTTTTACAGCTTTAATCTAATAACGTTCTCGTTTACAAAGAGAAAAATCTTTTGTAATTTAAGTTCGATCTGGGCTACGTAACTACATCTATCTACACTAAAAATCATCAGTATTCATTATAGAGGAATTTAATAATTTACACAAGATTATTTTGGATAGATTCGATAAAAGAGGATCAACAAAGGCAAAGCAAAACATCAAGATCAACATCCAAATTGATGAGTTATGAGCAAGGACATCCATGACAACAAGGACACTTTTGATGCACCTTTTTGCAGAAAGCACATCATGTTTCAGATACAAAGGACTGACACATAACAACTGTCAAAATCCAGCACTCATACAAAACATAAACGAAGAATGTTCTTGTTTTACAAAAGAACATTCTAATTATTCTCTTTTAAAGGCATAATTAAAACATATCATTTTCCACAATCTAAACCCCATATTATAAGAGTATCAATATTGCTCAAATCAATGGTGAAACCAAGAACTCAAGCTGAATGCCCAAATGAGGAAAACAACATCAATATTGATCTCCAAATTGATGAGTTGTGAGCAAGGACACAAGTATATTTTACTTACAATATTCTACAGAAAGCTCTGCATAATTCTGACATGAAAACAATATCAAAACTAACATTTGACAGCTCACTCACTCATGTTTCCCATCTAGCCCAAAAGCAAGAACGTTCTCCAATTTTCAAGAACGTTCTGGACAGCAAATAAATACATGTTTAATTACTTTAAAATATATCTAACACTTGAGAAGTGTGCTCAACGACTATATTCATTTTAAAGTGAAAATTCAAAGCCTTTTAACATCTATAAATTGAAGATCAATTGGAAGATGAAGGCAATAGTTCAATTTACAAATCTACCAACACTTGTTCAAGTAACAAGTCAAAAAACTCTTCAAGGAAACTCCATCTATCTTCACTATATATTTGAATCATTATTTACAGAGTTTTTCTTTCATTTATCTAAAACAAGTGTTGAGAAGTTTCATGATCCCAAAGACTTTTATCATATACATCATTTGTAACACAAGTCTATCTTTTATGTTAGATTGAGTGTGTTTGTGAAAATACTTTCAAGGCTGAAAGGTGATTGTAAAAATCATTTCTAGGTTGACATGTGAAGATTGTAACAGATCAAGGTTGATCTGGACTGGTGGTGTAAAAATCAAGAACGTTTTTTATTTTGAACACTTAGTGAAAAATATCACGGTTGTGAGGACTTGATGTAATCCGGGTTGGGTGAACCATGATATATCTCTGTGGGATATCTCTTCTCTTATCTTTATTTATTTCTAGTCTTTTGATTGTCAAATTAAATAGATAACTTAAATTGTGTGTTTTTCACTAACCAAGAACGTTCACCGTTTTCTATTTTCATAACCAAGATTAATCTTGAGTTAAATTCTTTAAGTTTTAACAGGAAATTTTAAAAAGGTGAAATCACAATTCAAACCCTCATTTCTTGTGATTGAAATTGCTACTTCAAATATGACCGTTAAGCAATTTTGATTTCCCGTTTTGATATGAGCAATTCTTCTAGAAAGATATTGTGCGTATTTGTTCAAATTACATTTGCAAATTGATTCACTAGAGTCTTTCTTCTTGCGCTTGATTTGATTTTTGTGGGAACAATTTTGGGCTTGTTCTTGGACCTTCATAAGTAAGGATGTGAGTAAGTTTAGTTAAGTATACTTCTCAATCTAGCAAAGCTTTTGACTTTTCATCAGATTCGTTGACTTTTCTCCATCAAAATCATTTACTTTTATTCTTCATAGTCAACGAATTGATTGTTGGAATCAGATGTTAAAGTTATATGCTTTAAATTTATATCACACATATATACTTCATTAATTTTCTACAGTAACACTTTAGAACATTTTGAACTTTATCTACTCCAAGTGTTCAACTTGAGAATCGTTTATGTTAAGTGTTGATTGAATTTTAAAAGGGTCACAATTCAAACCCCATTTCTTATGAATGTTGTTTCCATTTCAATGAGTATTGGATGTAGCCCATCTTGAGAGGATTAGGATACACCTTTGTGTAATCTTTTATTTATTCTCTATATTTATCTTGCACTCACTAATCACATTTCACTTGATTATTAACTAAACTATTTTCATTTAAACTAACTCATCCAAAACATTTTAGAGATTAACATATTATTACCAAAATTGTTCTTGAATTAATAAAAGTGCAGGAATTAAATTTTAAAAAGGATCACAATTTAAACCTCTTTTCTTGTGATTGATATTGATACTTCAACGAAAACTAAGGATCTTGTTCTTTAACTTATCATTAATATTTTTTGGAGTATTTGGTTTTGCAAGAACAAGATTTGTTTTGACGATAATTATATGATTTTACAACAGGTCATTCATGTTATTGAAGTAAGTATCTACTTGTCGGATAATAACTCTATATGATGTGTGAGATATTATATGAGTAACTTTGTGGTCCTTAAAGAATTCAACATTGGTGTCCATGCACCAATGCTTCACTGATTAAAGAAGTGATATGGAAGACCCCTCCGTTATCTTGAGTAAAATGAAATACTAATGGTCCTTATAGGGGTTCCTCTAGTAGTTCTGCTTATGGGGGGACAATTTAGAGATCATTAAGACTCTTTTTGGATGGATTTGCAACAAACATAGGAGTTTCGACTACTCTTCATACTGAACTGATTGTTGTAATATTGACTATTGAGTGGATAGTAAAAGGGGGTTGAACTAGTATATGCTTGGAGAATGATTCTAAGATCATTGTATAAGATTTTAATTATCCATATAATATGATGACATGTTAGGAATAGATGGAGCTGTTGGAACTAAGTTGGTTTTCCACTTATATGTTTTATGTTAACAAAAGTATTTTATGAGAGTAATAAATTTGAATTAATGGCTTCATTAAGTATGCAAAAATTGGAAGAAGAAAGCCAAAGAAAGCGACTAGAGGAAAGCCACCAAAGGAAGTCACTAGAAGAAGTGACCAGATGATGAGATCATACAAACACAAAATGTACGCGTCCGCTTCTAAACGTATGCCTTTGAAAGTAACGTATCTTTGAAGATTACGAAGATTGACTCTGATGTTTGGGTCTGAAGTCAAGGTTGGGTCTAAAGACTGCCTCTGATAAATGGCTATGAAACTGAGTCTGAAGACTATCTCTAAAGACTGAATTTGAAGCATGCCTCTGAAGCCTTTGCATGTCTCTGATGTGCACCAACTCAACATGCCTCTAAAAAGTTCATATTAAGGTATAATTAACTCTAAAGAGATTTTTCAAATCATAAATTCAAAGTGCACAATATATTGATCAAAATGGTGCAACACACTCCAAATGTTGCTTATGATATGCAACCTCTAATGTCACATTGACTTTGAAGTTTCAACAAGGTGATTTTCCCAAAACCACTAATTATAAGTCATACAATTATGCTTCTAACTTTTATCATCCAAAAAATACAATATCTCACTCCAACAAGAAAGTCAATGGTTCTGATGGAAAGTTAATTTTATTATCAAAGAAGGTTAATTTTATTGTATCCATCGTTGTGAAAAACTACAATGCCAATGGTTTATTTTTATTGTGAAATTTAAATCAAAAATCATTATCAACATTTACTATTTTAGCTAATCATCATAGTAAAGAGACATTAGTACTCATAAGAAAGTCCTTGTGGGAATGATAATTTTTACTACGCGATAATACCATGCACTTGTAGCCTTATCAAGTTTTTTGTGTCGTTGCTGGAGACTTTGGTTTTTATATTAACTCTCTTTTTTTATATCGACTAGACTAAAATTCTTCATTTTTATATATTTCTTTTTACTGATTTTTGTCTCTTTGAATATGAAGAATCTGAAGTCCTGGGAATCTTGTCGAACCAATACTCGAGAAAGAAGGATTTTTCCATAGGAGAAGAAGAGAGAAAAACATTTCTAAACAAGAAAAAGATTTAAAAATGGCTGAAAATAGAACCTTGAAAGAATATGCCTCAACCAATACTATGGTACTGCATTTGAGTATTGTGCGTCCGACGTCAGAGGCTAACAATTTTGAATTAAAACATTTGTTGTTATCTGTGGTACAAAAAAACTAATTCTCTGGTTCTCCAACGGATGATCCAAACCTCCATTTGTCTAATTTTTAAAAGTATTATGATACTTTGAAAATAAATGTTCTGACTAGTGACGCCATTAGACTAAGAATTTTCCCTTTTTCATTAAGGGATAGAGCTAGAGCTTGGCTACATTCATTTCCTTTTGAATAAATTACCACATGGGATTAGTTAAAGCAAACATTCCTTGCTAGATATTTTCCACCAAGCAAAACTGCACAATTGAGAAATCAAATCACAAGTTTCTCCTTGTGAAATTTAAGGTATTATTGGTCATGTGGTTGTTGAATACCAGGTCGGAATGTTTGTTAATGGTGGGGTGGGTAATGAGCAACTTAATTATCTTAACAATCCATAAAAAAGGGACCCTTTTTCAAATAATTATAATCAAGGGTGGAGAAATCGTCCAAATTTTTCCTACAAAACTTCTCCCCTGAATCCCATCCCCCAACCAATGGTTAGACCTCCCGGTTTCCAAGGACCAAGGTCTTTCAACAGCCCCCAAAATTCTAGCTTAGAAAATTTGCTGGAAAATTTCTTGTTGATTCAAACCAAACAAAATGAGGAGTTTAAAAATCAAAATCAGTCAATGAATGAAGCACTTAGGCAGTTAGCATCTAAGGTAGATTAAATGGCCACACACAATAAAATGTTGGAAACACAAATCACCCTAGTGGCTCAACAAGTTGCTTCATCCTCTAGATCTCCCGGTGTATTTCCAGGGCAGCTTGAACCTAACCCCAAGGGACAATTAAATGATGTCACCTTAAGAAATGGTAAACAATTAGAGGAACCCAAGGGTAGTGATGTGGAAGTGAATGTTAGGGATGAGAGTGAAAGAAACCAACCATCAAGTGAGAGGGTAGATGAGGAAAAAGAAAAACCTTATGTTCCTTCGACACCATACAAACCACCCAAACCATTTCCCAAAAGATTTTCCAAGGCTAAAATTGAGGAGAAATTTAGGAAGTTTGTGGAACTTTTGAAAAAATTATATATAAACATTTCGTTCACCGAAGCACTGTCTCAAATGTCGTCATATACTAAATTTTTGAAAGAAATTTTGTCAAACAAAAGAAAACTTGACGACAATTAGACATTTGCTTTAACTGAGGAATGTAGTGCCATAATTCAAAATAAATTGCCTCCCAAACTTAAAGACCCTGAAAGTTTTTATATTCCTTGTGTTATTGGTGATACGAGTTTTGAACATGCTTTGTGTGATCTTGGGGCTAGTGTAAGCCTCATGCCTTTGTCACTTTGTAAGAAGCTTGATGTGGGTGAGTTAAAGCCCACAAACATTTTCTTACAGCTAGCTGATCGATTTATCACGTATCTGGTGGGAATATTAAAGGATGTTCCTATCAAAGTAGGACAATTGTTTATACCAGTTGATTTTGTGGTCTTGGAAACGGAAGAGGACTCCCAAGTTCCAATTCTTCTTGGGAGACCTTTTCTAAGACCACTCTTGCAAGATGGGCAGAAAGCATGCTTGATTGGAAGCACAAGCCATGTGTTGGGAAAAATAGCATAAGTTAAAAGAATTAAAACACAATCACAACACAAGAATATAACGTGGAAACTCCAAAACCGGAGAAAAAACCACGGCCGCTGCCTAAACCGGCAACCAGAGAATTTAATACTATGTGAAAATTGTTACAACACATAGACTTCTCTCACTCACACCCCAGACACCCCAGTACAACCACACTCTTACAAAGCAAATATTTAAACTAAGTCAGATACAAGCTTAAAGTGCTATTGCTGACTGGTGCATTTGAAAACAAAGGACTAAAACCCAATATATAGCCTTGGCCTTCTCCTTATTCTCACACACTAAAGGATGTGGGACTTGCAATCAACCCCAACAATCTCCACCTTGATTGTAAGAGTTATAGCTTCCGCTTCCATTGTCTTACCGACAATCATACTCCACCATCAAAAGTACACTTCACTTGGAACTAAACCATCCCAAGAATTTTCTCCACTTGGAACTAAACCATTCCAAGAATTTTCTCATGTCGAAACCTTGCTGAAATTAATGGTGCAACTCCCATGTTGGCTTCCAGGAAGTTCTTCAGCCATCGACAAATCACCACACACCTTGCATCAATTCCAACCAATGCCCGTGTGTTGTTCTGAATCCGCTAGCAATAACTTGTCCTTTTTCATGGTATAGCGGAAATACCATAAGGACAAACTTTATCTTCTAGATGAGATCACCATCATCTCCCCAAACAAGGGAGACCTTGCCAGCACTTGTCTCAGAGTCTTTTTCAGATACTGCTCCACCTGGACAATTTCTCTTCACATGCCCAGGCTTTCCACACTCCCAGCACACCAAATTCTTTGCATGTATCTTCTTCCCATTAGCCCCACTTCTAGTCAGCAACATTGAGCTTGATGAAGTGCTTTCATCATTTTTCATTCTCCTTTCTTCAGAAATAATTTTAGTTGCAACTTCTTCAAAACTCAAACTTTCCTTTCCATACATCAGAACAGGTTTAAGATGAACATAGGAAGGTGGAAGGGACAAAATGAGCCTTAACGCTTTTATCTTCATCATCAATCTCAACTTTGATAGATTCCAACTCAGAGACAATATTATTCAAAGTACTAAGATGATCAGAGATTTTCGTACCCTCATCCATGCGCAGATTGTGGAATTGCTCTTTCAACAACAACCGATTTGAGATGCCTTAGCTTGATATAACCCTTCAAGCTTCTCTCAGAGTTGCTTGGCTGATGACAGATTCTGCACATTCGCAAGAACATTCTTTGCCAAACACAGACGAATTGCACTTGCAGCTCTCAAATCTAGTTCCTCCCACTTGTCGTCCTCCATGTTGGAAGTGTTTCCTTTCAACGCCTTGTGTAATCCTGATTGTATAAGCACATCCTTGACTTGTACTTTCCACAAGCCAAAGTTGATTCTTCCATCAAACTTCTCTATGTCAAACTTCATAGCGCTTGAATAAGACATAGCAGCTGCACGCAGACTGTAAACTGTGCACCAGGTAAGTTCCCAGGAAAGAGAGGTGGGTCACAACAGACACGCTTAAATACCAAGTCTTTCCTTAGCCAGAACCTCCCTAAACAGCACTTTCACCGTATCACCTTTCCCCTAACAATACCAAGGATAATTCTTTTCTGATGTGGAAGATCAGACAAAGCTGCAACCACAGAGCATACTAAGAAAAATTATCCTACCGAACCTCCGAACCTTGACTCTTGATACCAGTTGTTGGGAAAAATAGCATAAGTTAAAAGAATTAAAACACAATCACAACACAAGAATATAACGTGGAAACTCCAAAACCGGAGAAAAAACCACGGCCGCTGCCTAAACCGGCAACCAGAGAATTAATACTATGTGAAAATTGTTACAACACATAGACTTCTCTCACTCACACCCCAGACACCCCAGTACAACCACACTCTTACAAAGCAAATATTTAAACTAAGTCAGATACAAGCTTAAAGTGCTATTGCTGACTGGTGCATTTGAAAACAAAGGACTAAAACCCAATATATAGCCTTGGCCTTCTCCTTATTCTCACACACTAAAGGATGTGGGACTTGCAATCAACCCCAACACCATGAAGACTTGGAAAAGGAAGTTGATGCATATGCTAACTTGTTGGATGAAAATCCTCCTGTTCCAAACTTAAATTTTGAAGCATTAGCAGCAGAACATTTAGCACCTCTCCCAAAAGAGGCGCCACAAGTAGAATTTAAGCTTTTTCCCTCAAATCTCAAGTATGAATTCCTTGGCAAAAATTCTACATTACCTGTCATTGTAAGTGTTGAATAAAATGGTGAAGAAACTGAAAAATTGCTTAGAGTCCTCAAGATGTATCCAAAAGCTATTGGGTATACTAATGAGGACTTAAATGGAATTAATCTATTAATTTGCAGGCTTAGGATGCTATTTGAAGAGGATTATAAACCCTCTATTGAGCATCAAAGGAGGTTAAATCCTAACATGAAAGAAGTTGTGAAAAAGAGGTACTTAAACTCCTAGATGTCGGGGTAATTTACCCTATCTCTGATAGCAAATGGGTTAGTCTCGTTCAAGTAATTCCAAAAAAGGGAGGTATCACTGTTGTTAAAAATGAAAAAATGAATCCATTGCAACTAGGACAGTTAAGGGACGAAGGATGTGTATGGATTACAGAAAACTAAACAAAGCAACTCGTAAAGATCACTTTCCTTTCCCCTTTATTGACCAAATGTTAGAAAGGTTAGCAAAGCATTCACATTTTTGCTATTTGATGGCTATCCTGGTTTTTTTTTCTTCAAATTCCCATTCATCCTAGCGACCAAGAGAAAACCACGTTTACTTGTCCTTATCGCACTTATGCTTATAGGAGAATGTCTTTTGGATTTTGCAATGCCCCTGCTACCTTTCAATGTTGCATGATGTCCATTTTTTCTAATTTTGTTGAGGATATAATGGAAGTATTCATGGATGAATTTTCTGTGTATGGATCTAGCTTTAATAATTGTTTGGCCAATCTCGAAAAGGTACTTGAAAGGTGTGAACAAGGTAATGATGTATTAAGTTGGGAGAAATGCCACTTTATGGTTAGAGAAGGAATTGTTCTTGGACATTTGGTGTTCGAGCGAGGTATTGAGGTAGACAAAGCAAAAATTGAGCTAATAAAGAAAATGTCACCTCCCACCACCGTAAAAGAAGTGAGACGTTTCTTGGGGCATGCAGGATTTTACCACCGATTCATAAAAGACTTTTCTAAGATTTCTAAGCCTCTAACCAATCTGCTCCTAAAAGATGCAGCTTTTTTTTTTTGTGTGATGAATTTTGTCTTTAGTCATTTTGCAGGTTAAAAGAAGCATAGCTATCTGCCCCGATTATGCAACCACTTGATTAAAGTCTTCCATTTGAAATCATGTGTGATGCTAGCGACTTTGTTGTAGGTGCAATGTTCATGCTATCTATTATTCCAGCACGACTTTGGATGAAGCTCAAGATAACTATACCACTGAGAAAGAGCTATTAGCAGTAGTGTTTTCCATTGACAAGTTTCGTTCCTACCTGGTGGGATCGAAGATAATTGTCTACACGGACTATGCAGCCATTAAATATCTCTTGAGTAAGAAAGATGCTAAGTTGAGGTTGATCTGATGGGTACTACTTCTCCAAGAGTTTGATCTAGAAATTCGAGACAAGAAGGGGATTGGAAATATGGCGGCCGTTCATCTCTCAAGGCTACATGAAAAAAATGAAAATGAGTTATCGCTAGATGATTCATTTCCTGATGATCAATTGTTTGTTCTTGCACAAATAAAAGCACCATGGTATGCTGATTTTGTGAATTACCTAGCAGTTAGAGTTTTCAGAAGATTTGTTGCGAAAGAAGAAATGGAAAACATCGTATTTCACTTTCATTCCTCCACATACGACGGACATGCATGCTAGTTCCTCAAAAACTGCAACAAAGATACTTCAAGCAAGCTTCTACTGGCCCACACTCTTCAAAGACGTGTATCGCTTTATGCTTTAATGTGATCAACGTCAGCGTACCGGAAACATATAAAAAAAAATGAAATGCCTTTGAACAATATCCTCGAAAATAAAATCGTCGATGTTTGGGGAGTTAATTTTATGGGACCATTCCCCTCGTCTCTTTGAAATCAATACATCCTTGTAGCGGTGGGTTACGTGTCCAAGTGGGTTGAAGTTATCTTTCCCCAACAAATGATGCTAAGGTAGTTATTAAGCTATTCAAAAAGGTAATATTTTCGAGGTTTGGTGTGCCAAGAGTTATGATTAGTGATGGAGGCTCTCATTTCATAGCTAAACAATTTGAAGGTCTACTAAAAAAGTATGGAGCGAAATACAAAATTGCCACAACATATCACCCTCAAACTAGCGGACATGTAGAAGTTTCCAATAAGGAGATTAAGAGCATTCTCGACAAAACTGTTTCTGCATCAAGGAAGGACTGGTCCACAAAGCTAGACGATGCGCTTTGGGCCTACCGTACATCATACAAGACTCCCATTGGTATGACTCCTTACAAGTTGATCTATGGAAAGTCTTGTCACCTCCCAGTTGAGCTCGAACATAAAGCATATTGGGAAGTAAAGATCCTTAACTTTGATTTGAAGGTTGTTGGTGAAAAAATGAAGCTCCAACTCAATGAGCTTGATGAGTTGAGGTTAGATGTTTATGAGAATGCTAAACTCTACAAGGAAAGAACCAAGAAGTGGCATGATAAGCACATAACAAGAAGAGAATTCAAAGAAGGTGACTTCGTATTACTTTTCAATTCACGATTGAAGTTGTTTCCGAGTAAAAATCGTTCGAGGTGGTTCGGGCCATTTCAAATCCGAAAGGTGTTCCTGTTTGGAGCTGTAGAAATATGGAGTGAGGCCACTGGAGTTTTCACTATGAATGGTCAAAGATTGAAGCATTATGTAGTTGGGAATCCAATAGAGAAAAGGGTAAGTCTCATTCTTCAATCTCCAGCTTAAGATTTACAAAAGGAAGGTCAAGCTAAGGACCATAAACAAGCGTTGCGTGGAAGGAAACCCACGGTTTTCATTTTTCAAAATTTCTTTTTGTTTTGTAGGCTGAGCTAAAACAAGAAAAATGCAGAAAACAGGGGAAGACAACAAGGATTACCTTTTGGCAGTAATGGCCATTATGGTCGTAATATGTGCACAAGGCCACTTTCCACCACCACTATAACCTTGTGAGCATTCTACCCCTTTCATTACTATTTTACTTTTTACATTGAGGACAATGTTTGGTCCAAGCATTGGGGGGTACGTTTTCTTGTTTGATTGTTTGCTCAGCATGTTAATATATATAAATAAATAATTTATCCTTGCTTGAAAGAAAACATTTTGATTTCCTTGATAGGGAACCATAATTTATGTGCATGTTGTTGTTAAATAGGAAATGAACTCACCTTCGGACACCACATTATCAGTTTGATAAATTAGTTTATTCTCTGACAGCGTGTTCTCATTGATTTAGCTACTAAATGTGAGTTTTGGGCTTATATAGGGGCTTGTTTTACATTATCAAATATTAAGCCCTTTTTTGTTATGAGTGATTATTCACCATTGAGTATGTTCTCTAGAACTTGACTTACAACCGCCTCAAGGCTAAATTCTCTTGTGATCATGTTTGAAGAAAAAAATACTTTAGGATTAGTTTTTTCAGGTCTTATGACTTGTTTTGTTTTGTTTCATGGTTTCCGCTAGTTACCCACTTTAAGCCTTACATGAAATATCTTTCTTGGTCCCTTGCTTTATCGATAAAATCATTATTGGGTGTCCTTTTGAATAAAGTCAAGAAACTTTTAAAAAACACAACAAAACAAAACAAAACAAAAACAAAGAGAAAAAAATAGGAGAAAAAAAATGTTCTATGTATCAGGCACAATAAGGTGCTCCACTCGGAGTAACACATTTGACTAATGATTGAAGTTTGGACTGATGCAAAATTATTTGAATACGTTGAGCTCCAATTATTCAAAAAGGGTATCTATGTCATATGTTTAATTTGAAATAGCCTTTTGAATATCCCTTTATTGGTTTTCCTCACCTATTGTCCATTGACCTCGTTACAACCTTGAAAAGTATTTTTGATTCACATATGTTCTCATGAGATATGTAGTGGAGATTTAATTAATAATCAAGCCTATGGCAAAAACATTGCATTGGTGAAATTTTGAGTGAATGCTCATTACCCTGAAAAACTGAGAGAATTTGGGAGTTGAGTGTCATATTAATGAGAATTATATTTTCAGATGAGCCTAAAAACATTGGAACTAAAGTTGGTTATCCATTAGTTTTGGAAGTTGCCTATTGCATACACTTGAACTGAATGTTGAGTTCCTATTCATGGTGTATGCTCGTCCATAAATTTTACCCGAAACAATTGCTTGAGGACAAGCAATGATTAAAGCATAGGGGAGTTTGATAAGCTAAAATTATCTATTTTTATAGCTTTATTTGATATTAGTTATATTTTACTACCTTTTTGTTTTATTTTAATTGCAAGTAGAAGTGAAGGAATAAGTGAATATTTTTTGTGCTGAAGAGCCTTGAAGTCAAGTGGTGCGTCATGATCAAGAAAATGAAAGAAACTCATGTTCCACCAAGCATTACTGTCTGGCCATAATAGTCATTACAGCCATAATGGATGAAAGAAAAAAAATAAATAAAATAAGAATTTTCCACTTCAAGTCAGCAAGGATTACTGTCAAGAAATAATGATCATTATGGATATAATATGTTCATCTTCTGATGTTGCATCTATTAATGTCTGGAAATAATGACCATATGGCCTTAATTTGTTCATCTTCTATTGTTGCACCTATTATTGTCTGGCAGTAATGGCCATTATGGCCATAAATTGCTCATTATGCCTTGTATTTCTCTTAGAAATTTTCTAGTTTCAATTTTATTTTTTTATTCTATTATTTTATATTTCAAATATTTTTATATTTAAGATTTGATCCTACTATGATCATATGTGAGTAGATCTTCCTTGTCTTGGGCTTGTAGGATTTCCAATATTGGATTTCTAACAATTTCTATTTCTTTTTGTCATGGGTGTTGATCTTTTAATCCAATCTTAGTAAGAATCATATTCATACTTAGATATCAAATAATATACCAAAAGGTAGATTTTATATCTGACCCCTAAGATTGGACAAGAGAATCAAATCATGAAAATAGATTTTGGTTCTTTTGAAATCATGAAGGATATCTTCTCTTAAAGGATTTTGCTAATACATCAATCATGAAAATAGGTTGGTTATTAGTGTAAAATACACTTTTTGTTCTTTGAAAGAAGGCATTAGTTACAATTATTTATCTGATTTTTAAGAGTTTAACACTCATAATTCAAAGAAGGTTAATTTTATTGTATCCATCATTGTAAAAAACTACAATCCCAAGGCTTTATTTTTATTTTGAATTTTAAACCTAAAATCATTAACAACATTTACTGTTTTAATTAATCATCATAGTAAAAAGACACTAATACTCATAACAAAGTCTGTAGGTTTTCAGGTTGTGTTGAGAAGACTTGGCTTATAGAGTCAAGGTGGTTGTGTTCCTCAAAAGGTCTGTAGGTATTAGGTTGTTTTGTGAAGACTGGTTTGTAGGATCAAATGTTGTGTAATTCAAGTATTGAATTAGTGGATTAAATCCTTCTTAGTGAGGGGACATGACGTAGCGACCAAGTTAGTAGTGAACTAGAATAAATTATTATATCACTTTAATTCTGCAATTCTTGTTTTACTTCTTCCTCTAATCATTTAACCTGGTTGCTACTACTTTTATTCTAAGTAAGTCACCAAATTCAAACGAATTCTTGAATAAATAATTAAAAAAAATCTAACTTAGGCAAACACAATTCAACCATTTTCTCGTGTTTGCACCTTCAAAAGTAACTCCATTTCATTTATCATAGGTCAACACTTTAGAAGCATTCATGTTTATCGAGAGGGTAACAATTATGCATATAAAACTGCTAATACAAGTTTTTTTTTTATAACTGATTGTATTTGGGGAATTTGATGTCTCCTTGTATGAAAGAATACTTATTCCGTAATAGAGTACGATTTTCTAATTTTTTATTTTTCCCATAACTTCATTATGTTTGACAAATCTTTGGCAAGTGTACTAAATTACTCAAGTAATAAAGTGATAATAAAAATAGTCTCCACATGGATTGTTATTAATTTAGTATCGTAACAAAGTCATAAACACTTAGATAACAAAAAGATTAGATTTGGTTTATAATATCGAACAAAAGTAAATTAAATAGAAAATTCAATAAGAGAAAAACGATTAGGGAATTTGAATCACATCATTTTCATTATGCAATTATTGATTCACTATTTTAACAATTTAACTCAATTGATTACGTCAAATTAACAAACTAGACTAAGACTTATTACTTGGCTCAAAATCCTTTATTTATAACAACGAACCATAATTCCTTAGGTGATCAAACTTGTCAAAGCATGTACGTTAATTTCTTAGACATGTGTTAATATTTTATATTCCTATAACAATATGGAAATATGAACATATATTTTGGTTCTAGTTATTATAACATATTTCCCAATAACGAAATAATTCTTATGTTCAATCCTATGGTGTTAAATTCTTCATTCCTATTTTATGATAACAAAATCATTTTGTGGGAACAATTTAAAGCTATAATATTATGTTTAAATGTGCAGTTACAAGATTAGGTTTATTTTGAAATAATTTTTTGTTGTATCCTCTAATGTTTAGACTAAGTTAAAGGAACACCAAGACTTCGCTTTAATTTTCGTATTCTGAGTCTAATGAATGCGCTCGGAAACTCGTTTCTAGTGATTATGTTAATGAAAATAATGTTGTGTCTAGTCTGACTTTGATTACTACAACAAACATTTGATTGTTTGTCTTAGATAAGAATGACAAGCAAGTGTTTGTTTGCCTCTGATAATCATATAAAGCATATGCTTGTCTAACTCTGTTTAAAAGCCAATGCTCTGATGGAAAGTCAACACCCTAAAAAGTCAACAATATGAAAAGTCAATGCTCAAAAAAGTCAATATTATGTAGAAGACAAATTTTTGTGCATCCTTTGCTCAACACTTTGAATCTATTATTTGTCTAAAGGTCTATGTGATATCTTATGCGCTCTCTATCTCCATATCGAGATACACAAAATAAATTACAAAGACTATTTCTAGACAAGATTTAATGTGAATCAATCTCTAAAGATTTAATATGAAACTTCGTGATACATGTTGATTTCTTGCAATCAGGACAACCGTCATAACGCCTAAAGTTTCTCTATTAAAAGCGAGCAATACTCTTTGATAGAAACAATAACAACCACTGCAATAAGCACAATACAATCGTCTCTACACTCTTGCTCTCTATCATTTGTTTTGTCTAAGTATTGATAAACATTTTATGAGAATACAACTTGTAAACACTATCTTGTGAGAGTATTTAGAAAATCCTTAAACTTACTATTTTGTAAGATAGCCCACTAGTGGTGCATTCCTCAACAACTTGATTGTACTAAACTAGAAGGTTAAGGAGACTTGAACCCAATCAGTTTGACTAGTATGTGTTCAGTGGATGTATGATTCAGTTGGTGACGGTGAACCAGGATAAGTTGATTGTATTGTTTTGTGTTTTTGTTTTATCTGCCCTATTTTCATTACTTAGTTTTAATATTGCTAAAACGTTTTTTATTTAAAAAACATAATTCAAACCCTATTTCTTGTGTTTCTTATTCTATAGCTTCCAAGAATGAAATCTTCAAGTTCCTAGCCTCCAAGATATGCATAATATGATCTCTAATGCCTCATAAGTTAGAATCCTTGTAAAATATGAGTTTTTATCTTAAGTATGGCTTTGGAACGCGTGCTAGCGCATTACTCTACTCCAGACAGAAAGTTGTGGCAACAAATGCACTGTAGCGCATGGTTGGATGCATTGCGCTGCCCTAAGCACAATGCGTTGTCCTGGGCACAATGCTCTATAGTGTAAAATAAATGCTTTTGTTCTTTCAAAATTGCTCTCCCCTGATTTGACTTGCACTTTTCATCCTTTCATAGTCCAAATTTGGTTTCGGTATTTCCATAAAAGTTATAGCTTTGGATGTTAAATTTAATTTGTAAATAATTTGACTCCATTTGGATGTCTAAAATTCCATATATAATTAAAATATTGCACATGAATCATGTTATTTTTCACCAAAATTCAGCATTGTGCTAAACCAATGAAACAAAAGAAAACTACATAAGATAACTTGTTAATCTTAAACATAAAAGCATAAACACCTTACTTAAACGAATGACTATTTATTCAAAATAACTATAAAATGGACATTAAATTGAAAAAAATTAGCTAAATAATTTACTCAAAATGATTCTAAAAATAAACGACACATGATGGTTCATCAATGTTGTTATCAATTATTGCACTTTTTTTCTGTCTTCTTTAGTTTTGTCTCATTGAATTTTCCAAGAAGAGACTTTTAATGAACAGTTAAACATTTGAAATTTCATCATTCTATTTTGGTATTGGTCCTGTCCTCCAAATTTTATTTTGCTTATCATTATTAATACAATTTATTGAAATTTTGCAAATAATAGAAAAGTGTTTAGAGGTGTCAAAATAATTGAGATGTTAAATAATCATATGATTCTTTTGTATTTAAATTTTACTTTTTAAAAAATTAACTAGAAAAGGACGAAAATTCATTAATTAATTAAATGATAAACTCAAAAGAAAGTAAAAATAAATAATAAAAAATAAAATAAAATCTTAAAGCAGGTTTATTGGTGAATTTATTTTCCTTCTAACGTTCTCCTCAGTCCCTTTTGTCATATTTTTATATCAATTAAGATTTTGACACATAAATCAAAATAATTTTTTATCAAAATAAAATAATAAAATTCATATAGTAGATTATATTTTTTTTTATTGCTTATCTCTTTACCTCTAAGGAGAAAAGACTTTTTTTTTTTTTAACTTTCATGGTTCTCAGTGAAATTGAATATAATAGTCTAAAGTTAGATTGTAAGTAAAATTTGATCATTAATTATTTCAATCAATATTCGAATTTGAAATGATTAAAATTTAAAAGAAAAAAAAATTATTCGAATTAAAATTTGAATTCTCCAAAAATTAACCCTTAAGTGAAACTCAATAACACTTGAGTACAATAACTTAATTGGTTAGTAGTTCATAGAAGAGGTGAATATAAAAAAGAAAAATAAGATGTTTATAAAAAAAGACATTAATAATAACTAAGATTATAAATAAATAAATAAAATACTTATATAGTATTATAAAATAATAATCAAAATGAGATAAAAATATATTTCTAAAAGTACATAGAAAATGAGTGAAAGGATTAAATATGTATTTTACTGAAAATTATATTATGTATAAGATTAAATAAATAAATACGGATTAAATAATGAGATTCAAGTAAAAATCTTTAGGAGAATATGGAAGAAATTCAAGAAGAAAACACCAAATCGGTGAGCTCATAAGACCCATTATCATGTTTCAGTTCCCTCTAAACGGAAAGCCTATTTTGTTTTTTCCTTTTTCTTTTTAGTATTTCTCTTTCTTCCACTTGTTTGCAACAAAACAGAATGCCTATAAATATAATGAGTCATCACAATAGTTGAATTCAACACAAAAAACAAAAAGGTGTAAGAGGGGTAACCTATGCCTCCACCTACAAATGCAGGCACACAAAAATTTGGTTGTGGGTAGCCACATAACTTGTGAATTATAGTTTGACACCCCTACCCTACTAATCCAATAATCTCTAAGTGGACTTTCAGTGTCAGAACCTGTATCAGTAGACTCTAGTAGTACACAAAAATTTAAAATAAAATTGCCAATCGGTGAAGTTGCTATCTTTAAATGTAGAGAATAAAATAAAATAAAAAATTGGAGTATATTAATTTTATTCTCTTCCAAAAATATTTTTTTATAAATGTAATGCACAAGTTGTACCAGCACAACCTAGCATTTCCTTTCTTTTTTTTTTTATATCAATGCATACTATATAATTTGACGAAAAAATTTATTTTGCTTCAAATTAGATTTTAGTACTCTAATTTTTTAAGATTAAGGATTTTTTCCCAATCTAGTTTAAAATTTATTTTTTATATTATGTTAATGATATAGAATTACATTGAATAATGGCATAACAATGTTGATTTTAACTATAAAAAGTAAATTTTAGAAGAAAAACTTACCATTTGATCAATGAAATCGATAAAAGAAAAAAAAGTTTTCAAAATCGATTGATTTCATGCAAAATAAAGGATTAAATGAACTAAAGCCTAATAAAAAAAAGTTCACAAACATTACTCTTTTTAATACTAAAATGTATGTCACATTTTTTTTCTTCTTAAAACATGGATCTTTAAAAAAAAAATAACTTTTTGAAATTAATCGAGTTCAAATTCGTTTAGAAATAATCTTTAATCAAATTTTATTTATTTTTAATAAAACTCAAAATTATTGATGTCTATTTCTTTCGATAATATAGAGATTACGACAAATAAAATAAATATTACTTTTAAGATAAAAAATGCGTGTGAGTCATAGTTTTTTTGGGAAGCTATGTCATTTAAAGTTGTCATGTCATCTGTTTCAAATAGAATTTATCCATCATATAAGAATTTTTGTAATAAATTTTGACATTAACGACTAAAATTGATTGTTTTTAATATTGCAAGGATAAAAAACATTTTTTTTATCAAAACTAAAACAAAATTTGATTATATTTATCAAATGGTTAGACTCAAGTAATTAATAAATTTCAATTAAGTAGAAATCATTTTGAAGAATTCAAATTTAAATTCTAATTTGATAGATATTTAATTAGATTTTACTTATTACTTAACTCAACTTGGGGTTATTGGTATGTCAAGTGTGAATAAGAATCTCATGTTAGATGAACAAGTCTATGTTGAAAACTATATTAGTGAAATTACTTTCAAATGACTTAGAGATTTTTAAATAAAAATGTGATGTCCAACCAATTTATATAATTGTTTATGTCTTAATATGATGATCACATGGAATTCTCGTGGTCCCACACATATTATAGTCCCTTTTCTTTAACAAATGAATTTTTTTTTTTTAAATGATGAATACTATTACAAACTCACACAGCTATGAAATTTCTGCTATAAATTTAAAACAACATATTCAATCTAATAATATCATATTTATCGATTAAATTGGTAGTTAAAATCAAAAGGGACCAGTTGTTTTGGAAATAGGAAGGTTAAAAAAAAAAAGACATACATTAGAATTGCATAAAAGAATGGAATCACATGTTATGTTCTCATTCCCTCTATATAAATCTCAAATCTCCATAAATTCACCAACACCTCAATAACATAAAAAAACTAATCAACCAAAACACACACACCCTTTTTCTCCAAAAACACAACAACAAAAAAACCTCAAAATCTAAGAACTTTCAAACTTTGTTCCAATGAGCATGTTAGGCCTTAGAGACCTACTTCTCATAGCTCCAACACCTTCTTCCATTCATCATCATCAACAACAACAAAATCAAAACCAACCCATCTCAACAGATCAAAATTCAAACCACCCTTTACCTTCACCATCATCACTAAGTGTTGGTTTTGGTATTTTCCCACTCCTCACTACCACACCTTGCATTCCACAATCTCAAAACAATGAATCTCAAGAAAATCCAAACAACAACAATTTTTGGAATCTTAGGATGTATCAAGAACCAAAAAAAGGTGTGAGTGTTATCAATGTTGATGATGAAAAAATTAATAATAACAAGATGGTTGTGATGGAAAGTGAAGAAAATGGTGTTTATGGTTCTGAGTATAGAGTGTGTGAAGATTGTGGTAATAGAGCTAAGAAAGATTGTGTTTTTAGAAGATGTAGAACTTGTTGTAAGGGACGTGGATATGATTGTAGTACTCATTTGAAGAGTACTTGGATTCCTTCGACTCGTCGCCGAGAGCGCGAGATCGAGGTGGTCGGTGGTGGCGGCGATGGTGTTGCTAAGAGACTAAAAAGTTTAATTGGGTCATCACAAAATGTTTCTGCAAATTCTCATAGTTCAAATTCTAATGCTACTACACCTAAGAGTTTTGCTACTAGCTCTTGTCACCAAGGTAATTTCAATTTTCTTGTATATTTTATTTCTCTTTTTCAAAAGCTTTTAAATATATCCTAAAGTTTAATTGGATATAATACTGTAAAAAAATTTAAAGTTACTTTTTATATCTAATTAATTTTTAAGTAATTAAATTATTGAATTAATTTTTCCTAGTAGTATTGGTATACAATTTTCTTTTTTAGAAAAAAAAAAGAGTTAGAGAATTTTATATGTATTTTTATTTGATGTTACCTTAGTATTTTATTTATAAAGAGCATTAATTTGTTCATATAATGTTTAATGTGAAATGATTGACAATTTTCACGTAATTTTGGTGTTGCATATTTGATTTGTTTGATCTTAACTAAACAATTTATATTTTAATTTTGTGTTTTGAATTTATTTTGCAAAGTTAAAAAGTAAAAAGTATTTAATTAAGATTGAATGATTATTAGGTGAAATTTATTAGTTGAAATGATGATTTTATTTTATTTTTTAATTATAGATGCTGGTTTCAAAGAGACATTACCAGGTCATGTTCAAGCACCAGCTGTATTTAAGTGTCACAGAGTGACTGCTATTGGAAATGGTGAAGATGAATTTGCTTACTTGGCAACAGTTCATATTAGTGGCCATGTGTTTAAAGGGTTTCTCTATGATCATGGTGTTGATGGCAAAAATGCAATGCATTGTGTTTCAGAATTGCAATTGGGAAATAATTGTAGTGGAAAGAATGGAGAATGTTCTTCTGCAATTGGTGTTCCAACCAATATTAATACTTACCCTGCTTCTGCTACTTGAACATTTTTCTATCAGGTACTCAATTGAATTGTTATTCAATTTAAAGTATTATTTTTAGAATAATTTATAAATAAAAATAGATGATATGTAGATAAAATATAAATATAAATTATTTTTTTTTATTTAATTGATAGATGTTATATTAGACTGTTTTCATATGTAATATAATGTAAATTGATGTCTAAAATTATTTATAACTTTAAATATAATCAACGATACTCTTCAAAAGTATATATTTTAATATTTACAGTTAAAATAATAATTTAATCAATATTAGTTTGATAAAAATAAAAATAAATCAAATATGTATCTTAAAATTTAATTCGTTAAATTAATATTAATTAGATTAATGTCTTCATTATAAAAATAAAAAATTATTAATTTATATTTTTAAAATTTATTCATCGTCAAATTTTTTAAATATTTGTGCAAAGTATACCAAGTAAAATTTGTTGTTTTCAATTATATTAACTCTAAAATGTTCCTGAACTCAATTTGATTTTTGTTTTTAATGAACTAAGGAAAATAACTTTGTGATTTATACAAGGTTTTATGTGGAAAAATGCTAGTTACAATTGCATATCTCTGGGAAAATGCATCACCTCACGTCAAGGTGTGTGCCAAACCAACCACTATCATTAGATTAGATGGTGAAAAGTGAAAACTACATTTCTACACTTTTTCTTTTAATAGGTAAAAGATTAAAAAAAATGTCAAAGGTGAAGTCTATAACGTATTTCTAAAAAAATCTTAATATTTAGTTATTGTTATAAATAAAAGTTAATTATTTTTAATTTATTTAGTATTGTTATTTTTAATATATCTTTTATTTATTGGTATTATTATTATTATTATTATTATTATTATTATTATTATTATTATTATTATTATTATTATTATATCTTTATGAGTTCAACTCGATATTTCAAAATTTACTATACTCATAAACATTATTTAACTAACACTTTCCATTAAATTTTAATTAAATTTTAATGATACTTATAGAAGAGAGAAAGGAATTTGTATCCTCTTGATTCAGAGTTACTTTCTCTAATCATTATAAAAAATAAATAAATAAAATTTAAATTCTTTCTATTATTATAAATAAAAGTTAATTATTTTAAATTATTTTATGTTATTATTTCTAATACATTTTTAATTTAATTTAATGTTGATAGTTGAATATTTAATATTATAAAATAATAATTTAATAAATTTAATTTTCCTTTAAACATTAAATCTATAAAAAATTGATTATATTTAATTAAATTTCTTAATATTTATAAAAATATTTTTTTATATCAGTAATAAGAGAGAGTATTTTATAAATGTCATTTTGAAAAATCAATGGTCAACCACTAAAAAAGGTAGAATTGGTGCACTGCTCGATGTCCATTATACGAGTGTGCATTATTATATTTCCACTACTCATTATATTGTCATCACTATGACATAATGACATTTCCACCACCACATCCCAAACATCCACACTTTAATTATCTATTGCTTACTCCAAGGGGAATCACTTCTCTCAACTTTTTCTCTCTATTTTTATATTTTTAAATAAAATTTATTTTACTTTTTATTGTTTAATAAATATTTTATAAATAACTTTTAATATTTTATTTTATTTTTTATTGTTTAACAAGTATTTCAAGAATTTATTAACATACTTTTTGGCATATATAATTTTAAATTTCATTAGTTTTTCTTCCTGACATTGTCAACTCTCTTAACATCATATTGATCAATCATTATCTCTTAATAGTACAACATGATTTTTCATGTGACCATTCATTGCTATAATTCAATATACAAACCAAGCCCTTTTGCAAAAAAGAAAATATTAAACATTAATTTCTATAATTCAATAACTAGCAATGTAGTTATCTATGTACTCTTTGTAGGGAGGTTTTAATGTCATTTATCAAACACATCTACCTTAGTGTAGACAAAGGTTGTCACCATTTAACTGCAACATTTGTTTGATGGGATTTTTAAATTCACCTCATTTATTTCAAATTGTGGTTGACTTCAACCTTGATGAATGAAAAGACAACCACTATTGTTTCTTGCAATGAAATATGTATCAAACAACCATGTCCCTCACTTTATTTATTGTCTATTACCTTTCCTAAATGGAAATATTTCACCTAACATAGCATCAATTTGTTTAGTGTCCCATCTTGCACATCATATAATAGGAAGAAGGCTATGCACACTCCTAACATAGTTTGCTTAATTTAGTAACCTATTCTTCCTTGCCATATGCTTGTGATGGTTTCCACATTTGTAGCACCACCTTTTTTTTTTATCAAAGATATGTTTCGGTGTTTGATATATGTTGGTGTCAAACATCGACACTTGATTACTTTCAATTAACTTATTTTCCTAAATTATTATTGGTATTGACGTGTCAATGTCGTGTCAGTATTAATATATGTGCATTATAGGTTTCTACTTTTGTTACAAGAGTGAAATATTTTGGATAAGAAAGAGTCCTCCACAGTGTGGACCGTTGGTTTGAGTTGAGACACTAAAGTATTAGAAATGAGGTTTAATATTCGATTCTTATTGCTAACAAATTTTCTTCATGACAAACTAATCACTAACATTTGTTTGTCGAAACAAAACAAAAATCTTGAAAAAGAAAGAGATATAACTAAACTTTTTTTCTTAAACATAATTTTTTTCTATAAACATTTTTAACATAACTTTTTTGTGATAAAAAAGAAAGGTAAGTTTAAACATAACTTTGTTGGTGATTTATTGGACTAATACAATATATAATAAACCTTTTGTATCCCAATTTCAGGTGATGGATAGATCAGTTTCATGAATCACCAAAGGAAGGAAGTTTTATTATGCAGTTTTGTTGAGAAAAATGACCATATATGCTATGGTATTTAATTGTGTAAATTTTATCCTCTAAAAATGTTTATATGCATACATAAAGCTTAATGACCCCATTTTTTTTTATTTTTTTTTTTGCACTAGATTTAGGGACATTGATGTTGCGATTATATTTTATATTCAATGCTTAACATAAGTTATTACTGTAATATCATGTCAATATTAATGAGACATTTTAGGGTCTTTATCACTAGAAAAGCTTTGAAAACTTCCAAGGATAGAACTTAAGTATGTTGATTTAGTGACATTGCATTAAGTTCTTCGTATACTGATGTACAAGATACTTTGAGGTGATATATTTTTGGTTTGAACGTTTGAGATAAAATATTTTTGGTCCGAACGGATGCATGAGATATTTTAAGTCTGAGAGAGGTGAATTAGTAAACAATTATATTTTAAAATTGAATCAATGAGATATTTGAGTTGTGATTAACTGTTTTAAATTATTCAAATTCGGACGAAATTGTAATTGAATAACTAAATAGTAGATAATGTCAGTTCATAGTTCAAAGATTAACTAAAGATGTAACTTGTAAAAATATAAAAATACTTGAAAAATAAAAAATATGAAAAACACAAACTGAACAGATACAGTGTTAATGTCAAAATATTGTGTCACAACATTTTTTTACGCAATGTTCCTAAAGTTTTAATTGTTCAATAAAGTGTCTCAAAAGAAAAACTGTTCAAAAAAGAACTTTTAAATATAAATTAGATAGAC
The DNA here is from genome assembly GCA_002896215.2 of Cicer echinospermum. Classification (NCBI taxonomy): domain Eukaryota; kingdom Viridiplantae; phylum Streptophyta; class Magnoliopsida; order Fabales; family Fabaceae; genus Cicer; species Cicer echinospermum. The sequence continues at coordinate 7,288,424 of PGTU02000006.1, read as the reverse complement.
AACTTCAATAAAAATAAAAGCCCTTGAAAGAGCTTTTGTGAAGGGAAAGAAAAAGGAAAATAATTAACATATCCTTTTCTAGTACAAGATTATTTAATGTGTGATTTTATATAATATGTAAAATGTACAATTACTACTAGGGTCAAGCTCAAGTGATTGGGATGTGAATGTTGTAAGTCCTAGAATATCAAATTTATTTCCTATAAAAAAGATGTAAAATTGTGTCTATCTTTGTAATGATTCTCTCCAACAAAAGTTCTATTTTTGGAAGATACAAAACCATATCATCATGGAACATGCCTAAGAATCATCATATACTTTTTGCACAAACAAAAAGATATTTGTGCAGCACCTCATCTTTTGTACATTTTATTCGGCACCAAATACCATAGGCCTCACTTTGGAGACAAAAATGGTTACATAAGGAATCATTTCCAATGTTGTTTGTCCCTTTTGTTGATTCATTTACAATTTAGGAACATCATTGATCTAAGCTACAACATACATTTGTTGTGACTATAAATAAGATAAATTTCACAAAAGTGAAAAAGGGATGTAGAACATGAAAGTGTGTATCGCCTATCATCACAATATACACTCCATTTGATGCGTCGGTCGCCAAATTGAGAATCATTTTCGATGTACTGATTAGAGCTCGATCATTTTGTTACAACTATACATGGATGGCCACCTGGTGCAAGTCGAATATTTAGGATCAAATTACACGCTTGAAGTGTCCTCTACAAAAACTCTGAAGATGAATTCGCGAAACCGTTTCGAGTAGAGCCTTGGATCAACGGCCGAGATTGAAGTTGCGTCATATTGGAATGATTTGTAAGCATGCTCGAGCTTTTTACTAATATCATAGCCTTGTAATATATCTATGATACCGAAAAAGATGATAATATCGTACAACTCCCCAGTTGGTTCTCCAATTAGCTGGGGAGTGTCGCAATTGCTTTTCCGCAAAGCCATTTCGGCTCGCGCTGGCATGTTTATACCTAATTGAATCCACCTAAAAGATAGAACACAATGCAAAACATTTTAGAAAATGTAGAGAATCCAACTATGAAAACAGGGAAATAGTTCAATGGCAAAAATATTTCATGTTTTGTCTGAAGTTATCTTAAAAATAAAACTTCTGCTAAGATGAGTTGATTGAGTATATACCGACTAGGATCTACAATGAGATGATCCACATTCACTCCTGAAAGACGAGGGCCTCCATCGTCAAATCCGGATGGCGTGCAAGCTCCCGAACTTCGACCGCAAGGTGTAACATTGCCACTCGAAGTTATTTCGCGAAAATGAAGACCAACCAACATACTATAATCCATAATTCTCTCTTGTTCAAGAAAGTCACAGTCCCTAGAAACTTGTCTGCATGAAAGCATGTTTAGAAATTTTACTAACCAACTTCCAAATATTTCATATATTAAATATCAAATCACATAAATCATTTAGTTCATAAATCATATGACTAAAAATTGAAGGCGATAATGCAGCTCATACAAGAATGCAATTCTTTTAGTGAAATCTTCAATTCTGTTTAAAACACTTTTTTTTTTTTGTCATAGGCAGCTAATAAAATGTGCTTCCAAATATTTTCATATCTTAAATATCAACACACATAAATTATATTTAGTTTAGAAATCGAGTAAATGATAACTTTGGTCCATAAGGACCCATTTGATGCATGGGATAGGATAGAGACAAGATATGATATAAAGCTGAATAAGGATATGATAGGATAACCATTACCATATTATGTGTTTGATAATCACATAATAACCAACAGGATAACATTTTTATTTTGTCATGTATATGGTATACATCTCATCATGACATGATATAATATATATTATATTTGAATAACAAAATTATCATTTTGAACAATTACATTTAAATTTTTTTTAATTAACTTATTATATTATAAATTAATTAAAAAAAATATTAAAAAATTAAATAAGTAATGAAATAATTTTATATTTAAAAATATCCCTTGATACTACTAAATAAACAATTTAATTTAAAAAAAATCACGAGTAACCAAATATTCTATTTTATTTGTTATAATGTAAATAAAGATATGATATATATTATATGTAAATGACAAAAATACCCTTGTAAATAAATTATAATTAATTTAAAATTTCAATTAACTTTCATATTTTTATAATTTTGAATATTAATTTATTAAATTATATCAGAAAACAAAACTACCCTTGTGATGAAATCATACATTTTTTAAATTAAGTATTAATATTTTATTTTTAAGTTTAATATCAAATTCTATTAATTATTTTTATATTTTAGATGAAATTTTATAAATTACTTTATATTTTATTATATTTTAAATTATATTTTATAAGAGTAATTGAGTAAATTACTACTATTATCCTATCCTGCTGGTTTCTAACCTATCACATATTTAGGATAAAAATTTCAACAAGAGAGACAAGATATGATAGAATTCTTGATTAACTTATCATATCTTATTGATTCATAAAATATTGGAATCAGACAGGATATGATAACTTATTTCTATCATGTCTCTTATCTTATCCATCAAATAGACCCTAAATATGTGAGGAGTTATGATAGGAATGGGCTGGGCCCCACAAGTGATGAGGGGGATCTCTTAGTAAATAGAGATGAGGTGGGGCCTAAGCAATGGCAAGTATATGTGAGAAAGAATAAGAAAGGGGATGCAGAAAAATAATGATTGCCTAGCTGGCATAGGGAGTTAATATTCCACTAATAAATAGGAATTAATATTCCACTAATAAATAGGAGTTAATATTCCACTAATAAATAGGAGTGTGTGCAGAGATAGCTGGATGGTTTTTTCATTTTTCAGTTACACCTTATAGGTTGGGCAGTAAGAGAATTGTTTTCTCTAACTGAGGAGCATTAGCGCTGGAATCATTTTTTGTTTTCTTATCAATTAATACAATAATTCTTATCAGTCCGACCTGCTACGTTCATGCAAACCAAAATGGACGCAAGAATCACCGGAGTGGAGGAGCGTTTGGGACGTGTGGAGGACAGCATTGAGTCGTTACGTGACTTCATTGGTTCTGAAATTTAGAGGGCTTTGACGACGTCTCAAGACAATATTACAGCGGTTCCCTCGCCGTTAGATGAGTTACGTTTAGCTGCAAAGAAGGTGGAATTGACGGCGTTTACTGGTGATGATCCAGTGGCTTGGATCACTCGAGTAGAAACGTATTTCGACGTACAACGCATTTCGGCAGACGTGAGAATTCAATTGACGAAGCTCAGTATGGAAGGTCCTACGATTCATTGGTTCAATTTATGGCACGATTCTACGGAGGATCTGTCTTGGGAGAGTTTGACGGAGGCGTTGATCGTTCATTTTGGTGGTGGTCGTTTGGAGAATCCCTTAGAAGAATTAAAGGAATTAAAACAATCTGGATCTGTTGAGGATTACATTGCTGAATTCGAATTGTATTCTTCACAGTGTGGCCGTTTACCAGAACAACAGTTTCTTGGTTATTTCATTGGTGGTTTACGTCATGACATTCGTTCTCGTGTGCATACCTTCAGGCCTCGTAATCGTTACTTAGCGATGCAATTGGCTCGTGATGTTGAGAGTGAATTTGCTGCTGTTTCGGGGCAGGGATCTGAATCTGGATCTCGCTACAAATCGGGTCAAGGTTCTTGGGCCCGATTTCAAAAACCTAATTGGGCCAATCGCGAAGGGGAAGAGAACAGATTTGCAAACCCTAACCAGACTAGTAACAATGTGGGTAAAATGTGTACCGGGTTGGGTCCTGGATCTCAAACCGGGTCAACACACCCTCCCAATTCTACTCCTCCTTCACGTCTTAACTCTGGTGACGTTTCACGCCGTCACTCATGCGGCGTTCGCCATTTACCAAGTGCAGAGGTTAATGAGCGTCGCGCGAAGGGACTCTGTTTTCGTTGCAATGAACGATGGGATCCCCTCCATCAATGCGCAACGAAGCAGTTACGATTGATTATCTTGGGTGACGATGAAGTGGTCAACGATGAAGGAGAGATTGTGGTGCTGGAGGCCAAGTCGGAAGAAGAGATTGCACAAGAGGAGTTAGAATGTAAAGGGATGGGAGTTTTCGATGTATCCACCACTCCAAACCAGGTTCGAACAACGAAAATAGAGGACTGTTTGCAAGGTGCGCCTATTTTGGTTCTTATTGACAGTGGAGCCACGCATAATTTCATATCTCCTAAGGTGGTTGAAGCTCTAGGGCTGCCTATGGTACCTTCTACTCCCTTGGGCGTCAAGTTAGGAGATGGTCATCGTGTCCTAACTATGGGTAGGTGTAAGGGAATTCAGATGGATGTGGGAATGGTGCAGATTTGTTTTGATCCTTATGTGTTGGAGTTAGGGGGTGTGGATCTGATTTTGGGAGTTGTTTGGCTGGAAACTTTGGGGAAGGTGACCATGGATTGGAAAGAAATGTCTATGGTGTTCAACCATAAGGGAGTATGGTGAAACTCCTTGGCCAAGCCTTAGATGAGAAGATGGCTACTTTCCAAAGCATCATCACTTCTTCCCGGCTGATAACAGACTGCGAATGGCCTACCTTGATGGAGGTGGTAGGTTCACAAGTGCCTCGTGTCTCAGATCAACAGACTAAGGAGTTGCAAAAGTTGTTAGATCAGTTTGCTATTGTATTTAAAGAAATCCAGGGTCTTCCTCCTACAAGAAACACTAGCCATTCCATTGAACTTCTGCAGGGTGCTGGTCCGGTAAGTGCGAGGCCTTACAAATATTCTCATTTACACAAGGATGAAATTGAAAAACAGATTCAGATCCTTATGCAGCAGGGGGTGATTCGAAACAGCACTATTGCTTTCTCTAGCCCCGTTATTTTGGTCAAGAAGAAGGATCAATCCTGGCGCATGTGTGTAGATTACCGTACACTTAACAAGGTTACAATTCAAGATAAGTACCCTATCCCTGTGGTAGATGAGTTGTTAGATGAGTTACATGACTCGGGTTATTTCTCTAAGATTGATCTTAAATCTGGTTATCATCAAATTCGTATGAAGGAAGAGGATATTCATAAAACTGCATTTCGTACTCATGAGGGTCACTATGAGTTTATGTGATGCCATTTGGCCTTACCAATGCCCCTGCAACTTTTCAATCAGTGATGAATGATATTTTTAAGCCTTTTTTAAGGAAGTTTGTATTGGTTTTTTTTTATGACATACTAGTGTACAGCGATAGTTGGACTGCTCATTTGCAGCACTTGGAGATGGTTCTAAACATTTTGAAACAACATCAGTTTGTGGCTAACGGAAAGAAGTGTGCTTTTGGTAAACACCAAGTTGAATACTTGGGTCATGTCATTTCCAAAGCAGGGGTTGCTGTGGATCCTGCCAAGGTTAGCAGTGTGTTAAAATGGCCAGTCCCTAAGAACGTCAAGGGGGTGAGGGGTTTTTTGGGATCAACAAGTTACTAAAGAAAATTTATAGCTAACTATGGGAATATTGCTAAACCCTTGACCGAGTTGACAAAGAAGGATGGTTTTAGATGGAATGTTGCGGCTGCCGAAGCTTTTGAGAAATTAAAAGTAGCTGTTACAACTGCCCCAGTTTTAGCTATGCCTAATTTCAAATTTCCTTTTGAAATTGAATGTGATGCCTCTGGAAAAGGAGTTGGTGTTGTGTTGTTGCAATCTAAACATTCCATTGCGTATTTTAGCAAGGCTTTTGAATCATCTAGGCTATCTAAATCGGCCTATGATAAGGAGTTAATGGCTTTGGTGTTAGCTATTCAACATTGGAGACATTATTTGTTAGGAAGGCGGTTTGTGGTTTATTCTGATCAAAAGAGCCTAAAACACTTGTTACAGCAACGTATTACCACAGCAAATCAGCAGGAATGGATGGTTAAGTTGCTGGGTTTTGACTTTGAGGTGGTATATAAGGCGGGAGTGGAGAATAAGGTGGCTGATGCTTTATCTAGACAACATGAGGATGCTGAAATTCATGCTCTTAAATCCTATCCTATTTGGCAGCAGAGCAGCCAATTGCAACAAGAGGTATCGAAGGATCCCTAGCTTAAAAGCATTGTGGAGGCTATTCAAAAGGATCTTACTGCTAAACCTGGGTTTTCCTTAAAAGGTGGCATCTTATTCTACAAAAATAGGTTAGTTATACCGGCTAACTCACCACTTATTGAAGATCTACTTAAGGATTTTCATTCTTCCCCTAGTAGGGGTCACTCCGGCTACCTACGCACTTATAGGAGAATGGCAGGCACTTTATATTAGCAAGGGATGATGAAAAGGGAGCAAGATTTTGTGAAAGCTTGTGATACTTGTCAACGTCAAAAATATGTCGCGACTACGCCTAGTGGGTTACTACAGCGGCTACCTATTCCAGTTTTGGTGTGGAGTGAGATATCTATGGATTTCATTACTTGTTTGCCCAAAAGTAATGGATTTGAAGCTATTTTGGTGGTGGTGGATCGTCTCTCCAAGTATAGTCATTTCATTCCTCTTAAACATCCATTTACTGCTCGCTCCATTGTTGCTATTTTTGTGAAGGAGGTGGTTAGACTGCATGGAATTCCGGAGTCAATTCTTAGTGATCGTGATCCCTTGTTTGTGAGTATTTTTTGGAAAGAGTTGTTCAAGCTAGTAGGTACGGTGCTTAAAATGTCTTCGACATACCATCCCCAAACTGATGGCCAAACAGAAGTGATTAATCGCTGTTTAGAGGCCTATCTACGTTGTTTTATTGCAGATCAACCTAAGTCATGGGCACATTGGATTCCGTGGGCAGAACTATGGTACAATACCACATTCCATGTTTCCACAGGGTTTACCCCTTTTGAGGTGGTGTATGGCAGGAGACCTCCAGTATTGGTGCATTTTTTGGAGGGAGAAACCAGAGTAGAAGCTGTAGCCCAGGAGTTAAGAAACAAGGATGAAGCTTTGCGTCAATTGAAAGCTAATTTACTCAAAGCTCAAGAGTACATGAAATACCAAGCTGATAAAAAACGCAAGGCAGTTCAATTTGAGATTGGTGATTGGGTTTTCCTCAAATTACGTCCCCATCGACAGCAATCGGTTGTACATAGAATTCATCAAAAATTGGCTCCCAGATTTTTTGGTCCTTATCAAGTCATTAAGAAGATAGGGCAGGTTGCTTACAAGCTACAATTACTAGCAACATCTAAAATACATCCTACTTTTCATGTTTCTCTATTGAAGAAAGTTGTAGGCAATTATACTGCTACAACTCAATTACCTAGCAGTTTGGAGTCTGACACTGGGGATACTATTCCTGCTAAGGTTTTGTCATGGAGGGATAAGTTTGATGGTGGGCAGCATAAGCGAGAATGGTTGATTCAATGGGAAGGCATGGATGTCGGAGATGCTACCTGGGAAGAGGAACTGCTGCTGAAGAGTCAATTCCCTGATTTGCGCCTTGAGGACAAGGCTATTGTTGAAGGTGGAGGTGATGATAGGAATGGGCTGGGCCCCACAAGTGATGAGGGGGATCTCTTAGTAAATAGAGATGAGGTGGGGCCTAAGCAATGGCAAGTATATATGAGAAAGAATAAGAAAGGGGATGCAGAAAAATAATGATTGCCTAACTGGCATAGGGAGTTAATATTCCACTAATAAATAGGAATTAATATTCCACTAATAAATAGGAGTTAATATTCCACTAATAAATAGGAGTGTGTGCAGAGATAGCTGGATGGTTTTTTCATTTTTCAGTTACACCTTATAGGTTGGGCAGTAAGAGAATTGTTTTCTCTAACTGAGGAGCATTAGCTCTTAAATCATTTTTTGTTTTCTTATCAATTAATACAATAATTCTTTTCATCTAATTCTATCTTATCTCTGCTCTATCAAGTTATCACTATAGTCCTAAATATATCATAATTACAATCCCACCCACAAATGTCTCTTTTGTTGGTAATTTTAAGGACCAAATTGACTAACAAAAGACACATTCGAGGACTAAACAGCTAACTAACGAAAAACACATTCGAGAACCAAAATGACTAACAAAAACACATTTAAGTTCTTTTTTTTATTTTTTTATTTTGATGATATGTTTAAGGACTATCATGACAACTTCTCACACATTTAAGAACCAAAACGATTATTATCCTTCATAAATCATATGACTAAAAATTGCAGGCTAGGCAGCTTATACAAAATATAATTTTTTTAGTGAAATCTTCATTTCTGTTGGTCATTTATAGTTACCATTCACTATCCATCAATGACTTCAAAACATACTTTTTTATCACATGCAGCTAATAAAGTATGATTTATGAAACAAAAACTTGCAACAAAAATTCACCTGCAAAATTCTTGGAACCAAGACTTCTGCAACCGAAATATAAAATTTAAGTCGAGGTCCTTAAGTGTTGTTGTTGGCTCTATATCTGCCTCAGGTTTATTAGTAGTGCGACCGAACGTCGAACCTTTCAAGTCAAACCGTCTGTGAATGGCATATTGTGAACAAAATAGATTTCCCATGATGACAAAGCGAACCTGAAATTTATGAAGAGTGACTGATTAATTATTAATAATAAAAGTTTTATACCAAAGTGAAAGTTTATAATCACCTATGCAATATGCATTACCTTCTTCTGTGCAGTTCCTGTTAGTCTTACACAATGGAGGCCGAAGAACTTTGTTACTAGCGTGTTTTCGAAATCCCGAACGTGTTTATAATAAGCAGGAAGCATTTTCAGAAAAACCTGTAATCATGTAATAATTTTGGATTGAAATGTGATTCAGTAGATTAATGATCTTTATAATGAAAGCATCAAATAAAAACTATCATCTCAAAGTGGACTAATACATATTTGTGACAGGCTTATAAATGTTAGAATGTATAGTAATTTTTGTTCTTTTGTAATGCATATATGTACCGTACTAATGACTCATAACGTTGTTGGATTGGCTTACTTGAACTTATCTAATGACATAAGCACTTGTAAGGCTATTTAAAAGACTTCATAGAAAAAACTTATGACATGTCTATAAGCTGTTTTCAGCTTATGTCCATAAGCTTATGATAACTTATGAAAAGACTTATAGCTAATATTACAACATTTTGAATTTATTTTATCTTTTGTTATAAAAATAACTTATATATAAGCAATTATATAGTAAGAGCTTGTGCTATAAACGCTTAAATTAGTTGTTTATCCAAACAGAGCTTATGTATTATAGGTGAAACTTTTAAAATGAGAGTTCATAAAAAAAGGCTTGTATTATATCTTGCAAATTAAAATGAAACTCACTTTCACTTCTGCTTTCTTCATGGTTTTTATCATATACCGGTCATCATTTGTCAAATAGAAAAAGCTTCCACTTTTTCCAGGTGATGAGAGTTCCCGAAGAGCATCATTTCCACATATTGATATCATGTAATCAGCAGGATCAACTTTGAACAACTTTCTGAGAGCCCTGAAAATATAAATACAATCAAATCAACCATCATGTTCTCTGAATGTAGACAAATAAATTAAAGTTCAAGTTCTAACACAATAAGAGACTATTTTGTAATGCTAGGTTATGAAACCATTGCAATTTTAACCGCGCACATAATGCTTAGTGCCTCAAAAAAAGGTTATAAACTTTCAAGAGAAGCGTATCGGCATTTGATATGAGATTTATGTCCAAATATATACACACACCAGAGATTCGTGTAGTGTTTATTTTAGTATCGAATCGAGATATGACTCATATTTACTGTAAGATACTAACAACCATACTTTGTGCCTCAAAAGAAAGTTTATAAAATTTGAAGATTACTCTCAACAAGTTAACACTTAGCAGATTCCTGTTAGAAAAAATATTTCACCTAATTAAGGCCAAAAGTTTGATGACATAAATAGAAACTGATCATTCAATCCTATGCATACCTGAATACTACCGGACAGTAGTCTTTCCATCTAAATTCGCAAGACGGATGAGGCGGTGTATGCTTGGATCCTTCCGGTGGAAATCTAGTCCAAACTTTCTCTTTCGGATCAAATGCAGAAGACTTCAAATCAAGAGATGCACTTGGAGCAGGTCTTCCAACTGAATGTCTGTGCTATGGTACAAGAAATAAATAACTATGTAGTGAAAATTAGAATTAAGGAAGAAAATTTATTTGCTACAATGTCAAATTCATCATTGCACCATAGTATGGCCAACACTTAAACTAAATTCTTATTCTAGCAAATAGAATACAACAATTATCACTCAAAAAGGAAAAGAAAACCTACATTGTTATTATTATGTACATTTTGCTTAGAGTGACTTATTTAAGTTTATATAGTGGCATAAACACTTGTGAGACTATTTGAGAAAACTTATCGAAATAGTTTATGACATGTCCATAAGCTATGTCATAAGTTGTTTTCAACTTATTTTTATAAGTTTTGCAGAACAGTTTATAAAAACAATTTATAGTTTATATGAAATATGTTTGACTTTACTTTATCTTTTGTTATTGAAATAACTTATACAAAAACACTTCTATGATAAGCGTTTAATGAAGCTATTTATCCAAACAGGGTCTAATTACGCTCAGCTAGACCTTCAAGATGAAAGTAGCTTATGAAAACAGTATATAGCATATATGAAAACAATTTTACTTTATTTTATCATTTGTTATAGAAATAACTTATACATAAAAACTTATATGATAAACACTAAATTTAGCTTTTTATCCAAACAAGGCCTAATTACGCTCAGCTAGATTATAAAAATGAGTAAATTACATGAAAACAACAACAATTCTAATCAGTACCTGATACCTAGTTGAAGATTCAACATAAGCTCATAGTTTTTATGCCCTTTAGATATGGTATCTCCTTGTGTTTTGGGAGCCTTAATTCTCAACTTCTGCCAACTAGGAACCGAATTACCTCCCAACTCATCAAATGCCGATTTCCTACCTACATCAAGACCATTACATCCTTCTTCAGAGCTGTAATTACTAATCCTCCCATCAACAGAACTCCATCTAGTCTTCCTGTTTCCATCACTTCCTTTCTTAGACTGTTTCATCACCTTAGCTTCCTCCAAACCCGAGACACTCAATATCTTCTCCGAAGGATAAATCGACACGTTTTCGCAAGGACAAACCTTACAATCACTCAATTCAACATTGAAAACTTCTTGAGGATCCCATTCAAGATGAGCATCATTAGAACCAGATGGATAATAAGTACCACTTTGTTCCTTAAAATCTTTATTCCAAACACCAACATAAAAACTACCATCACACCAACTAAATGTACCATTCCCTTTAGGATAACCATCTTCCCAACAGCCATCATACCTATTACCATTTTGCCACATCATTGTACCACTTCCATTAAACAAACCATTCAACCATTGACCAATATAATGATTCCCATTTTTCCATTGATACCTACCATGTCCACTTTGCAAACCTTTTTTCCACTCACCATCATAAAAATCACCATTAGGATAACTCTCATTCCCTTTACCATTTTTCATATTCATAACCCAATAACCTTTATATGTATCACCAGATGAACCTATATAAGTACCTTTACCATCCATATAAAAAGTTTTGAATTCACCTTGATATGTAGCACCACTAGGCCAACTAAACCTACCTTTCCCCATTGTAAAACCTTGAATCCATTCACCAACATACATACAACCATCAGTCCAAAGATACTTACCTTTACCATGAGGAAACTTATCAAGCCATTGTCCTGTGTAGAAATCACCATTTGGAAAAATCTTTTCAACAAGGCAAACCTCTTCATCATCATCATCATCTTCATCATCATCATCATCATCATCATCATCACCATCTTCATCATCATCACCATCATCATTATTATCTTCATCATCTACATGAGCTATTGACATTGGTGTGAAAATGATGTTGGCCCTTTTCTTTCCACCTGCTGATTTCTTAACTGTTGCTTCCCAGGCTTTTACAATGCCATTCAGCTCCCTGCTCATTCTCTTGAAAGTCTCCACTTTGAATATATTTTTTAAACTTCAACATAAACTATTCACCTTCGTCCATTCACACCCAAATGAAAAAGATTTGATTTTTCTATCTCATTGAATAAACCCAGATGAAAATAATGTTGCAGAATGCATTTCTGCATCAAACCCAGAAATTAAAATCACCCCAAATTTTTTTTGAAACAAAGACAATAATGCAGGGAATCAAAATTTGAGAAAAATTCAATTTTTTTTTGTTTCTTCTAATGTTGTTTGTAACAACAATAATGGGTTGTGTTTAGATTCTGAAGGGAACAATGGTGATGTTGGGTTCGACGAGAAAACCAAAACGTTTGTTTGGATTTTGGAACTAATGACTTTTTTTTTAATTTATTTTTCTTTGTTGTTTCCAAAATTTTCTTTTTCTCTCTCTTTTTCTTTATTTTTTTGTTTGTTGAATTGGATTGGATTCAATTCTTGGTTCTACGGATTCCGATTTTGGCTCCTAAAAGTAATGATAAACCATACACAATTGAAAGTATGAGACATAATGCTGAAGGTAAAGGGTGTCTTTTTATGCCTTATTTTAGACTGTGAGATATTTGGTACTAATTTTAGTGTCTTTTTTAATCCCTATATTTGTTAGTATTATCCCTCAATTAATGTGTTACATAGATTTACAATGCCACTTGATTTTAAGATTGTTTTGTGTACCTCTTGAACCAAAATAATTCATATTTGGATTTGGATGGAGAGTGACTTAATGTCAGAATCACTGTAGAACAATACAATTTTAATTGAAAAATTATATTTTTAAATTTTTTAAAGGGAACTTTTAAATTTTACGGAAAAAGATAAGTGTATTTATTATAATTAGTTCAATATGTTTTTAGTTACTTTAAATATATAAATTTTTATTTTTCATCATCTCAAAAATTTATTTAAACTTTGATCCGGTTAAATTTTCAGTTATCAATTTTAATTTCTATTTTTTTTTTACAAAGTTTATGTCATGTTCTAATTTTACATTTTTTATGACATACCATTGTTTAAAACTTTTAAAATATTATTAACTTAACTATTTAATCTTTAATTTAATAATTTAATCTTTAATTTAAAGTTATATGTCAATTAATAAATATTCAATATTAAATAATTAAATTATTATATTAATGGTATTTTAAAATTTTATTAACGATTTGTCATGTCATAAAAAAAATTCACTTCGAACATGCAACATAAACTTTTATAAAAAACAGAAATTAAATTGATAACAAAAATTTAAAATTATCAAAGTTGTAAGGAAATTTTTAAAGAAACTAAAAATAAAAATTAATATATCTAACAAAATTAAAAATATATTTAACCGTATTATAATATTGGTCTCGCTAACATATACACTTGAGACACATTTTAGCATTTGTTTGTTTTTTTATTTAAAATTTGTGAGTTTTTTCATAAATAAATAAAAGAGGGAGAGTGTTAAACTCTATTGAAAGAACTTAAGTCAAAACTCCCAACGGTATCCAAACTTTAATACATTACATTACACAGTGTAAATTAGTAAACAAATTAAATTAGTCATGTTCTATTATCTATTTAATAATTTTACGCGAATTAAAACAAAATGTATAAATAAATAAATAAATATTTTTATTAAATTATCTTCCAATATTATTTTTATTTTATTATAAATGAAAAATATTAAATTAAAAATGATATATACAATATTAATTAAAAGGTATTTTTGAAAATATATAATTAATATTATCTGAAAAATTGAAAGTATCAATTATATTATGACATATTATTTTTATAAATAGATCAATTATGGTGAGAAAAAAAAAGTACCATATAGAAATACAATGACATGCTAGAGTCGGGCGATGATTTATTTTTGTTCAACCAAATGTATGTAATATTTCGTTATAAATAATTAGAAATTATGACCCGCGCGCTGCGCGGATATTAATTAATTAATTTTATAAGTTTTATAAATAATATTTTATGTATTATAAATATAGTTATCTTATAATATTACTTTATTGATTTGTAATAATTGAATATGATTAGGAAAATTAAAATGAGGAAAAATCATGTTTATCACACTCATCTAATTTAATTTTAAAAATATTTTATAAAATTCGTATGATAACTTATTATATAGGATAATTGTTTGACTCATTGTACTTTGATTGTTAATTTATTTTTCAACATATAATGGTATTTGTATTTATTTGACGAAATAAAATATAAAATACGAACCCAAAAATAAGATGTAAAAATTTATAAATATGATTTACTATTTAATATTTTTTATTTTAAAAAAATGTTAATGTTGAATTATATTGTAGCGTAGTCTAAATTTATTTGTTTTATTATTATGATATTTTAATTGCGAGGAGCATGAGAAGTTGTTGTAAAAAAAATTATTGAATATATTTAATCAAGAGTTTGAAATTAATTTTATTAAAGATTTACATATACTTTAAATCAATTTTAGGTATTTAAAAGTTTTAGCTAATTGTTTGTGCAATTGAATTATAGTTATGTTGATATATACCAAAAATAAATTTTATTAAAAAATAATTTAATTTTATGCAATACTTAAATTTTCGTTTATTTTTTAACATTCAAATTATCATTATAATAAGAAAAATTAAAATAAAAAATAGCATTCAACTAAAAATATATAATTTAATTGATAAAAATTAAGTGTTAACATATTTTTTCAAAAACACATATATATAGTAAACTTTTGTTGATTATATTTTTTAATATATTCATATATTATAATTTTAAATAAATTTGTGTATTTTAATAATTGGAAGTAACTTTTTTAATAATTTTTCAATATTCTTATTTTATGATTATTTTTTTATAAATTTGTGTATTTTTTCTCAAATAGAATATATATTTTTATTGTATATAAAATGTTACTAAAAAATGGATTGACATAAATTGAAAAAGAAATTATAAATGGATTGACATTAATGAGTAATTGAATTTTTAACGTATAAAATCATTACTCACCATAATTGGAATAATATAATTGTCCATTAAAGGAGGATATTTATGTCGATATTTATGAGTGATTAGGTGATTTTTTTCCATTGATAAATGATTAATAATATTATAAAATAATTTATAATTTATTATAAAATAACTTATAAAATAATTTGATAATAATATATATTATAAATTAGTATCAAATTATAAAATAATTTATAAATTATAAATTTATTATAAATAATTGTAAAATAATTTTATAATTTATAAATTTATAAAATAATATTATTATGAGAGGATGATTGAAGGAGATTAGGCATTGAGAGCATGATTGAGATGGGAGAAAAGAGAATAGGTCCACATCAGCTTTTAGGTGATGTGAAAATATTTTTATAGGTGGATGAAATAGAATGAAGTGACATTCGGTGGTCTGTTTTAAATATATATAATAGATGTGTGAAAGCATCCATGATTTAATTAAAGAGAAATCAAAGACTAAAATGATCTTTTTTTAGAATAAAGAGAGAAATTGAGATCAACTGGGGAGTAGAGACTCCCAACAAAACAAGAATATTTTATTACTCTTATGCGCAAGAAAATCATATATCATTAGATTAGCATTTGATTCACGATTTATGTTACCTAAACTTTCTACGACGATATTGACTTTTCGATTAATATATGAAGTAAAATTAAAATGTACAATTAGTCACTTGAAAGAAAAACTCATATACTCAATTATCTCTTCTAATAAAATTAATAATTACTTTAATTATTAATATTAATTATTTTAAAAAAATTAAAAATAACTTGAAAGAGGGGGAACTTCAACCAAAATGGATTTATACCAAACTTTTTTACCTCAAAATAGAAAATAAAAGCTTTTTTACTTTATCTATTTATTTATCTAAAATAGTTTAGTATGTTATGGGATGAGAACCACTTTGAAAATCACCACAAAAACAAAAGAAAAAATAACACAAAATATATTATTTTTTATATTTTATAAAATAATTACTATCGAAAATTCTCGTCTAATTGTTACAGTTTTAAAAAAAATATAATAATCTAAAACCTAGTACTTAAAATGAAAAACTATGTTAGTAGTTTCTTAAAAAAACTGATTTTTTATAACAGGAGAAACAAATAGACATGAATCAGCTACCAGAACCTTCTAGAACCTTCTAGAACCTTCTGACGGAACAACTCAACTTCTTTGTATATGTGCCATTCACCTCAAGATCTTCGGCAACCCTGATATCTCAATGTACTCCACGTATACGCATTTGATTTGGTCCTTTGTAAGCTCTATCGCTGCATCCCGCCACATCCAATCACAACCCAACATATTCAGATTTATCCATGGAGTAATACTTTTTTTTTCATTCTGTATAAACTATAAATAGAATAAAATATAAGAGAATAACAAATTTCGAAGAGAACTAGTAGTAAAAAAAAAAAGCATGAAAACAATATATATATATATATATATATATATATATATATATATATATATATATATATATATATATATATATATATATATATATATAAAGACTCAAAAAATATCTCAAGCAACTAGTAGTGAATGATAAGGTATAATTACAAATAATGTAAATTTCCATTTAAGAAAGTATCATTTTGTAGGTAGTGTCTCTTGAAGGTATTAACCTCGTGAACTATGTTGGTATTTGAGAACTTGCATATTTAGAATAATTCGATTTTACACTTCAATTGAAACAAAAATTATGACCCCAAAAAAGTAAAGTGTGATGAAATATACTTAGTGTGATTATGGTTTTATTTAATCTTAGTAAAGTGTCAATTGTTACACATCTCATATTCGGAATATGATATTCCAATTTCTATTGCCTTATTCAAAGCTTGTAAATTATTTCGTATGCATTCAATCAAAATAGTATTATTTCAAGTTAGTCATACTCTATCATAAGTTAATATATTCATACATTCCCCTGCATTGTATTATAGAGGATGATACTCTATTTGATATTTGTGTTATCATTCCTTATTAAAGAAAGAATACTATTATTATATGATGTTCTTTTCTCAACCACAATTAATTACGACGGTGTTTGGAAACTTGCATATTTAGACTAACTCGATTTTACACTTCAATTGAAACAAGAATTAGGACAAAAAAAGTAAAATATGATGAAATATACATAGTGTAATTATAATTTTGTTTAATCTTAGCAAAGTGTCAATTGTTGTACATGTCATATTTCACTTTCTATTGCCTTATTCAAAGCTTGTAGCTTATTTCGTATGCATTCAATCAAAATAGTATTACTTCAAGATATCCATTCTCTATCATAAGTTAGTATATTCATACATTCCCCTGCATTGTATTATAGAGGATGATACTCTATTTGATATTTGTGTTATCATTCTTTATTAAAGAAAGAATACTATTATTATATCATGTTCTTTTCTCAACCACAATTAATTATGATGGTGTTTGGAAACTTGCATATTTAGACTAACTCGATTTTACACTTCAATTGAAACAAGAATTAGGACAAAGAAAGTAAAATATGATGAAATATACTTAGTGTAATTATGATTTGGTTTAATCTTAGCAAAATGTCAATTGTTGCACATGTCATATTTCACTTTCTATTGAACTATTCAAAGCTTGTAGCTTATTTCGTATGCATTCAATCAAAATAGTATTACTTCAAGATATCCATTCTCTATCATAAGTTAATAGATTCATACATTCCCCTGCATTGTATTATAGAGGATGACACTCTATTTGATATTTATGTTATCATTACTTATTAGAGAAAGAATACTATTATTATATCATGTTCTTTTCTCAACCACAATTAATTATGTTGGTGTTTGGAAACTTGCATATTTAGACTAACTCAATTTTACACTTCAATTGAAACAAGAATTAAGAAAAAAAAATTAAATGTGATGAAATATACTTAGTGTAATTATAATTTTGTTTGATCTTAGCAAAGTGTCAATTGTTGCACATGTCATATTCCACTTTCTATTGCCTTATTCAAAGCTTGTAGCATATTTCATATGCATTCAATCAAAATAGTATTACTTCAAGTTAGCCATTCTCTATCATAAGTTTATATATTCATACATACCTGTTGGATTTTGACTTTCAAAAACTATTTAAAATTCACAATTTATGCCACCGAAGATATTACTGGGTTGAGTCGCGAACTAGGTCGCTCTCTTTAAGATGTTTCGCGGCACTGCCCAAATTGTGCAAGGCAGACTATCAACCACGAAGTCCCCAGGATAAAACAGCCCAAATTCACTGTATCGGAGTTCCACTGCACCGTGGAAAACCGTTCTAGAATTACACCCTCAATATGGCAGTTTAAGCCATTCTCAATATGACAATTAAAGTCACTCTCAATATGGTACTATGACCATTCATAACTACGGTATAATAACCGCTCAAAAAGACAAAAAAACGAATGGACTACGGCATAATAACCGCTCTAAAAACAAAGTGATTACGGCATAGCAACCGCTCTAAAACAAAAGAACTACGGCATAACAACCGCTCAAAAAACCGAAAGAATTACGGCATAACAACCGCCTTAAAACCGAAGGGACTACGGCATAATAACCGCTCTAAACCGAAGGGACTGCGGCATAATAATCGCTCTAAAACCGAATGGACTGCGGCATAATAACCGCTTTAAAATCGAAGGGACTGCGGCATAATAACCGCTTTAAAACCGAAGGGACTGCGGCATAATAACCGCTTTAAAACCGAAGGGACTGCGGCATAATAACCGCTCTAAAACCGAAGGGACAGAAAGAAAAGGGAGAAGTGGCTCGAAAATTAGGCGAGCAGAATATAGGAGGGAGAAAAGAGAAAGTTGGGAAAAGCATCCAACTTTGGTGTACTTTTAACAATAGCTTGAAACTCATTATATAGTGATGGAAGCAAAGTCACATATGTTTTCTAAACAATGTGGGACTTTAATATGTATAGAATTGAAACTACACAAAACATGATAGTTTTTCAAAGTGGGATTTCAAAAAAATATTCTTACCAATGTGGGACTTGAATTTTAAAAAACAAGTTTCTTTCCAATTAAATTTACAAAAAATATTTCTTTCCAATGTGGGACTTCAACACATTTTTAAATTCACACTATAACATACATATGTTCCAACAATCCCCCACTTGAATTTAAAAAAAAAGTTTCTTAAAATAGCATCAAGTTAAAAAAAATTTCTTAAAATAGCATCAAGTGCTTCTATAAGATCATGCATAAACAAAGGTGTCTTTCAACTTGAACCTTTGCATAGCGAGTAAGATTCAGATTCAACAAGAGTAACCGTAGTTTTGAACTCTATCTCTGACATCAAACCCACACACAACCTTTTCATTAGGTGTATTCTAAAAAGCTTGTGCATTTAGGGCCCTGCACGTGTATCCTAGTCTAGTGAACGCTCTAGGAATTCTGCCTCGAAATTCCATAGGAAGCGGCCCCCACTTCCACATTCACGTAGGTGAGTCTATCAAGAGTACTCATGTAGCCACTAGGTACCCCACTCCATATAGAGTATAGATCTCATTAAGAGTTTCTATTATCTCATCATTTTATCGCTTCAGGAATCATGCTTCTCATATAAAACATAGCATGTTCATCTCATATCACTATGACTTGTTATTACCCATTGAACCTAATTCTTTGGATCTCCAGTCTTTTAGGTCGGGTTACCATCATAAGTGACTCATTTATCTATAGGCATTAGTCCCATCCTTTTGGATGTATTTTGGACTTTCTCTCTAGCTAATCCTTTCGTTAAAGGATCAGCTAAATTTTCATCAGTGCGTACATGATCCACTATAACAACTCATTTAGAAAATAACTTTCTAACAATGTTGTGCTTACGACGAATTTGTCGTTTCTTATCGTTGTAGTAACGATTCTCAATCTTCGCAATAGCCGCGGTACTATCGCTGTGGATCAACGCATCTGTCATAGATCTTTTCCATATAGGGATCTCAACTAGCAAACATCTCAACCAGCTTGCTTCTTCACTAGTAGCAACTAGAGCTATCATTTCAGACTCCATAGTGGACTGAGCCAATATCGTCTGTTCTTCGATTTCCAAGATACAATACCACTCACTATATTAAATATAGTCATCGATTGCTTTGGAGTCATCTGATAAGATGTTCCAATCAGCATCATTGTATCCTTCAAGGATAGTAGGAAATCTTCGATAATGTAATCCGAGACTCATGGTCCTTTTCAGGTATCTCATGACTCTTTCCATAGCGTGCCAATGCTCCATACTAGGTCTACTAGTAAACCTGCACAACAATCCCATGACATAGGCAATGTCGGGTCTAGTACAATCAGTGGCATACCTGAGGCTGCCAATGATGCTCGCATATTCAGTTTGTCTAACACCTTCACCAGTGTTCTTGAAAAGTTTCACACTTGGATCATATGGTGTGCAAGCAGGTTTACAGTCAAAGTATTTATATTTCTTTAGGATATTTTCAACATAGTGAAATTGATCCAAAGAAATTCCCTTTTCTGACCTAGTAATCTTGATTCCAAGGATTACATTTGCTTCTCTGAGGTCTTTCATATCAAAGTTGTTACACAACAATGATTTCAAAATATTTACAGCATGAATGTTTGAATCAAATATGAGTATCTCGTCTACATAGAAACATATGATAATGCAAATGCCATTTTCAAATTTGTAGTGAATACATTTGTCACTTTCATTCACTTTAAACTCATTCGATATAATAAAGTTATCAAACTTTTCATGCCATTTCTTTGGAGCTTATTTAAGACCATACATGGATTTATCTAACTTACATACCCTGTATTCTTGTCCTTGAATTACAAAACCTTTAGGTTGCTCCATAATGGATTTCTTCTTCCGAATCACCTTTTAAAAAAGTTGTTTTAACATCCATTTGGTGTGTCACCAAGTTAAGAATAGTTGCTAGTGATGTAAGTATTCAAATGGATGTCATTCTAGTGAACGGTGGAAAAGTGTCGAATATATATATATTTTCTCTTTGTCTAAAACCGTTGGCTACAAGGTGTGCCTTGTATTTATCAACAGATCCATCGGGTTTTAGTTTCTTTTCCAAAATCCATTTACAAACTATTGGTTTGCAACCAAGAGGCAAGTATACTAAATGTCAGGTTCGGTTAGACTCTAGAGAATCCATTTCATCGTTTATAGCTTCTTGCCATAGATCTGCATCCAATGATTACAGAGCTTCTTTCAGATTTGCAGGATCCTCTTCTAGATTATAAGCCATATATTCTGGTCCATAATCTATTTCGTCTTACTCTCTTACTCCTTCGAGTTTCTATTTCGTCTTGTTTGTTGCTTTCAATGCTTCTTGTCACATGAACTTGACTAAGCTCTCTACCCCCACTATTTCACAGGAACTTGACTAGGTTCGCTGCCCCCACTATTTCTCGATTTAAAGGGGATTTATTTTCATAGAAGTCAACTTCATTTGACTTTATGATCACTTTTGCGTTTAGGTCATAAAATCTATACGCTTTGTTCTTTACCGCATACCCAATGAATTCTCATTCATAGGCTCTACTGGCGAGTTTAACTCGCTCGGGATCGGGGATTCTGACATAAGCCAGACCACCCCATGTTTGAAAATAAGACAAGTTTAACTGACTTTTCTTCACTATCTCATAAGGAGATGTTTTGTTTTTAGATTTAAGAACTCTATTCAAAACATAGCAAATAAACAATATATTTTCTTCACACCAATTAGATGTAGTACTAGAGTTAAACATACTAGCAACAACTAGTTCAATAAAAGTTATATTCTTTTTTCTTTTCAACTTTACCATTCACTTCAAGTAATTATGGTGTAATTGTTCCATGTATAATTCCAAACAATTTATAAAACTCATTTAATAAACTAAATCATACTTGGAATCTCTTAATCTTAAAGATCCTTAACATGTTAAGCGTTTCACTTTTATTTTTCATTTCTTGGTAACGTCTCATCAAGTTCACATATGTCAAAGTGTAATAAATCTAAAGACTTAGATTCTCTAACTACATATTTATGTGAACTCTTTGTTATTTTAGCTTGACTATAAAAATCACATTTTTCAAAATCATTTAACAATAACTTTAGAATTAAAACTAAGTTACTTAATTTTGAAATCAGATGTGTTCACATCACATAGTCTAGCATGTCAAAATTAAAATCACACAACATGTAAGCATAAACAGACATTTTATTGATTTCAACATTCAAACAAAAGAGACATATTAAATTTCAATGTTTAATTTAAATATGCCATGAATGACGTACCTTAATAGCTTATCTCATGAATTATCTTCTGAATTCTACGGGAGTGTGCCTCCACGTCCATGAATCTATCAGCCTCCATGTGCCTCCACGGATATGTCAACCTCCATGTATCAGACATCTGATACTCTCTGATACTCTAGGAAGCAATCACAACTTACTTAGAGTATCTCAAACATATCTCGCAATATTGCTAGAACTATAATAGTTATACAGATCATCAGCAAGTCGATTAAGAATATAATTCTTATCATTATTCTCCCATGGGTTAATTCTCCAACTGTTTTATCCTTTTCTATTTGTTTCAAACTGAAACAGTTTATCGAAATGAGAGGCAACATAACCAAATCCAGTAATCTCTTCGGTTGACATGGCAGAACGAAACGTCTTAAAATTGTTGGATTTTGAATTTCAAAAACTATTTAAAATTCACAATTTATGCCACCGAAGATATTACTGGGTTGAGTCGCGGACTAGGTCGCTCTCTTTAAGATGTTTCGCGGCACTGCCCAAATTGTGCAAGGCAGACTATCAACCACGAAGTCCCCAGGATAAAACAGCCCAAATTCACTGTATCGGAGTTCCACTGCACCGTGGAAAACCGTTCTAGAATTACACCCTCAATATGGCAGTTTAAGCCATTCTCAATATGACAATTAAAGTCACTCTCAATATGGTACTATGACCATTCATAACTACGGTATAATAACCGCTCAAAAAGACAAAAAAACGAATGGACTACGGCATAATAACCGCTCTAAAAACAAAGTGATTACGGCATAGCAACCGCTCTAAAACAAAAGAACTACGGCATAACAACCGCTCAAAAAACCGAAAGAATTACGGCATAACAACCGCCTTAAAA
Organism: Cicer echinospermum; assembly: GCA_002896215.2. Lineage (NCBI taxonomy): Eukaryota > Viridiplantae > Streptophyta > Magnoliopsida > Fabales > Fabaceae > Cicer > Cicer echinospermum. The sequence continues at coordinate 7,265,236 of PGTU02000006.1, read as the reverse complement.
CCGAAGGGACTACGGCATAATAACCGCTCTAAAACCGAAGGACTGCGGCATAATAATCGCTCTAAAAACCGAATGGACTGCGGCATAATAACCGCTTTAAAATCGAAGGGACTGCGGCATAATAACCGCTTTAAAACCGAAGGGACTGCGGCATAATAACCGCTTTTAAAACCGAAGGGACTGCGGCATAATAACCGCTCTAAAACCGAAGGGACAGAAAGAAAAGGGAGAAGTGGCTCGAAAATTAGGCGAGCAGAATATAGGAGGGAGAAAAGAGAAAGTTGGGAAAAACATCCAACTTTGGTGTACTTTTAACAATAGCTTGAAACTCATTATATAGTGATGGAAGCAAAGTCACATATGTTTTCTAAACAATGTGGGACTTTAATATGTATAGAATTGAAACTACACAAAACATGATAGTTTTTTCAAAGTGGGATTTCAAAAAAATATTCTTACCAATGTGGGACTTGAATTTTAAAAAACAAGTTTCTTTCCAATTAAATTTACAAAAAATATTTCTTTCCAATGTGGGACTTCAACACATTTTTAAATTCACACTATAACATACATATGTTCCAACAATACCCCTGCATTGTATTATAGAGGATGATACTCTATTTGATATTTGTGTTATCATTCCTTTTTAGAGAAAGAATACTATCATTATATCATGTTCTTTTCTCAACCACAATTAATTATGATGGTGTTTGGAAACTTGCATATTTAGATTTTACACTTCAATTGAAACAAGAATTAGGACACAAAAAAGTAAAATATGATGAAATATACATAGTGTAATTATGATTTTGTTTGATCTTAGCAAATTGTCAATTGTTGCACATGTCATATTTCACTTTCTATTGCCTTATTCAAAGCTTGTAGCTTATTTGGTATGCATTCAATCAAAATAATATTACTTCAAGTTAGTCATTCTCTATCATAAGTTAATATATTCATACATTCTCCTGCATGGTATTATAGAGGATGATACTCTAGTTGATGTTTGAGTTAATATTCCTTATTAGAGAAAGAATATTATTATTATATCATATTCTTTTCCCAACCACAATTAATTATGTTGGTGTTTGGAAACTTGCATTTTTAGACTAACTCGATTTTACATTTCAATTGAAACAAGAATTAGAATAAAAAAAGTAAAATGTGATGAAATATACTTAGTGTAATTATGATTTTGTTCTATCCTAGCAAAGTGTCAATTGTTGCACATGTCATATTCCACTTTCTATTGCCTTATTCAAAGCTTGTAGCTTATTTCGTATGCATTCAATCAAAATAGTATTACTTCAAGTTAGTCATTCTCTATCATAAGTTAATATATTCATACATTCCCCTGCATTGTATTATATAGGATTACACTCTATTTGATATTTATGTTATCATTACTTATTAGAGAAAGAATACTATTATTATATCATGTTCTTTTCTCAACCACAATTAATTATGTTGGTGTTTGGAAACTTGCATATTTAGATAACTCGATTTTACACTTCAATTGAAACAAGAATTAAGACAAAAAAAATAAAATGTGATGAAATATACTTAGTGTAATTATGATTTTGTTTAATCTTAGCAAAGTGTCAATTGTTGCACATGTCATATTCCACTTTCTATTACCTTATTCAGAGCTTGTAGCTGATTTCGTATGCATTCAATCAAAATAGTATTATTTTAAGTTAGCCATTCTCTATCATAAGTTAATATATTCAAACATTCCCCTGCATTGTATTATAGAGGATGATACTCTATTTGATATTTGGGTTATCATTCCTTATTAGAGAAAGCATAATATCATTATATCATGTTCTTTTCTCAACCACAATTAATTATGTTGGTGATTGGGAACTTGCATATTTAGACTACTTCGATTTTACACTTCAATTGAAACAAGAATTAGGACAAAAAAAGTAAATTGTGATGAAATATACTTAGTGTAATTATGATTTTGTTTAATCTTAGCAAAGTGTCAATTGTTGCACATGTCATAATCCAATTTCTATTGCCTAATTCAAGGTTTGTAGCTTATTTCGTCTGCATTTAATCAAAATAATATTATTTCAAGTTAGTCATTCTCTATCATAAGTTAATATATTCATACATTCCACTGCAATGTATTATAGAGGATGATAATCTATTTGATGTTTGAGTTAATATTCCTTATTATAGAAAGAATACTATTATTATATCATATTATTTTCCCAACCAAAATTAATTATGTTGGTGTTTAGAAACTTGCATATTTAGACTAACTCGATTTTACATTTCAATTGAAACAAGAATTAGAACAAAAAAAGTAAAATGTGACAAAATATACTTAGTGTAATTATGATTTTGTTTAATCTTAGCAAAGTGTCAATTGTTGCACATGTCATATTCCACTTTCTATTGCCTTATTCAAAGCTTGTAGCTTATTTGGTTTGCATTCAATCAAAATAGTATTACACAAGTTAGTCATTCTCTATCATAAGTTAATATATTCATACATTCTCCTGCATTATTATATAGGATGATACTCTATTTGATATTTGTGTTATCATTTCTTATTAGAGGAAGAATACTATTATTATATCATGTTCATTTCTCAACCCCAATTAATTATGTTGGTGTTTGGAAACTTGCATATTTAGACTAACTGGATTTTACATTTTAATTGAAACAATAAATAGGAAAAAAAAGTAAAATGTGATTAAATATACATAGTGTAATTATGATTTTGTTTCATCTTAGCAAAGTGCCAATTGTTGCACATGTCATATTCCACTTTCTATAGCGTTATTCAAAGCTTGTAGCTTATTTCCTATGCATTTAAACAAAATAGTATTACTTCAAGTTAGCCATTCTCTATCATAAGTTAATATATTCATGCATTCCCTTGCATTGTATTATAGAGGATGATACTCTATTTGATATTTGTGTTTTAATTCCTTATTAGAGAAAGAATACTGTTATTATATCATATTCTTTTCTCAACCACAATTAATTATGTTGGTATTTGCAAACTTGCATATTTAGACTAACTCGATTTTACACTTCAATTGAAATAAGAATTATGACAAAAAAAGTAAAATGTGATGAAATATACTTAATGTAATTATGATTTTCTTTAATCTTAGCAAAGTGTCAATTGTTGCACATGTCATATTCCACTTTCTATTGCCTTATTCAAAGCTTGTAGCTTATTTCGTATGCATTCAATTAAAATAGTATTACTTCAAGTTAGCAATTCTCTATCATAAGTTAATATATTCATACATTCCTCTGCATTGTATTATAGAGGATGACATTCTATTTTATGTTTGTGTTAATATTTTTTATTAGAGAAAGAATATTATTATTATATCATATTCTTTTCTCAACCACAATTAATTATGTTGGTGTTTGGAAACTTGCATATTTAGACTAACTCGATTTTACACTTCATTTGAAACAAGAATGAGAACAAAAAAAGTAAAATGTGATGAAATATACTTAATGTAATTATGATTTTGTTTACTCTTAGCAAAGTGTCAATTATTGCACATGTCATATTCCACTTTCTATTGCCTAATTCAAAGCATGTACCTTATTTCGTATGCATTCAATCATAATAGTATTACTTCAAGTTAGCCATTCTCTATCATAAGTTAATATATTCATACATTCCCCTGCATTGTATTATAGAGGATGATACTGTATTTGATATTTGTGGTATCATTCCTTATTAGAGAAAGAATACTATCATTATATCATGTTCTTTTTTCAACCACAATTAATTATGTTGGTGTTTGGAAACTTGCATATTTAGACTAACTAGATTTTACACTTCAATTGAAATAATAATTATGACACCAAAAAAGTAAAATGTGATGAAATATACTTAGTGTGATTATGGTTTTATTTAATCTTAGCAATGTGTCAATTGTTGCACATGTCATATTCCACTTTCTATTGCCTTATTCAAAGCTTGTAGCTTATTTCGTATGCATTCAATTAAAATAGTATTATTTCAAGTTAGCAATTCTCTATCATAAGTTAATATATTCATACATTCCTCTGCATTGTATTATAGAGGATGATATTCTATTTGATGTTTGTGTTAATATTTTTTATTAGAGAAAGAATATTATTATTATATCATATTCTTTTCTCAACCACAATTAAGTATGTTGGTGTTTGGAAACTTGCATATTTAGACTAACTCGATTTTACACTTCATTTGAAACAAGAATGAGAACAAAGAAAGTAAAATGTGATGAAATATACTTAGTGTAATAATGATTTTGTTGAATCTTAGCAAAGTGTCAATTATTGCACATGTCATATTCCACTTTCTATTGCCTTTTTTTTCCAAGCTTGTAGCTAATTTCGTATGCATTCAATCAAAATAATATCACTTCAAGTTAATCATTCTCTATCATAAGTTAATATATTCATACATTCCCTTGTATTGTATTATAGAGAATGATACTCTATTTGATGTTTGAGTAAATATTCCTTATTAGAGAAAGAATAGTATTATTATATCATATTCTTCTCTCAACCACAACTAATTATGTTGGTGTTTGGAAACTTGCATATTTAGACTAACTCCATTTTACATTTCAAAAAAAGTAAAATGTGATGAAATATACATAGTGTAATTATGATTTTGTTTAATCTTAGCAAAGTGTCAATTGTTGCACATGTCATATTCCACTTTGTATTGCCTTATTCAAAGCTTGTAGCTTATTTTATATGCATTCAATCAAAATAGTATTACTTCAAGTTAGCTTTTCTCTACCATAAGTTAATATATTCATAAGTTTCCCTGCATTGCATTATATTGGATGATACTCTATTTGATATTTGTGTTATCATTGCTTATTAGAGGAAGAATACTATTATTATATCATGTCTTTTCTCAACCACAATTAATTATGTTGGTTTTTGGTAACTTGCATATTTAGACTAACTCGATTTTACACTTTAATTGAAACAAGAATTAGGAGAAAAAAAAGTAAAATATGATGAAATATACTTAGTGTAATTATGATTTTGTTTTATCTTAGCAAAGTGTCAATTGTTGCACATGTCATATTCCACTTTCTGTTGCGTTATTCAAAGCTTATAGCTTTTTTCGTATGCATTCAATCAAAATAGTATTACTTCAAGTTAGCCATTCTCTATCATAAGTTAATATTTTCATAGATTCCCCTGCATTGTATTATAGAGGATGATACTTTATTTGATATTTGTGTTATCATTACTTATTTGAGAAAGAATACTATCATTGTATCATGTTCTTTTTTCACCCACAATTAATTATATTGGTGTTTGGAAACTTGCATATTTAGACTAACTCGATTTTACACTTCAATTGAAACAAGATTTAGGACAAAAAAAGTAAAATGTGATAAAATATACTTAGTGTAATTATGATTTTGTTTAATCTTAGCAAAGTGTCAATTGTTGCACATGTCATATTCCACTTTCTATTGCCTTATTCAAAGCTTGTAGCTTACTTCGTATACATTCAATCAAAATAGTATTACTTTAAGATAGTCATTCTCTATCATAAGTTAATATATTCATACATTCCCCTGCATTGTATTATAGAGGATCATACTCTATTTGATATTTGTGTTATCATTCCTAATTAGAGAAAGAATACTATCATTATATCATGTTCTTTTCTCAACCACAATTAATTATGTTGATGTTTGGGAACTTGCATATTTAGACTAACTCGATTTTACACTTCAAATGAAACAAGAATTAGGACAAAAAAAAAGAAAATTGTGATGAAATATACTTAGTCTAATTATGATTTTGTTTAATCTTAGCAATGTGTCAATTGTTGCACATGTCATATTCCACTTTCTATTGCCTTATTCAAAGTTTGTAGCTTATTTCGTATGCATTCAACCAAAATAATATTACTTCAAGTTAGTCATTCTCTATCATTAGTTAATATATTCATACATTCCCCTCCATTGTATTATAGAGGATGATACTCTATTTGATGTTTGAGTTAATATTCCTTATTATAGAAAGAATACTATTATTATATCATATTTTTTTCCCAACCAAAATTAATTATATTGGTGTTTAGAAACTTGTATATTTAGACTAACTCGATTTTACGTTTCAATTGAAACAAGAATTAGAACAAAAAAAGTAAAATATGATGAAATATACTTAGTGTAATTATGATTTTGTTTAATCTTAGCAAAGTGTCAATTGTTGCACATGTCATATTCCACTTTCTATTGCCTTATTCAAAGCTTGTAGCATATTTCGTATGCATTCAATCAAAATAGTATTACTTCAAGTTAGCCATTCTCTATCATAAGTTTATATATTCATACATTCCCCTACATTGCATTATAGAGGATGATACTCTATTTGATATTTGTGTTATCATTCCTTATTAGAGAAAGAATACTATCATTATATCATGTTCTTTTCTCAACCACAATTAATTATGATGGTGTTTGGAAACTTGCATATTTAGACTAACTCGATTTTACACTTCAATTGAAACAACAATTAGGACAAAAAAAGTAAAATATGATGAAATATACATAGTGTAATTATGGTTTTGTTTGATCTTAGCAAATTGTCAATTGTTGCACATGTCATATTTCACTTTCTATTGCCTTATTCAAAGCTTGTAGCTTATTTCCTATGCATTCAATCAAAATAATATTACTTCAAGTTAGTCATTCTCTATCATAAGTTAATATATTCATACATTCTCCTGCATGGTATTATAGAGGAAGATACTCTATTTGATGTTTGAGTTAATATTCCTTATTAGAGAAATAATACTATTATTATATCATATTCTTTTCTCAACCACAATTATTAATGTTGGTGTTTGGATACTTGCATTTTTAGACTAAGTCGTTTTTACATTTCAATTGAAACAAGAATTAGAATAAAAAAAAGTAAAATTTGATGAAATATACTTAGTGTAATTATGATTTTGTTTAATCCTAGCAAAGTGTCAATTGTTGCACATGTCATATTCCACTTTCTATTGCCTTATTCAAAGCTTGTAGCTTATTTCGTATGCATTCAATCAAAATAGTATTACTTCAAGTTACCCATTCTCTATCATGAGTTAATATATTAATACATTCTCCTGCATTGTATTATATAGGATGATACTCTATTTCATATTTGTGTTATCATTCCTTATTAGAGGAAGAATACTATTATTATATCATGTTCTTTTCTCAACCTCAATTAATTATGTTGGTGTTTGGTAACTTGCATATTTAGACTAACTCGATTTTACACTTTAATTGAAACAATAAATAGGAAAAAAATGTAAAATGTGATGAAATATACATAGTGTAATTATGATTTTGTTTCATCTTAGCAAAGTGTCAATTGTTGCACATGTCATATTCCACTTTATATAGCGTTATTCAAAGCTTGTAGATTATTTCGTATGCATTCAATCAAAATAGTATTACTTCAAGTTAGCCATTCTCTATCATAAGTTAATATATTCATGCATTCTCGTGCATTGTATTATAGAGGATGATACTCTATTTGATATTTATGTTTTCATTCCTTATTAGAGAAAGAATACTATTATTATATCATGTTCTTTTTTCAACCACAATAAATTATGTCGGTGTTTGGAAACTTGAATATTTAGACTAACTCGATTTTACACTTTAATTGAAACAAGAATCATGACCCCAAAAAAGTAAAATGTGATAAAATATACTTAGTGTGATTTGGTTTTATTTAATCTTAGCAATGTGTCAATTGTTGCACATGTCATATTCCACTTGATATTGCCTTATTCAAAGCTTGTAGCTTATTTCGTATGCATTCAATTAAAATAGTATCACTTCAAGTTAGCAATTCTCTATCATAAGTTAATATGTTTATACATTCCCCTACGTTGTATTATAGAGGATGATATTCTATTTGATGTTTGTGTTAATATTTCTTATTAGAGAAAGAATACTCTTATTATATCATATTCTTTTCTCAACCACAACTAATTATATTGGTGTTTGGAAACTTGCATATTTAGACTAACTCGATTTTACATTTCAATTGAAACAAGAATTAGAACAAAAATGTGATGAAATATACATAGTGTAATTATGATTTTGTTTAATCTTAGCAAAATGTCAATTGTTGCACATGTCATATTCCACTTTCTATTGCCTTATTCAAAGTTTGTAGCTTATTTCGTATGCATTCAATCAAAATAGTATTACTTCAAGTTAGCCATTCTCTATCATAAGTTAATATATTCATACGCTCCCCTGCATTGTATTATATAGGATGATACTCTATTTGATATTTGTGTTATCATTCCTTATTAGAGGAAGAATACTATTATTTTATCATGTTCTTTTCTCAACCACAATTAATTATGTTGGTTTTTGGAAACTTGCATATTTAGACTAACTCGATTTTACACTTTAATTGAAACAAGAATTTGGACAAAAAAAGTAAAATATGATGAAATATACTCAGTGTAATTATGATTTTGTTTCATCTTAGCAAAGTGTCAATTGTTGCACATGTCATATTCCACTTTCTATTGCGTTATTCAAAGCTTATAGCTTTTTTCGTATGCATTCAATCAAAATAGTATTACTTCAAGTTAGCCATTCTCTATCATAAGTTAATATATTCATACATTTCCTTGCATTGTATTATAGAGGATGATACTCTATTTGATATTTGTGTTTTCATTCCTTATTAGAGAAAGAATACTATTATTATATCATATTTTTTTCTCAACCACCATTAATTATGTTGGTGTTTGGAAACTTGCATATTTAGACTAACTCGGTTTTACAGTTCAATTGAAACAAGAATTAGGACAAAAAAAGTAAAATGTGATGAAATATACTTAATGTAATTATGATTTTGTTTAATCTTAACAAAGTGTCAATTGTTGCACATGTCATATTTCACTTTCTATTGCCTTATTCAAAGCTTGTAGCTTATTTCGTATGTATTCAATTAAAATAGTATTACTTCAAGTTACCCATTCTCTATCATAAGTTAATATATTCATACATTCCTCTGCATTGTATTATAGAGGATGATACTCTATTTGATATTTGTGTTAACATTCCTTATTAGAGAAAGAATACTATCATTATATCATGTTCTTTTCTCAACCACAATTAATTATGTTGGTGTTTGGAAACTTGCATATTTAGACTAACTCGATTTTACACTTCAATTGAAACAAGAATTAGGACAACAAAAGTAAAATGTGATGAAATATACTTAGTGTAATTATGATTTTGTTTAATCTTAGCAAAGTGTCAATTGTTGCACATGTTATATTCCATTTTCTATTGCCTTATTCAAAGCTTGTAGCTTAGTTCGTATGCATTCAATCAAAATAGTATTATTTCAAGTTAGCCATTCTCTATCATAAGTTAATATATTCATACATTCCCCTGCATTGTATTATAGATGATGATACTTTATTTGATGTTTGTGTTAATATTCCTTATTAGAGAAAGAATACTATTATTATATCATATTCTTTTCTCAACCATAATTAATTATGTTGGTGTTTGGAAACTTGCATATTTAGACTAACTCGATTTTACATTTCAATTGAAACAAGAATTTGGAACAAAAAAAGTAAAATGTGATAAAATATACTTGTGTAATTATGATTTTGTTTAACCTCAGCAAAATGTCAATTATTGCACATATCATATTCCACTTTCTATTGCCTTATTCAAAGCTTGTAGCTTATTTTGTATGCATTCAATTAAAATAGTATTACTTCAAGTTAGTCATTCTCTAACATAAATTAACATATTCATACATTCCCCTGCATTGTATTATAGAGGATGATACTTTGTTTGATATTTGTGTTATCAATCCTTATTAGAGAAAGAATACTGTTTTTATATCATGTTCTTTTCTCAACCAAAATTAATTACAAAATAAAATTGAAATAAATAATATGAATGAATTAAGCATACCTTCATCTTAACATGAATGGATTAGAGAATTGTTTAGTGGCTTCTCAAACACTAAAAAAGGAAGTATCTAAGTCAACTAAGAAAATAGATAATTTCTAAGTCATATAGATTGTACAATAAGGCCCTCTAGATTATAAACTACTTGTCTATTGAACTTCAATGTATGACTGGATTCAAACTTTTTCCCTTGAATTCATACAAGTTAAATTAGCATAATTTTTTTGTCTAATTCAAAAGAACTAAATAAAAGGGATTTAATCATATAAATTTTATTGGATTTAATCTAAGAGTTAGATTTAAAATTTATTTATCCATAATGCTATGCTTTTTAATTCTTAATACTAAAATTTTACAAATGTTTGAGGAAACAATTGTGCAGTAGACAATCTACACCTAAGTCCCTGTCTTCGTCAAATTGACAAGATGATATAATCATTTAGACTTATTTTTTTATTTTTTGTTGATAACTTTCACTGTTATACACTATGCATTTGTCTTTATAAACTTTAGTTGTTTACAAATTTTTTAGTTATGATTTTTTCTCTCTCCTCGATGACTTTCTTAATTAATGGTGTTGCTATTGTCTAATTAATCAAAATTAGATTGTGACACACGCGTTACGCATGTAACGCACGCATGTGTTGATATATTTTTATATTTTAATGTAGTTATTAAGGTCTAACTTAACTGACAAATATTCGATATTGTTATATTATATATCTTGTCACAATTTTGAATTCAGAATTTTGTAAATATAGATAAATTTATGTTGATCTTTACCATTCACTTTGCTAAAAAAAACACTTAAATGTAATTTGAAAGAAAAACACATATACTACAAAATTAGAGTAAAGAAACATAGAACAATCCACAACAAACTTCAACAATATCTTAGGGTCATAGTTTTTTCTTCAGCATAGAAGTTGGAGGCTTTGAATTCATCTTGGACTTTTAACCATCATTTTCAAATTTTGTAGGAGGTTGAAATGCATATAGGAAGAGCTCATTTTTTTTTTATGAAATGAAGATCTAAGTAAACTCCAATCTAACCAAGATGATATATTAAAGTTTTCGGTGTCTGACACGTGTCAGTATCAGACACGAATACGATACCATCTCGATAACATTTAATTAAATCATTTTTTTTTCAAAATATTATCGATGTCAGTGTTACACTATCCATGTCTTAACAACAAAGTCTCCTCCATGATTTATAATGACATAATATTTAGTAGTGCATACATTTGGTGGTCTGGATGCCCAATCAATTGCATTGTTTGAAATAGCTAGTCAAAGAACAATGAAAGAAAATTAGCAAAAAAAAAGCTATATTAAGCAGTAAGTAGCTAGGATGCAAATTCTGCAGTGCTTTCTAGGAAACTACAAACGGATCTTCAATCAACTTTCGCTCCCCCACTCTTGCATACTAGTAAATCGAAGAGTCTCCAAGGAGGAAAATGGTTGAAACAAAGCAGAACTACTACTTCCATAGAACTTAGTATCCGGTGAAGATAAAGAAATAACTAATTATGATTGTGTTGTTATTTAACTTGTATTTTTGAGTGATTTATTTAAAGATAAGTTGTCGCAACTTAAAATTTTAAGTGTTTTTCGAATTCAATGAAGTCGCCACCAAAATTTATTTAAAATAGGAAAAATATTGAGAAACCCTTAAAAATAAAAAATAAATGACGTTTAAAACCAAAATTTGAGTTCGAGAGTCTATTATGTGTATGAAATATATTAGCATCCTACAACATCTGTAAAATACGGTTACCTAAAATTAATTGTAAATATAAACTTATATAAATTTATTTCTCATTTTTTAAATGCAAATATAATCTTGTTTTAAAAATAATCTAGAGATAAAAGTGTATTTAAAATATTTATAAAAAAATTATGATTATGTTTGACAAGAGTGCGATATTGCTCCTACTTATCTTCTGGTGCGATTGACAAATCAAAGCTACGTAGTTCTTGGATAGAAAATGCGGATGTATTGATTATTTTTAAAGAAAATTTGTTTTGTTGTTTATAAATAAGGTTATTTGGATGAAAGAAAATAAGTCTATTTAATTTGAATAATTATTTTATAATACAAATTTTAAGACTATCAGTTGTATAACTCGTGTCTCGAAAATGCAAGGATTAAAAAGATGTCTCATCTAATTAGTGTGTTTAAGAATAATTTTATTATTTTAGTTATGAAAATAAGTTTTAAAACTACAAGTTGTACTACTTGTGTTATAACCACTCAAAGATTAAGAAGAAGTTACATCTAATTGATCACTTTAAAATAATTTTTATATAATTATTAATTTATTAAAAATAAAAAAAGAGTTTTAGAAATATTATGATATAACAATTTATGTCCACACATAATCTGAAACAAGATTTTATTTGATTTTATTTTCGGCAAGAACTTTTTATAAAATTTAATGATTTAATAAAAAGTAATCATATCATATTTTATTAAAAAATAATTATTATTTTATAGCATAAGATAACCAAACTATCACAACTCAGGTGTCTTAAACTAAGATTGACAACCAATCTTTTTACTAAAAGATTATTAAAATTTTATAGCTTAAGATCACCAAATTATCACAACACAAATGTCTTAAATTAAGATTGGCAAAATGTAACATCTCAACCAATCTTTTTATCTAAATTGATTTTAAATAAAATTGATAATAAACTTAAGAATGAATTTAGATGTATATAAATCCATTGATAGTTGGGGTTGGTTGTATTTAACCTAAGACTTAAAAGAGAATAAGATAATTATTGTTATAACATAAAATAGAATTAAAATAATTAATTAAAACTAAAAAAAAAAAAACTAAAACAGAAGTAAACTAAAAAGGCTCTATTTAAAAATTTTTAAGCTTGATCTTACTAAAATACCCTTAAGTTTACAGTAAAAACAAAAAAAAATCACAATCTGAATTTTTCAGGAACAAGTAATTTTTTTTTTCAGAAAAATCTCATACCCAAAATTTTCAAAAATGAAATTTCCGGAGTTTCAAACGGAAATTTGAAATTTCTAGGAGTTTCAATCGAAAATTTCGTTCGTTCCTGAATGAAATTTTCGGTACAGTTTTTATTTTTAAATTTTACTTTTTTCTTTACATTTTTTCCAGTGAGGACCAGATGAGCGAAAAACACCGTTGTGCATTATCGAGTTCGACCTCCTACACAATCTAATAGGAGAACTGTCGTTGAGAAAATGAGAAAGAGGAATAGATAAATACAATAGGAGGATTATAATATTCTACTTGAGTTTGAGCAACTAGATCTTGCGTTTGATGATCAAGAGAAGCATCAACAACACCAAGATAACATGCATCGCCATCAACAGCCTGAACAACCTCTACTTCTTGGAGTTCCTTACGATCTTTCCTTCTTTAAAGACTATGAGCATCACATCGCAGTTAACATGTGAAATGGACAGATTAATAAATAATTTATTTTATTACATAGTATAATATAATATAATATAATATAATATGTATAGTTGATATATTTATAGTATGATTTATTACAAATTTGATTTTAGGAACTCAAACGCATGAAATGTATAGTTTAGTTTATACAAAGCTGATTATAGTATAATTTATTACAAAGTTGACTATAGTATAGTTATATATACATATATACAGTATAACTCATTAGAGTTTAATGAATTAACCGTATATTTATAGTATAATTTATTGTGTATTATTTTAATTAAACAGAATAGATGTGTCTTGAAAGTTGTTTCAAATGGAAAAAGATAAGATAAATTCATTGATATTAGATATGTATTACCTGCTCAGATAGATCAATAGATTACTATATATATACGAGTTATGTCATTTGCAACGATATAATTTGCACATGATTGACAGTAATCTCATGTATGCTTTTGCTGATAGATGGCACACAGAGACTAGCTTATTTCACCTGCCATTTGGTGAAATGACTATTACTCTTGACGATGTCAGGGGTCTTTTGGACATACCATGTTATGAATAGTTTTTCACACCTCCCACTAATGTGAATAAAGATTTGGTCATTGTGGCTGCCGTTTAGTTATTAGGAGTGCTTCATATAGTTTTGAATGGTTAAAAATTGTATTCTTTAAGAAACTTTGTGAAGGAAGATTCGATTGTACATCGAGGGCATACCTACTTCATTTGGTAGGGTGTACCATAGTAGCTGATAAAAGTTTTACCCTTGTATCTGCAAAATATTTGTTTCTTTTTCAAGACCTTGATACTTGTGGTAAATGGACATGGGGACCAACTGCTCTTGTTGTTTTATATGACTATCTTAGATATGGTACATTACCTGCAACGAAGCATATTTGAGGATATTTATCTCTATTTCAGATACTATTATATTATTTTTTATACTTATAATATTGTTATTTGATAAGATGCTTATTTAATTATTTGTATTTTTTTATTATTATTTACAGACATGGATTTATGAACATTTCCCTAACATTTGTAAGCGGGACATGACTGAGCCTATATCTTCAATGTCACAATATTTCGATGGACTGCAAAAAAAAAAAAAAAAATTGGGGACGTTGCATACTACATAGCAAAGTTGGATGATTTGGGAGATACTGATATTATTTGGACGCCAAATTACGATGAGGACTCCACAATAGAATTTCAGTCAGTGTCGATGTTTACAGAGTACATTCATTGGTGTTCCACGATGGTACCGTATTTACCATAATGGTGGATGCAATAGTTTGGATATACTTAGCACATTCCTCCTACACCATCGATGCTCGTTGTACGTGATGTTGCTGTTGAATAGAGTATGTATAGGAACTATGTATGATCTCTTCGTACTAAATTGCATCCAGTTGCATATTCATACGAGTCTGTTGAGGGATATATTTAGTGGTACTATAGGATATCTCATCCTTGAATGACCACTTATGTTGTTGCAGAACCTCCATACTTTGATGTTCCTTGCTAGTGTTGGTCCTAGTTATGATGCTGGTGCTGATCTTAGTTATGATGCTGGTGCTGGTCCTAGTTATAATCTTGGTGCTAGTCCTAGTCATGATGTTGGTCCCGATACTACTCATGGTGAATAGTATACTTGGTATCAGCTAATGGGTGGTCTTATACAACATAGTTTAGATTCACATAGGCTAGATCCTGAAGATGAGATGCATGACTTATTAGAGAAAGCTTTACACATACCTAGAGGAGGAGATTATCATTAGTACTATAGTTGTATTTTTATTGTCTTGTTTTATTATTCAGACTTATTGTAAGATATATGCCTCCTTGACTATGATTTTGATATAACTTCCAAACATACAATGTATATGCATTATCTGATTAATCTAATAGTTTGAGTTGAGATACATTTCAGGAAAGAATCAAACACTACACTTGGACAAATCTTGGATCTCAAGCAGTCAAGCAAAGATTGATCATATCATACAAAGCTTGAAGATTATGTGTAAATGTGTTTATTGTCCATAGTGTTTATTAGTTAGATTCATCATTATGATTTCACACATCTAATATTTGCCAATTAAAACTGAAATCATAAAATAAGTATGTTAATCAATCAATTGGTTAATTGATTTTCTGAGTCATAGAACCAAGTTTTCACTAAGTTAATCGATTAGCAAATCGATTACTTAAATATTTTTATTAGACATGTGTTCTATGATTAAAGGAAATCGATTGGACAATCGATTGATATACTTTTCTTAAGTTACAAGTTTTCTACTAATCAATTGGTTAATCGATTTTCTGATTCACAGAACAAAGTTTTCACTGAGTTAATCGATTAGAAAATCGATTACTTAAATGGTTTTATCAGACCTGTGTTCTATGATTAAAAGAAATCGATTGGATAATCGATTGCATAAATGAATCAGTTCATCATTTATCAGAAGCATACTGCATAATCGATTGACACATCGATTGTAATTAAATATCTGAGTTACAGGGACAAATCAGTCGATTGGAAAATCGATTTGATTAAGTGTCTAAGTTACATGGAGAAATCAATCGATTGGAAAATCGATTTGATTGAGTGTCTGAGTTACAGGGAGAAATTAGCCCATTGCCAAATCGATTATGTTAGTAAAAGTGAATCGACTGAGTAATCGATTGTTTGATCTCACATTTTGAACAAAACAATTATAATCGATTATTCAATCGACTATGATATAAACTTAGTATCAGTTTCTGATATATGCATTAAAAACATCGATTAGAAAATCGATTAGTTCATCTATTTCAAGAATTTCAAGAAAAACAAGAAACGCGAAATCGATTAGGAAATCGATTGAGTTGGTAATACGCATTAATAAAATCGACTGGGAAATCGATTTGTCTGAAGTTTTTCTGAAAACTATATAAACTGAATCAATCACAATTTTTATAAAATATAGAAATACATAGAAAGAACTAAAAGAATCTCATTGACTGTTCAAACAATACACTTTGAGAAAAACTATTATAACTCACAAACATCATTGGCAAATACTTAGTGTGAGAATTCATTGTGATTGAATCAAGTACTTTAGTCTTTTTGAAAGAACCATCTTTGTAAAAGAAAGTGTGTGGAAATCCAGTATTGTGAAACTGGTGGTCATCTTTAGAGCGTGTGTGATCATCTAAAAGAGATCTCAATCTGATCTTGCTAGAGCTTGGTGATTAGTTCTTAAGGATAGATTGGTTGTTGTTGTAGATTGATGTTGAGTTAGATGTATAGGCATTGAAGTGCTGGAAAGTCTGTAAACGTACTCAAATCATTTCTAGTAAAGGCTGAAATCGGTAAGTGATTTCAGGACTGGATGTAGACTATCGAATTGATAGTCAAACCAGTATAAAAATCCATGGTGCACACTTCTCTATCTCTATACTCTTTATCTTGATAATACATGTGTTCTTGAATCTCAGTTTTGAATAAATTTTTGAATCTATTATTGTTAAATTGGAATTAATATTAAACAAGTTGGTTTTAATATTAAGTGCATCACTTAGGAAGGAATTAGATAATCTAGTAAATAATATTGTATACAACTTCCTAAGGATAGAGGTCATTCCACCAACACTTATTTATTTAAACTTATTTATTTAGACTTATCTCGTTTGACTTATTATTCATACTTTGCTTTGTTGCTTTAGACTTATCTCGTTTTGTATATTATATGAATGGATTTTGTTGCAAAAAGGAATGTGAATTACAGAGGAGACAAACTAAGTAATTGAAAACTGCATATATATGAAATAAAATTTTTAAATCAAAAGTGTCAATCATTTGTCAAAGACATATAATCTAATGTGTGTTTTGAATCCCTTCAGCTTTTTGTCTTTTTTCCTCTTCACACCACCTTTTGTTTTGATCTTATCTAATGGCGTACACATTGATATTGTCTCTAGATATGCTATTTCACGCAACTTGCTTTTCAATTCCCTCTTTCGAAAAATATTAACTATTTTCCATGTTTTCTAAATTATGAATCATTTTTCCAATAAGATAATTATTTTCCAACTATGAATCATTTTTCAATTTTTCTTCCTCTAGATCATTATTCATGATTAATTTCCTCCAATGAATATGAACATTATCCAATCAGATTGGAACACCTTTCAATTTGTATCATGTCATGTCACATGCACAAGGTAATTCATGATTGTTTCTAAGTATACAACAACACACAACTTTGTCGTTATCGACATAGCAGACTCTCTTATATTCACGTAAAGTATCAGCTAAAGCTTTTCTGGATACAATGTTGAGGTAAAACCCCAAATTAATATTTTGATATTTACAAATAAACGTTAATTAAAGACTCTAATTATGATTCTATATTATGTGTTAATTTAACATGTGCTTTTGAGTGTATATTTTAATGAAAAACTTATATATACACATATAAAAATATATCAACACCCAAATCCCAAAAATAATATGTTGACACATCACATCCTTATATGCCATATAACACTAATTTTGTCAGATCGTTCAATAGTATGATGTGACACCTTTAGCATTCATTTATTTGTATTCCACATTCTAGTGATTCTTTGTCTATATCTCTATAATTTAATAAAAAACAATAAAAATATAACTCTCATTACAAACTTGATTTAATTGTTAATTACTTTTTTAATTCATTGCATATAAAATACATCACAATATTTTAATTATATTTTATTAATTAAAATATAGCAACCATAAATTACCACAAAGTATATAAAAATATAATAATCACATAGAAAATCAATAATCAAGCTTATGCACAAACAATTCAATGAAGTTTAAATTAAAATAAATAAAAAAATATTAAAACACTAACAATAAATTAGCAAACCTTTGTACAAAAAAAAAAAACCAACAGAATATTTTTTTAAAATAAAAATGTTAAATTATACATTAAGTATTTTCAAATTAATATATAATTTATGTTCTTTTTTATTTTATTAGTGCTCAGATACATATTATATTCCTTTAATACAAATAAAGTATTTGTCTAAATAAATTGTTCATGAAAATAAAAACACTAATTTCAAAATATTAAACTTATAGATTGAATAAAGCATAAATCACAGCATAATTTCAATTGACGACAAAAATAATCAAAATCAAGTAATGATTTCTTATCATGCCCAATATTATTTCATATTTTTGTTGTAAAAAAATAATACTTTGAGTTTATTCATTATATACAGTCTCCAAAAAGAATAATTAAATCAAAATATTTTTGAAAGAAACACGTAACATAACACCTCTAATTAATAATTAGTTACCGAAAGTTTGAGTGCAAATGAGATATGAAACATAAAATATAAGAAATAATAGTTCATTCAATTAGACAAAAAAAGAATAAAGAAATAATAGTACTCGAGATAAAAAGTAAAACAAAAATAAAAATAATGATTATATAAAAACCAATGCTTACAAATATGTCTCAAATAAATGATTGCAAAAATATATATTATATTTTTTATAGGAAAAAATATCCTATAATAATTGAATGTTTAAAACAAAACAAAATGTATACAAACAATCACTCATCTTTTTTAACAATATTTTTAGAGCGAAAATCACTCAGTTTACTTAAATCTTTTTAAATGAGTATACAAACACTAACTCATCTTTTTTTAATCATATTTTTTAGAGTAAAAATCACTCACTTTATTAGAAACTTTTCAATTGTTTCTATTCCATTTATTCTTTTGTTATACAACCACTATTATTATAAACTAAGAAACTTACAAATTTGAAACATTTTTTTCGATCAGATTGATACATTTATACATCATAAGTATCATCACCTTCAAACTTTTTAAAAAATTTATACTGAAATAATATTTTACAGATTACATCCGCGCAACGTATGAGTTATATTCTAATTATTTTGTGACGGAAGATTAAAAGTAACATAACAACCTTAAGTTTTATCAAATAAAAAAAATAGCATTAAAAGTAATCAATTTTTCAAATTATGTATATAATTAGTGTTATATATGTATTTATTTGATGAAATGCAATATTAATTTGTTTATTTTGAGATATTTTATAAAATTTAAATTGATGATAAAATATTCAATAATTGTCAAAATTTTAATGTTTAGTGTTGAAAAATATAATATCATTGGTCAAATTTTTCATTAATAAAATAGCTACAAAAATTAAGTTCACATTATTTTTAACTTTAATATTTGACCATCGTTGATTGATAGTGTGAAATGGATTTAGATCTTATCATATCAAATTTATAGATATATATAGACATTCTTTATAATCGAAGACTCAAGGTAGAATGATACATTAATAGCAAAGATGTGATGAAAGTGTGAAAGAATGAAGGATGATTGCAAATGACTGCTTGGATTTTTTTTCTTATGTATTAATCAAGTATTGAAATGGGCATAGATTCCCCATTGTTTCTCTCTAGTGCCTATAAAATGACTCAAGATAGAACATAACATGTATGCCTAATCTGTGTTGATAATTTATAGATAGAAAAGTTTCTTAGTTGTAGAGAGGTTTGATCATACTAATGGAGAGACAACTTTTCCATGCAATGAGTAGACGATGTGTGACTTCATGAAAATAAATCTATATTTACAATTGATTTATAGGGATAAGTATAGTTAGAATTGGGGGAATAGTCTTACATAAAGTACAAAGAAGAAATTGAGGAGCTGTGAAAGTGATGAAAGTGGGAGAATAGTAAAATTATTTTCATTAGTAATTATTGTTTGTTGATTTTCAACAGAGATATGATGTGGTTTGCGAAATGCCAAAGCTAAATAGAGGTATGAAAAATGTGAAATGAATTGTAGAGACTTATAAAGGATGCCATATAGGAATATAAGTTTGTGGATTTTCAATAGAGATGTGATATGATGTGTGAAATGTAAAAGGAGGTATGAAAAATGTAAAATGAACCGTAGAGACTTGTAAATAATGCCACCTAGAAATATAAGTGATGTAACACATAAGTGTGTTAAAGTGTCGATAAATAAAATTTGAAGTTTTAATATATTAGTATATATATATATATATATGACACATGTTAGAATATTAAATATATAATTTTATATTGAAAATTGTGCATTTTTATTTTTTGAAAACTTTATATTTCATTTTTTTTCAAAAGATAATTATTATTTATAGAAATTTTTCATGATATATAATATATTTTTCATGGGTAAAAAGGATCATATTTTGAATGCCAAGTAGTTTTGTATGTGGAGGTTACTTTTTGAGGAAATTAGATGTTGCATTTCTAAACAATAAGTTTTTGAAGAAAAAAATTGATATGGAAAGGTAAAAGTGAAAATTGAAAAGCCACACCAATTATACTTGTATCCCCTTTATTTGTAGAGATTATATTAAAAGATTATAAGATACCACGATGCCGCTAAATTGAGCGGGAGAGTGTTGCTTCCCATTGTCATTGACAACAACTTTTACATGTGAAACATTTTCCTGCTCATTTTTTCTTATTTTGAGGGGAAAAAATCTTATTGAATGGTTGACAACTTTTATTCAATTTAATTATTTAGATAACTCAATTTAAAAACTAATTATTACATTACTTTTTAGAGTTTAATTTCCATGCACCGCTTGATGTAAAATATTTTATATAGTCGACACATCATGATGAATTATTTACCGACTTAATATTAATTATTGCAAAACTCATAGATTATTAATGATGTAACGATTATGATTGATTGATACTATAAAAACTATTTATATTAATGTTATATCCAAATACTACTTCAACTCTGTTCTAACCCCAATCAACACTTTGAATAATGAATCGGTAGATACACCGATTAATATCCCTAAAAAAAATATGTGTTCTCTAAAGATATCTCAAAACTCATTTTAGTATGGTACCAACGTTTTGAGAATAAAGATTGTGTCTTAAATAACGATATATTCATCAATTAAATTTCTTTCTCTTTAAATTCATTTTATTATATTCTTAATTACTATAAATTTGTATTCTATTCGAATAAATTTTTGGATTTTAAGAGTATAAAACAAATCATTAATTATATCTTAATTTTTTAAAAGAACCATGATTTTTAAAATAAAAATAAAATATTTAAAAGATCAAATATCAAAGACAAAAAAAAAGAGTACTTAAATGAATCCCTTCCAAAAGTAACTGATTTTTTACATTTTAAATAATAATTAATTATTTTTTAATCCATATTAGTTAAAAAATGTCAGATATACAACTCTTACATTAGTCTAACTGAGAGGACCAAGTATATAGATGAAAAAAGATTTGAGAGACTATTGTGTAATTTTTAAAAAAAATTAGCTGCAATAGCATCACAACTATAATTTAACACTACATTAACTATATTTATCCACGTTTCTATACACTATAAAAATTTACGACTTAATCGAAATTTGGAATATAAAATGGGGCCACACCCACAAACTCACAAATGTGAGGCTTGAAATGATTAAAGCCTTACCTCATTAGTTATTACATTGTTCGTGTGCATAAGGCCCTTGTCTTACCTTATCCTATCTATATTTTTTATTTTCCCCCTTTTTCTATATATATCTCTCACTATCTCTCTCCCTCCCTTTTTCCTTGTCCCCTAATCTACATTTTTTCTCATTTCTCACTTGGTTCTAAATTAATTAGTTAAACCCCTACATTTCTAACACATATATTCAATCCACTTCCTTTTATTAGAAGAATTCAAGTATTGCATCTTAGAAGAAACCGCATTCGAACTATAAAGTTTGAAAGCAACATCAATTTCCTGTTGTGCAATGGCGCCAAAGATGGGAAAAACAAAATCTCACAAAGCTAAGGGAGAGAAAAAGAAAAAAGAAGAGAAAGGTTCATATACTAACTATACTTCTTTTCATAGCTTTTTAATATCACTTATCCAAAGTCCATATATGCATTCGTTCAAAGCGGTTGTAGAACTAGAGAAAGAGAGCATTTTATTTATCTTTATAGTCCCCTGCCTCAAATATACATAAAAAAAATCTCTGCATTTAATTCAAATATAAATAAATATCAATTAATATATCTATATTAAATAATTTTAAAAATACTCTTATAATTATTAAATTTGATTTATTTAAAGTAAGAAGATGGTAAAGTCAAAATTAATAATTAATATTATAATCATTCATGGTTGATATTATTCATTTTATTCTTTAAAGTGTGTTATTTCAATCTAGATGAATAAAATTTATAATTATAAATATTCAGATAATATCGATATATTCATTATTCTATTGTGCTAAAAAATGTTAATTACTAACCATATATTTAGTACAATTTTTTCTAACCATATATAGTTTGTACTTTTTCTGTTTGAAAAATTGTTGAGGACAATTTCGACCTTATTGAAAATAGGCAACACTAAATTTTTTATTTTCTTTTATTATAGGTATAGATGACTAGTTTAATATATACATATATATATATATATATATATATATATATATTTCATGAAATCAAGAAAAGTTAAATACACTGAATTATTATTCTTAATAAATGTAAAAATATGTCTTTGTTTTTATTGTTTTGTTTTAAAAATGTCTATTGTTTATAATTTGAGCTAAGTGTCTTCAATTTGGTTGGGTTATGAAAATTTCCAACGTTATATCTTTTCAAATTGCACATGATAATCATAATTACATGATTCATTACAGTTTTGCCAACAGTTATTGAAATTACTGTAGAAACACCAGAAGGCTCGCGAGTTACCCTTAAGGTATGGACAGTATGAATTAATTCCAACTTCTTTATCTTTTTGTTTAGTGAAATATTTGTCTTTCATCTTTATCATGTTTTAAACTTTAAGGTACTTAAGTTAATTTATCCTTTTAATAGAAATGCACTGCGCCATAATTCAATTGATAAATGACTGAATTATTATATTAAATATCATATTTTTAATAGTAATTATACAATCTCATCAATAAATAAAAAATAACAAATGAATATCATATAATTATTTAAATATAACTATAAACTCATAATATGTGTGTACATAGAGACCACTGATGGATCTTCATAGAGACATAGGATGGCCACCGCCACCCCAAATTCTCCAATAATTTTTAAAAAAATATTATTATTTTTATTTTATTTTATAAATAATGTTATTGAAACACATTTTAACATAAAATGAGACACAAATACAGTAATGTGTATTGGAATATAAATACAAAACGTGATCTTCTTTATTTTACATAGTATGGTATTTGTGTCAATATTTTGTATTAAGTTTTGTGTTCCAATAACATTACTCTTATTTTATAAGATACATTTAAGTTATAATTTGATCAACAAAAATTGATGATATGGATCAAATACATCAATTTTTATTGACCAAATTATAACTCAAATATCTATTATAAAAAAAATCGGAGAAAATTGTTTATACAAAAATAACTACTATAATTATAAAATAAACTAAAATTTTCAACTTAAATTCAATTTCAATCTAAATTCCAATTATGTGAGTTGTGAATTTTATCTAGATATATAATTGTGAATTTTATATAGAGGTATAAAAATCAAATCAATGATCATATGATTCCAAAAATTTAACCAAAAACTAATTAAATTAGATTCATATTTTTTTATGAGTTTGAGTCTAAGTTGAACTAAATCAATAAATTCGACATTTATTGATTTGAGATATAATT
Source organism: Cicer echinospermum (assembly GCA_002896215.2). Classification (NCBI taxonomy): domain Eukaryota; kingdom Viridiplantae; phylum Streptophyta; class Magnoliopsida; order Fabales; family Fabaceae; genus Cicer; species Cicer echinospermum. Next base: position 7,241,069 of record PGTU02000006.1, on the reverse strand, counting down.
TCACTTAATTTTAAAATAGATTGCATAATAGTCAAACCAAATTCTTATTTTTATTAACATTATGTCAATATTGATATCTTAAATAATATGTTGTATTTAAATGTATTTTAATAATTATTTATATATAGGCTAAATACTACTTGTGGTCCCTTAACTTAATTTCAATTAACGTTTTAGTTCTTTATCTTTTTTTTTTCTCCCGATTTGGTCCTTTATTTTAATTTTAAGTGACAATTTGATATTTTATGTTTTAAAATATCAACAATATTATCCTTATTTTTTGCAAAAATTCATAAAAAATTTCAAACAAAACTCATAAAACTAATTATCATCCTCAATATAATGTAATTTTATCAAATTCATAACTTAACCTTTAAATAGACTCATATTTTCATCTCCAACAACATCAAATAAAGAATGACAAATATGAGTTTATTTGAAGATTTGAGTTACGAGTTTGATTAAATTTGTTTTATATTACAAAATATAATTAATTTTATGGATTTTGTTTGAAAATTTTGATGAATTTTTGTAAAAAAAAAGGATAACATTGTTAACGTTTTAAAACATAAAAGATCAAATTATCATTTAAAATTAAAATAAATGACTAAATCGAGAAAAAAATAATATAAAGAACTAAAACGTTAACTGAAATTAAGTTAAGGGATCACAAGTGGTATTTAGCCTTATATATATATAATATTGTTTTTGTCCTTGTAGTTAAAAAAAATTATATTAATAGTGTAAACATTTGGATTTAATTTGTATGCATCGATAATATAAAGATATTTTACATTGTTAATTAATCATAACCGTCAGATTAATAAAATAATTTGACTTTTATTATAATTACTTTTAAAGTCACGCTTATGAATTTATGGATTATTATGTTGTACTGACAGTGTAAAACTTTTTACATTGACAAAATATAACAATTAAATTATAAAATTTTAGTGTTTCAAAAAAATAGATTTTTAGAATCTAATTTTTAATTATAAAAATTGTTAGCCAAAATTTGATTTATTAACTCTATCTTATAGGGTTAAGAGTTTGATCTTCAATATATTTTTATAAATTTACAATTAAAAATTTGTATATACAATATTATATTATATTTTTTATTTATCTATTAAAATTTTATAAACTTAATCTCCCCGATAATTTTGTTGAAGCATAGAGACCAATGATCATATTGATTGTGTAAAATAGTTATAATTAGAGATAAATTTGATAGAGTTATATTTTACATCTTCTCTTTTATATTTTCTTGCAGTTTTCACTTTTCGCTTTATATTTTCTCTTTTTTTTTTTCTTTTCTTGTCTTGGTACATTGACTGCAAACATCCACTATTTCAATTTAAATTGTTAGGAATATATAAGGGTGGATCTTAGTCAATATAAATTTTTATTATTCTTATATATTATATATTTATCTAATTATAATTATTTATTAAAAAAATTTAGGAAAAAATATATTGTTTTTTAAAGTTTAACTAAATTTTTGTTTTAGATCTTTTTAAGTTTTATTTTCTTGATTTTGTTCTTTCTTTAAGTTGTATTTTGTTTGCAAAATTAGTCTTTTATCTCACTTTTAAATACGATGAATGCAATTGATCAATTAAAATTTTTTATCAATACTACAACATTATGTCTTTTATACAATAAATCAAAAAACATTATTCAAATATAATAATTGATCAATATTTTTTTGATTTTCTATAAATATTAAGACACATATAGCTTTAAAAATTGGAGGTTTTTTTTTTTTTTTTTTTGTTTTTTCATATATATCCCACTTAAAAATTTTTCTTCTTCTAAAATACCCTACTTTAAAAATAATATACCAAAAAGTCTTATTTTTTTAGACTTCAAGATATTACATCTTGAGAATGCGACAATGCGAAGCAAATAATTAAAAATATTAAACAAAAATAATAATAAATAATAATTAAAATGTAAATTATTAATTAATAATAATATAAAATTAATTAAAATTAATAAAAAAAAATTATAGAGATTTAGTAGAGTTATCGGTATCATTCGAACAATAATCGAGTAATCGATATCGTCGTGTATTTTATTCCTTACACCAATTTTATTTATAATATTGTAAATAAATGTATCTTTCTCTAAAAAATTTGTAATAAAAAATTTATCTACATGGTTAAAAATACACAGGGAGAATATTTTTGGTAGTTTTCATATTCTTCTTTGTATATTTTTTTCTTAGACGTGTGTGGTATTTTACTTTGTATAGTTATTTTAGGGATTTTTTTTTTTACAATAGATTTAAGGATTTTATAGTTCAAATTATATGTTTTAAGTTTCTAAACATTTTATGACAAGTGAAACAATTACGTACAGCACTGTGCACATGTTTTAGATTTTTTAATCTCTAAATTAAAATAATTTTGTATAATAAAAAAAAAAGATTTTAGGAAGCTCTTCTTTCTTACAGTTCCATATTTTCTCCTTCAATTTTTTCCTTTTTGTTTTCAAAGTCTTCCCTTTCACTCTCCTCTTAAACTTCCAAAGAAAGTTAGAAGATTTCCTAATTTATTTTTAACTTCTTGATTTAACTTGTAATCATTAATTTCTAATAGCAAATAATTTGATTTATTGTTGTGAGGCAGAGCATCTCTACAGACACGATCCTTGATTTGAGAAAGCTTTTATCGGTACATGTTGAGACTTGTCACTTCACTAACTTCTCCCTATCTCACGAGGTATGCTTTTCTTGTACTTTTCAATATCTTCCTAAGGTTTATTTGGCGAGGAAAAATTTAAAACATTAAATATATTAATCACTGCTCTTATATATTAAATATTTATTAGATTTTAGTCGATATAAAATTCACACTTAAATCCAAGAGTAAAATAATTGAATTCTCTTCATTTATTTAATTTTGTTCTCTCATAATTTCTTTAAGTTTTTAAATTAAATAGTTTGAATTTAATCTTTTATTATTTATTAAATTTCTTCTCACACAATTTCTTTTTATTTTTTAAATTATACATTTAATGTAAAAAAATTAATTAAAATTGTAGCATCTTTTATTAAAAAATTGCATATTTTTTACCAATAAAATAAAATAAATTGCATATAATTGAGACAATGATGCATACAACAGGTGCGAGGTGAGAGGTTAAAAGACATCGTGGAAATCGTGTCACTGAAACCATGTTATCTCTCAATCGTGCAAGGTAACTAAGTTACTATATTGTGAACTACCATAGTGCCTAGTAACAAACAATTTTTTTTTATAAAAGATAATAATTATTGATTTTATTTTTATTTTTATTTTTTAGAGGAATATACGGAAGAGTTGGCCGTTGCGCATATTCGACGACTTTTGGACATAACAGCATGCACCACGGTTTTCGGGAAATCCGACACAAAAGAACCGGCTTGTTCGGTTCAGAGCGAAATAAAAAATGGGTCGGAACAAAACCCGAAAACCAAACCCGATGATCATAATTTGGACTCGGGTGATGTCTCCATGTGTCCACCACCTAGACTTGGACACTTCTATCACTTCTTTTCCTTTTCGAACCTTACGCCTCCGTTTCAATGTACGTTTTTCTACTTTTTTTTTTTCTCTTTCTTATAGGAATGCATGAGTGAGATTTTTTTAATTATATTTTATTTTAAATTTAAATTTAAAATTCTCTTATTTTATTTTAAAATTTATGTGTTAAAATATTTTATTTTTTTAACCATGAAGAGATTTTAGGATGGAGATATAATATCATAAATTTTTTTTATCATTTTTGAGGTCACATATTTTATTTTATTTATTAACCTTGTGACATCATAAATGAGAGAAATTTTATTTTATTTATTATTCTTGTGACATCACAAATGAATGAAATTTTCAACCCAATACAAGGTCCATCTCCGCCATGCGATTTCATGAAAATCTAAAATAATAAAGCATTTTAATATATAGTTTTAAAATAGAATATTTTAAAATTATTTTTTTAAAAAGATGATATAATTAAAAAAATTTGCATGAGTGATATTGTGAACTTTATATTATCAAAATTAATCCATTAATTGTGTTTTTCTTTGTCTTTTCTTTCATATGTGAAATTCATGTACTTCTTTGAAAATCCTTGGGAATGATTCTCACAATGGTACCCCACAAAAAACCTAGAGACTTATTTGTTACTTAAAAATAAATAAATATCAATTTAGTTCTCAAAATCTTAAATGTTTATCAAATTAGTGTCTCATAGGACTAAAATGTCTCTAAAATCATAATTAAATGATTAATTTGTTGAGGGATCAAATTACAATGTAATATTACATAAATATTATATTGTTCAATAATATTTTTCTTGATAAACACTTTTTAAATTTGACAATTGAATTGAAATATTAAATCATATAGATCATCTATACAAGTTTTTACAAAATTATAAAACTGATCGATATGTGATTAATATACGTCAAAATTAATATCGTAAATAGTTTTATTATATAATATTAATTGTGACGTACATCAATAATATATCAAATTGTCATATTAAATAGTTTTAAATTTATATAAAAATTCTTATAAATGATCAATATAAAATAATCTATAAATTCAATGGTCAAATTTGAAAAATATATATTAAGTAGAACGTTATTAAGTGGTATAATATTAATTAGGTTGGTGTATTTTCATTCTATATATATATATATTTTTTTTTTATATGGAGTATATGAGTTAGTTTTTTTTAAAAAAGAGTATATATATATATATATATATATATATACATATGTATTGTATGATGGATTTTCAGTATTTTTGAAGATTATACAAATTGTACAATAGCTAAAGAGAATTACATATGGTAAAGATTAATAGTAAATTGAACCTAGAATCCTATTTATGATTAGTGTAATTTTGGTTTTATGGCAGACATACGAAGATCAAACCGTCCATTCCTTGAGGATAAGACAGAGGATGATTTCTTTCAGATTGATGTGAGGGTTATTCATTGTGTAATATTTTGCTTGTAGAACAAGGCTTATGATTTTATTAGGACATAGCATTTGATTCAAAATTTAAATTAGAAACATCAATTTCTTTAAGTTGCTTATATTTGATAACGGAGTAATACTCTTTTCTAGTTTCAAATATAAAAGAAAAAAAAATGAATGTATTCATATAAATTTTGAACTGAATAAATCAACTTTGATTAATCAATATAAATTTTGAACTGATTAGATCAACTTTGATTGATCAAGCTATTTCTTATATTCAATATCAGACGAAGTATTTTGATATTTCCCACGAGTGAGTTACTTTTTGCATAATAATCTAGTTATTTATCTATGAGTTTGTTATATTTAAATACCTATAATTTTTCTGCATCAATTCAACAGATAGTTTTTTCTATTTCTCTTTCTATCACATCACTGATATATGACATCTGCATTTGGCAAGTCCAGGTTCGAGTTTGCAGTGGAAAACCAACTAGAATTATTGCCTCCCGGAAAGGATTTTATCCTGCCGGAAAACATATTCTTGTGAGCCATGCATTGGTGGCTCTCTTACAACAGATAAGCAGAGTGTTCGAACCTGTAAGTTTAAATTCCTTTTAAATTCTTATAGTTTCTTTGGAGAATGAGGTTATAGTAATTTAAAGTTCGATCGAGAGGAAAGTAAAGTAGGATTTAAATTGTTCTAATTAAGATTTGAACTCAGTTTTTCTCGAACGATTCGTCTTTAACTGAAGTTTATTAACTATTTAAGGACGATTACTAAGTTATACTTTATGTTTTAATACATTACATATTAATAGCTTACAAAATATAATATTTTCTTCTATAAAAGTTAAACATATTATTATCTTTCTTGCAGGCCTATAGAGCTCTTATGAAGGCATTTACAGAACATAATAAGGTATATATTTGACATCATGTAATTTTACCTTTGTTCTGGTAGTTGTAGCAAAGGTTTTAAAAAAGATATGCGATCACAAGATCACAAAAACGACTACGATAAAAAAGTAAAAGTAGCCGTTGATACTATTATTTTTTTGTTTTAAGGATGCAAAGAAAAATCGCAGAAAATGACCTGCAACGAAATATAGTTTTTATGAAACTCCAATGGATATAAAAAAATATATTTAAAGAAATATATAAGACATTACCTTACCCTTCTTCTTTAGTTATAATCTTCTCTCATCTCTCAATGAGTAATATATATTAGTACTTCTGTCCCTATATATAAGACTCTCTTAATTAAATTTCGAGATATTTTATATAAAAGGAAAGAAAAATCTCAAGAGACTTATATTTACCGACAAAAATAGTATATGATAGTACAAATAGTTTTAATAAGATTTATGCAATGATGTGATTAATTCGCTGCCGCGAATGCATCCACGACTGCTATTTAAAACCTTCATTGTACCTGTTGTTTTGTTTTTACATTGATATACTTTTTTTTGAAGAATTTACAATGATATACTTTGGTACCATTTCAGTTTGGCAATCTTCCTTATGGTTTTCGTGCAAACACATGGCTTGTCCCTCCAATTGTTTCCAACAATCCATCATTGTTTCCTTCACTACCTATGGAAGATGAAACTTGGGGAGGAAATGGAGGTGGTCAAGGAAGAGATTCTAAACATGAAAAGAGACAATGGGCCAAAGATTTTGCAATTCTAGCTACAATGCCTTGTCAAAATTCTGAAGAGAGACAAATTCGAGATAGGAAAGCTTTTCTACTTCATAGTTTATTTGTAGATGTATCAGTCTTCAAAGCAGTTTCTGCAATAAAGCATTTCAAAGATAGAAAAGAAGGTTGTTTTAGTTATGAAGAAAGAAGTGGTGATTTAATTATTAAGGTGATAAGAGATGTATCTGATGCAAGTGTTAAGTTGGATTGCAAAAATGATGGGACTTTGGTTCTTGGTTTATCAGAGGAAGAACTTGCTCAGAGAAACTTGCTTAAAGGCATAACTGCTGATGAGAGTGTAGCTGTTCATGTAAGTGTGATTTTTGAACTGACCCTTTATTATCATGAAATTATAAGCGTTAGTCAATTTTGGACCTTAAATTTACGAAATATCAAGTTGTTCAGTTAAATTGTCTAACGTCAGTCGTAATATTCTTCGAACTTTCTAACTCGCAAGCAAAAATCTCGCCAAAATCATAGTTTATTCTTCAATAATGATGATGATCTCATTTTTGATTCTCTTTCATTTGTTCTTCAAGGACACGCCTACTTTAGGTGCAGTAGTTATACGACATTGTGGCTACACAGCTGTGGTAAAGGTTTCACCTAAGATAGATTGGGAGGGGAGTCTTGATTCCTATGAAATCGATATCGAAGATCAGCCTGAAGGAGGTGCAAATGCATTAAATGTTAACAGGTAGTTTAGTTTATAGTGCATTTGTTTGTTACTCCATCCTTATATATTGGATTCTCTTATTAAATCGGAATTAAGAAAATGATAGTATTATCAAATTTGTTAACAATTGATACTGTTTTTACCGTATTTATGGTTGGTTATAGAAAAAGATGCAAAGTCCTGGCTTTACAAGATACACCAACTTTTCTGATACAATTTTCTTGTCAACTTATCTTCAGCTTGAGGATGGTACTCCATAACTCAATCACTTCTCAATCATCTAATGCAATCCAACAAATCCAGAGCACAAATATTGAGAATTGTCATTCTGCTCAGTCTTTGGTAAAGAAAGTTCTTGAGGAAAGTTTTCTAAAATTGAAGGATGAGGCCACTAGACATAGGAAGTTTATCAGATGGGAGCTTGGGGCATGTTGGGTACAACATTTGCAAAATCAAGAGCCGAAAAAGGCTGAAGAAGATAAACTTGAACCATATGTAAAAGGTCTTGGCAAGCATGGTGGATTGCTGAAGAAGAAAAAGATTGACATCGTGAGCTCGAAAGTCGAACAGGAGAAGGATAATGACTTAAACAAAAATGATGCTACTCAACAGGAATTAGATAGACAATGTGAAGAAATGGAAACTATATGGAGAAAACTGCTTCCCGATGCTGCATATTCACGCCTTAAAGAATCTAAAACAGATTTTCATCTCAAGGTTGATACCTGCTGCCATGGTTTTAAATTATAGTTGCAGTGTAAACTTTTACATTGCAGGAAAATGTGATCGATGTAGCCGAAATTGCAGTTGCAATTCCATTGCAGAGACTTTAAAATCTGCAATATTGTGGCCGAAATTGCAGTTGTGAACTGCAATTTAAAACCATGCCTTCTGCTTTCTAATACTAATTTTGTAATTTAAACTAGTATTGTCATAATATGATAATTGACCTAATCTCTTGTTGCAGTCACCTGATGAATTGATGGAGATGGCACATAAATATTATGATGATATTGCACTTCCAAAGCTGGTTAGTTTCATAATTTTGAGCATACTTTTTTGAATTGTTATTCTAGAATGTGTTTAGTTAGTATGACTTCAAATTCATAGGTGGCAGATTTTGGATCTCTTGAACTTTCACCTGTTGATGGAAGAACATTGACTGATTTCCTGCACACTAGGGGCTTGCAGATGTCTTCTTTAGGAAGAGTGGTAATGTTATAATCTTTATCCATTTATGATATCTTGCTCTTTAACATTGATTTATGTGCAATGTGTTTGAAACTTCATCACTAATATTAAATGTTTCTATAAGTATATAGACAACTTCATCACTAATATATTTTATTCAAGTTGTGTCTTCCAGGTTGAACTTTCTGATAAACTTCCTCATGTGCAATCACTTTGTATACATGAGATGGTTGTTCGAGCCTACAAGCACATTTTGCAAGCTGTTGTTGCAGCCGTTGATAATGATTCAGAATTGGCTTCATCTATAGCATCTTGCTTAAATATATTGTTGGGAGTGCCATCATCTGAAACTAATGATGATGATGATACTACTAGTTGTGATAAACTAAAATGGAAATGGGTAGAAGTCTTCCTCTTGAAGAGGTTTGGATGGAAATGGAAGTGTGAAAATAGTAAAGATTTAAGAAAATTTTCCATTCTTCGTGGACTGTGCCATAAGGTAAAATATTATAATGAAAAGTACTAGCAACACTCACTATTTCTATTGATATTTTAACTTTGAGAATCATTTAATTAAAAGGTTGGACTTGAGCTGATTCCAAGGGACTATGATATGAATACAACATATCCTTTTAGAAAGTCAGATATTGTAAGCATGGTCCCCATATACAAGGTGAAATACATGACAAATTAATTTTATGTGGAAAGTTGATTATAATTATCTCATGACATATCAATTCAATTGCAATTTTCATTATTTTCATAGCATGTTGCTTGCTCATCTGCTGATGGTCGAACACTGTTGGAATTGTCAAAGACTTCCTTGGATAAAGGTAAATTGGAGGATTCTGTCAACTATGGCACAAAGGTATGAATAAATTATTCCATCTTACAACATGCCAAGGTTTGTTCATGTTGCCAATAACTAAAATACCAACATTTTTTTAATTGAATCTTGAAGGCACTTTCAAAGTTAGTATCAGTTTGTGGACCTTACCATAGAATGACAGCAGGAGCTTATAGTCTCTTGGCTGTTGTGCTATATCATACTGGTGATTTCAATCAGGCCACTATCTATCAACAAAAAGCATTAGATATTAATGAAAGAGAGCTTGGATTGGACCATCCTGATACCATGAAAAGTTATGGTGATCTTGCTGTTTTCTATTATAGACTCCAACATACAGAGTTGGCTTTAAAGTATGCTTTCAATATCCTACTCTTAATAGTTAATTGTTTTATCATGTTATGCCATTTTTATTATTATATCATAGTTATATCTTGTTAACAATTTCACCATTCAATTTTTCTTATATGTATTTAGGTACGTTAATCGTGCATTGTATCTTTTGCACTTAACTTGTGGACCTTCACATCCAAACACTGCTGCCACCTACATCAATGTAGCAATGATGGAAGAAGGATTAGGGAATGTTCATGTTGCCCTGAGATATCTTCATGAGGCTTTGAAATGTAACAAAAGATTACTTGGAGCTGATCATATACAGGTCTCTCTCATTCTTAACATGAAAAAGAAATTTACATGTTGCAATTTGATGAGACTTATAGCCATATGTTGATCTACTGAAATGCATTACACATTGAAACTGAGATTTGTTATCCTGAACAACATTGTGAGTATGAGTTCTACACAATAATTAATTTGGACCTTCTATTTTAAATGACTTTTAACTGCATAATAGATGGGGAAAAAAAATCATAAATAATTTGGTTACTAAATTTGGATTCTCACACAATTAGCATGTTCAAACTTACGACATGCCATCCTTCTCTACTATCTGACATTTTCAATCCAAAATTCAAAGAGATGTTTATGCTTTTTGAATCAATAATTCATTTGGTTGGACTTGGGTGATCAAAGCGTGTGCGTTGGTTATTCTTGAAGTGAATTGCACATAAAATGTTTTAATTTAAATTGGTTTGTTTGGTTGAAACTATCGATATGCGAAAAATAAAAGTTACCATCATTTTCAGGCATAAATGCTTCACTACCTCTATATTTAAGTAATCAACTAGTAAGTGTCTGTATTACTTGAAATATTTCAAAACATTCCCTAAATAGGTTAAAATTGATAGCCTTTTTAGTTTAAAAAAAATACAAGTTAACCTAAATATGTCATTAGAGCATTATAAAGATCCAATGAGATTTTGAAAATATAAGGACTCAATAACATTTTACTCAACTAGGACATGTTTCAAAATTTCCATAAACATTGGACCCTTTTACAAGATTTGTAAAAATTAAATGACCATATTAGTTAGTTTCATTAATAAGGGTAGCATTAAAAGAGTGCAAAATTTTCAAATGTTAAGAAATTCAATTTCATTCAGCGTTGTTCAATGTCTTCCTAAACATGCATCTATTGGTTGCAATTAGTAGGAACTTGTAACTTATTTTCAAACTTTTGGCTTGTTCAGACGGCTGCCAGCTATCATGCAATAGCCATTGCTCTTTCTTTGATGGAAGCATACTCTCTAAGTGTTCAACATGAACAAACCACCCTCCAAATATTGCAGGCCAAACTTGGTTCTGATGATCTAAGGACTCAGGTATTCATGCATATGCTCTTTCAGGGTAGATATGTATATATATATATATAAGCAGAATCCTAGTTCCTAAGGCACATAAATGTGAATCTGTTACAGGATGCACTTGCTTGGCTTGAATATTTTGAGTCAAAGGCTCTCGAACAACAGGAGGCTGCACGGAACGGTACACCTAAGCCAGATGCCTCAATCTCTAGCAAGGGTCATTTAAGGTAGTCATAACAATCAAAACAAGTTATGCTTAAATCATTCCATCTAGTACAATTGATATGCCCTTTTGCTCATGTGAACGCATTCATGTTCTAAAAAATGCACTTTCATTAATCATATCTATATATTGATTCTGACCTTGGTTAGCCCTCTATTAACCATATTTCCCTTCAAGAACACTAAATGGAATGTGTTTTCCTTTTAAATTTTATGACAATCAAAATGCCTTATATCAGCGTGTCAGACCTCTTGGATTATATAACACCAAATGCTGATTTGAAAACAAGAGAAGCACAAAAGAAGGCTCATGCCAAGGTAATACATAACTTATTTTATCCATGATATACCTTTTAATGATCACATTTCCTTATAACTTCTAACATTATTTTCCCATATTTTACTAAAAGAATCACAATTATAATTTATATTACAGTTAAATGGAAAATCAGGCCAAAATTGGGATGCAGCTTCATATGAAAATCACAAGGAGGAAGACATGTCTCAAGATTTTTCAATTACAGAAACTTCAAGTGATAAAGAAAACAAATCTGAGGTTGAATTTCAAGAACAAAGGATTGATAAAGCTGAGTCCACCAACTTACACCAAACAACACTAAATGAAAGTAATAAACTGGAACAGGATGACAACTCAGTTGAAGGATGGCAGGAGGCTGTTCCGAAAGGTCGTTCACTCATCGGTCGAAAGTCATCTTCATCAAAGAGACCTACTCTAGAAAAATTGAATACTAACTTCATCAATGTTTCCCAATCATCAAGATATCGAAGAAAGCCCACAAACATTTCTTCTCCAAGATCAAATTTCAATGAGACTATGAAAGGGCCTTCCCTTCCCGTTCAAAAAAAGTTTGTCAAGAGCTCAAGCTTCAGTCCTAAGCTGAATAGCTCTAACACCCCAGCTGCTGGAGTTGAGAAGTTAGAAGACTCAAAGTCAGCTCCAGTCAGTCCAGCTCCAAGTGGTCCTGTTAGTAGGGGCATCAGTTTTCAGTCTACAAGTAAACTATTTTCTTACAAAGAAGTTGCCTTAGCCCCACCTGGAACAATTGTCAAGGCTGTGGCTGAACAGCCACTGAAAGAACATCCCATTGTTGAACAAAATTCCAACACAAGCCCCATGATAATTGCAACAAAAGAGATTCATAGTAATGTGACAACCCCAATTCATGAAAAACAGCAAGAATCTTCCCATAGAGAAAACAAAGTAAAGGAAGTTGTTGTAGTGACAGAAACATTAAAAAGTAATGTTGAAGTAGAAAACAAGGATGTTGTGATAGAAAAGAAAGTTGAAGCTGGAAACATCACAACCATGGAGGTTGAGAAATCTGATTGTTTAAACTCCAATGGTACATCAGAGTTAGAAACATTCCACAATGTAAATCCCTTGACCATTTTAATTGAAAATAAAATACAGTTACATGATTGCAATGATGAGTCTACATCAAAAGAAGGAGAAAATCCACAACCATCTGAAGTAGAAAAGCAAGATGAAATAGAAATTGGAAAGGAACCAATCAAGAAACTTTCAGCAGCTGCACCACCATTTAATCCATCCACAGTTCCAGTTTTTGGTTCTGTTCCAGTTCCAGTTCCAGTTCCAGTTCCAAGTTTCAATGATCATGTTGGTATTTTGCCTCCACCAGTAAACATTTCTCCTTTGCTTGCAGTCATCAATCCACGAAGATCTCTTCATCAATCAGCAACAGCTAGAGTTCCATATGGTCCACGTATTTCTGGTGGCTATAATAATAGATATGGTAATCGCGTTCCACGAAATAAAACTGTATTTCACTCCACTGATTCCAACCTTCCTACAATAATGAATCCACATGCCACAGAGTTTGTACCTGCACAAACTTGGGTTCCTAATGGCTATCCTACTACTTTCCCTCCACTCTCTCCCAATGCTATTCTTGATTCACTAAATGACATCCCAGTGAATCAAAATGAAACATTTCTTGATGAGCAAGTCACAGAACTTAGCTGTGAAAAGAAGCCAATTGAGCAAAATCCTGAACAAGACCCATCTGCCAACAATGAAAATAGTTTTCCTAAACTACAAGAACAGGATACAGACCTTAGCCACAAAATTGATTCTAGTCCAGTGGATGAAGTAGCCAACGACGACACAGTAGATGAGGCAAAGCCAAGCAAATGCTGGGGAGATTACAGTGACAATGAAGCTGATACAACTGAGATTATAGGTTAAGGAATGTTAAAGCTTTTCTTGGTCATAAAGAAAAATAATTTGTCACAAAGGTTATACCTATCAAGATAACAAAATGTGATGCAACAAATTGAATTGACTGAACTGAGGAATTTTCATGATAGAATTACTAATAATGGCATGTCAAAGTCTCAACCATCTTGGTAAATACTTCTCTATATTGATTAAGGGAGTTCAAGTTTATGGCCTACTTTTAAGAATGTCACATGAACATGGAAGACTTTGTGTGTTGTAATTTAGCAAAGTGTCTTAAATTGTTTAGATCTGATATATTTTTTACATGTTAAAATTTGAGTTTTATCTGTAATGTTATGATACTCTGACAACTAATGACTAAGTTTCCCAAAAATAATGTCTTATCTATGTCTTTTTGAATTTCTTCTTTTTTAAGATTAAATCATAATTACAAATTCTGGATTTCAAAGAAATATGATTTTATGAATGAAGAAAAACTCAAAATGTAGAAATCCTCTAGACGAGCTAGTATTATTGTATTTTATGAGAACCTGCTTCTTATATCATATAATAGTAATAGTAAATATATATAAAGAACAATTCATTGAAAGGGCTAATTAAATTAGGTAGATATTTTTCAAATAAAGTTTTATGTTTTATTAACGTGACTTATATTATATTTTAATAAATGATACATTTTGAAAAATATAATTCAAATTAGTTTTTTTTTTCTCTCTCTTTCTACTACATTGATGTTCTTTTAATATAATTTAATATAACTATGGTTTAGTTTCGATTTATTTCATATTACTATCTAATATTTGTATGTTACTCGTGTTTCTCTTCCAAATTTCAAATAGTTAATACTAGAATTTATAGTTTACCACTCTTCAGATGCTTGTTGTGCAGCCTTGTATTTATTTTCCATCCGTTTTTGTGATGCCAATACCTCAAGAAAGGAAAAAAAAACAATAAGATGATTTTTATAATAAAAATAACAGGCTATCATAAAGTCAAAATATTCAAACAAACAAAAACGATTATGAAACACGGACACCACTAAGAATGAGCATATTGCAGTGTCCGACGCGCGTCGGTGTCTGACACTCGTATGACACCTCGAACAAGTGTATGGTAAAGTAATGGAATACTAAGGTAATTAAAATCAACATGTGGCTGTTCCATGCCAAAATAACTTCCTATCTCATTTTTCTCAATCCACTAATATCTAGGTGCTCTTTCCATGGCTGTTTTTTTAAGGCTATTTCCATGAGTGTTCATTCTTTGGTTTTGATGTTTCTTGGTGTGAATTTTTTTCATGATTTGGTTAACATTAAAGATAGAGAGAAGAGAGGTGTGTTATGTCTCGCGATGTTTGGGAGAGTATAGAAAATGTTGGATTTGTTTGTGACAATTGTTGCAAGACTTTAATAATGAAGTTGTTGATGAAGATTATATGTAGCAAATTCCAAAGCGTGCACTAGCCTTTAGGTTCGACTCGCCCTATGAATCAGATGCAAATGGGATGAACAGCGAATCCTCTTTAGGTACTTTAAAAAATCTTGGTATGATTTGCACTAACTCACAAGAGTATCTTTTGTATTAAATAACTTATGAATAAAATAAAAACTAGATGCTAACTCGCGCGGGTATATTTTAATTGATTTAATTTAAGTGGATTTTTTTAAAAAAATCAATATGAAGTTTTATGTCTCAATTGTTAAATGGTTATTGATATAGTGATATAGTAGTTATATCAATAATATATATTCAATTTTATTAATGTAATTTATAGATGAGAAGTACCCATATAAATAGTCGAAATATATTTTAGGGTAAGCAAGAGAGACATATGTACTCTCAATTCAGAAGAAGTTGAAGAAACTTCTCATGTTATTAAGTTCAATATTATATATTATGAAAAGATGTATACAATTGCTAGCAAAATGGCAGGTAGATGCGAAAATGTGAAGTTGATTAATGCCGACAAAAAAAATGTATTGAGTAGTAAAGTGGAAATAATGTGAAAGATATTGGGCAAACGTTATGAAATAATAATGTTGGATTAATTTAGAAAATTTTGAGTAGACGTTATGAAATAATAATAATATTTAAATAGAATATATAATATATAAGATAGTGGATGATGTATAGAATTTGTGGAAAATCTATTTAGAAACTGAGTAGAGGAAACTCCTCTATGAAGACGTACATGTCAGTTTTTTGACTGAGGTGAGAAATGTTTGCATATATGAAGTGTTTTAAATATATATAATAGATTGTAGATAAAACCAAATTTTATATTTACAGCATTCTACCTTTGTTTCTGATAGGAATAATGAAGATGTAAATAGGACTAACCTTTATTGGTTTATTACAGGAAAAACAATAGAAAATAATGATGTTTTTGTTTTATGGTTAGGTTGTTAGTAGTTACTGTTTTATAGTTAGGTGGTTAGTGTTAGTTGGATCCTATCCCTTGTATAATCAGCCTATAAATAAAGGCTCCCATCCATTTGAAAGGATCTTTGGACAATATTAGCAATTGAGTGGTTTATACCATTGTAGGAGCGTATTCGCTTTTGTGTATCTTTTTCTTTCAATCAATAAAAATCAGGGACGAATAATTCCCTTTCGCTATTGAGTTCTATCAAGGGACCTAACAATTGGTCCGACCTGCCGGATCATCAACAACCATGGGAAGCACCATGGAATCACGTATGACAACAATGGAAAAGTGGACCAGGGAGCATGAAACAATCTTTCTTGGAATGCGAACAAATATGAAACAATTGAAGGACGACATGGCAGAATTGAGAAGTGCAATGCAAGAATTGATCATAGCAGCAAAAAGAAAGACCCAAGAATCCTTCGAGAGCTCAGAATCGGAGAAGAGTGTGAAGAATTCCGAGCAAGAATCAGAAGAGGAAGAAAATCCAGCCTCACGTTGGTGGTTAAAGAAAGTGGAATTACCCACTTTTGAAGGAATCGATCCCCTTTGGTTGGTTGAACAGAGTTGGAAAGTTCTTTACGATTCAGAAAATAAAAAACCGAAGAAAGATTAAATCTTGTGCATATTAGCATGGAGGGTGACGCCTTGCATTGGTTCCAGTTTTGGTTAGACAAAAACAAGAACGCGACTTGGGAAGGATTCTTTGAGGCACTTTTATGTCGTTTTGGAGGGGAGCATCGCAGGTCTGTCTTCGAACATCTTGCGGGTTTGAAACAACGTGGAAGCATGGATGAATTCATTTGCGAGTTCGAGTTACTCACAACGCGAGCGAAATTGGTTCCAGAAGAACAACTGTTGGGTTATTTCATGAATGGGTTGCGCAAAGAGCTTCGCGGCCTTGTTCGACCCCATGACCCAAGAACTCTAGTTCGAGCGATGGAGGTGGCAAGAGACGTGGAAGAGTCGCACATGGAATTGCACCCTATGGAGTACGATGGGAATTGCATCAAGAAAATTGGGTCGCGCTACCAAGGAACCAGGTCGAGTGTGGTTTGGGTCAACCCGGTGGCTGGAAAAAATGTTGCACCCACGAAATCTGGTAGGAATGGTTATGGGGCATCACACAGTGGGCTCAAATCAGGTTGGAGGTACCATGCAGAGTCGAAATAGAGGCGTTAAACACCTTCCTTATCCAGAATATTTGAAGAGACTTGAGGAACGACAAGTTGTTTCACTGCAATCAATCATTTGGGCCTGGTCATCGCTGCACAGAGCATAGTTTGCGTGTAATTCTGCTAACAGAAAATGAGGAGATCAATGAAGAGGGGGAGTTGGTCCATGTTGAGATGGAGGAGGACTCTGAAGAAGAGGAGGAATTAAAGGAGGGACCAGAATGCAAAGTTATGGACTTGTCTAGATGTTCTGCACGGGGTATGACACAACCTCACACTATGAAGTTGCAAGGGGTTGTTCAAGGAACGGTGGTGCTGATATTGATAGACAGTGGGGCAAGTCATAACTTCATATCAACTAAATTGGTGAAAGGTTTGGGGATTGTCCGTCGAACCGACAATCGCATACACCGTCAGATTGGGGGATGGACAAGGAAAGGATACCCAAGGATGTTGCAAAGGAATTCAGATTCAGATGGGAAACTACACGACTATTGAAGACTTCTTTTTGTTTGAATTAGGAGGAGTGGATTTAATATTGGGTGTGGCTTGGTTGGCAACCTTGGGGGAGGTCAAGGTAAATTGGAGAACCCTCAATATGAAGTTTATGGCACAAGGAGCTGTGGTAGAAATTGAGGTGATCCTACGTTATCCAAGGCGCTGGTTTCACCTCAAGCCCTCATGCAAATGACCGAAAATTGAAGCAGTTTCATTATTATGGGGTTTGGAAACAAAAGAGACATGTCAGGAGGTTAAAGTGCAACTTCCAAAATCACAGAGGAAGGAATTACAACAGATTCTGGATGAGTTTCAGGGTGTCTATGCTGAACCTACAGGGTTGCCTCCTAACCGTGATGCAGATCATAATACAATCCGAACATGTGTTGATCAGTTAATGTTAGGTCTTACCGGTACCATCATTTTTCAGAAGAACAAGATTCGAAAATAGGTTGTGATATGCTTAAGTCGGGAATAATTAGACCCAAGTAACATCCTTACTCAAGCTCAATTATCTGGTTAAAAAGAAAGACGGCAGTTGAGATTTTGTGTAGATTAATCGCGCTTTAAACAAGTCTACTGTGCCGAATAAGTTTCTCATTCCGGTTATCGAAGAGCTGTTGGGATGAATTGAACGGGCAAGGTATTTTCAAAATAGATTTGAGGTCGGGATATCACCAAATAAGGATGCATGAAGCAGATGTCCACAAACAGCCTTCCGAACCACCAAGGTCACTATGAATTTTTAGTGATGCCGTTTGGTTTAACCAACGCCCCCAACCACCTTTCAATGCGCATGAACGATACTTTTCAGCCATATCTCCGAAAGTTTGTATTAGTTTTCTTTGACGACAATCTCATTTACAGTAAGTCTGGAAGGAACATTGAGCACCTGAAGTGCATATTATACATTTTGCAGCACAACAATTCTATGCCAATTTAAAGAAGTGTGAATTTGGGCAGACACAGTAGGATACTTGGGGCACCTCATTTCTGAAAAGGGAGTGTCTATGGATCCAAAAAGGTGGAAGCAGTTGTAGATTGGCCTATCCTAAGAAAATCAAAAGCTTTGCGGGGTTTTTTTGGGATTGACTGGGTATTATCGGAGATTCATATGCAACTATGGGAAGATAACGCGTCCCTTAACTGATTTGTTAAAAAAAAGGATTTTTCAGTGGAATTCAGACAGTACGACAGCCTTCACGAAACTTAAAGAGGCGGTCACAACAACTCGGGTGTTGGCTATGCTAGATTTTGATCAAGCTTTCAGCATTGAGTGTGATGCGTCTGGGCGAGGGATTGGCGTTGTGCTTACTCAAAACAAGAGGCGGATAGCTTTCTTCAGCAAAGCACTAGTAGATTCCTCCCTTAACAAATCTGTCTATGAAAAGGAGTTGATGGCATTGGTCTTATTGATTCACCATTGAGGCCATACTGATTGGGAGGAAGTTTATAGTCTACTCAGATAAGAAAATTACAACACCTCCTTGAACAAAGAATCACCACACAAATCAACAAAATGGTTAGCCAAATTATTGGGTTATGAGTTTGATATTATCTACAAAAAGAAGCACCAATAAGTTTCGATGCCTTGTCAAGAAATCTGAGAGTTTAGAGTTAAAAGTGGTGACTAGACCCTTTTGGCAGGATATAAAACCTCATAGATGAAGAGTTAAGCAGATCTGTGCTAAATAAAAATATGTGAAGACTTGAAGGAGAAGTGTAACACCCCGATTTCAAGCGAGGGTGTATTTTTTTTTTTTAAAGAAGTTAAAATAAAACAGAGAAATAAATGAGGTAATAACTTTGGATACAATAATCGAGTCATTATAATTATAAGCAGATTACGCGCGGAAATTTCTCAAAATATGAATCCAAAATATTTACACATCAAAAAGTGGTACATGTAACCCACCGAAAATAACATGTAAAGCTGACAATATAAGTAAATGTACAGTTTTCCAGTTCAAAATAACGTAATCCAAAAAAAAACATAAGTTCCCTCTATGTCATCCTAATCTGATCATTCTTCAAAAAACTATAGCTATACACCCTGAGTGATCTCCACGTGCCCCGTGAGATCCTCCTAACGTAGCTCCAGTCAAGCATTCCCATCTACATTCCCCTCCGTAGGGTACGAACCGGTAGGATTGTCCTGGCTCTCATCTTAGGGCAAGGCCCAGATTTCCACAATAGTTGTAAAGGGTCACCAACCGAAATTAACAGTTAGCACATAACATTTAAGTTTTTAAATGCACAAAATAACCTTTCAACTAAGCATGGCACCTTAAAAGGATTTCTATGTAAAAGTTCATGTAATTGCCAATAAAAGGAAATCAAAATAAAGTTCATCCCTCAAGTATACATAACTAACAAGACATTGATAATCAATGAGCAATCTTTTTCTTAACTAAAAGTAAGAATTTTCTACTGACAATCGATTGGGAATCGATTTGGATGAAGGATTTTTGTAAAAACTGAAAACTCTGGGCTTAATCAATCGATTGGGAAAATCGATTGAATGAATAACGAGCACCTGTGTTGAGCCATGATTTCCAAATCGATTTTTTGTCAGTTTTGCTGAGTTTCATGCTTACTGCCAGACGATTTCTTAAAAGGGTTTGAAAATATATTGCGAATCGATTGGCAATCTGATTGTGTCAAAATTGTTAAGTCCTCTGCAACTCATCAAATCGATTGGGAAAATCGGAGTTTCCCTGCTTATTCTTACCAAAAATACATAAGACTAACTCAATCACAATTCATACACAATTTCCATCTTAACATTAGAATTCCCACACGATCACCACGACAAATTGAGTTTCCGAAATTAGTTTACAACCCATCACACTCACACAATAAACAATTCATATCATTTAGCAATTTCAACACAATTACCACGACAACTCAAATTCAAAACACTCAATCATAAACTTGAATCAAACACGACTCGCGTGCCAAGCACCCTAATGCAATGCGTATAGGCCAAAATGCATGGACTCAGAATTCCAAACCAAAACCCTCCTCGAAGGGCCGTAAATCATAATTGTACCGCCTATCGCAGGCCAAAGTACCAATTACCGAGGTGCCACCTATCACGGGTCAACACGATTTACTAAAAAGCGTAAATCATAAACGTACCACCTATCACGGGTCAGTACTGTTTACCGAGGTGCCACCTATCTCGGGTCAGCACGATTTACTAAAAGAAAAAGCGTAAGTCGTAAATGTATCGCCTATCATAGGCCAAAGTACTATTTACCAAGGTGCCACCTATCACGGGTCAGCACAACTTACCAAAACGTAAATCGTAAACGTACCACCTATCACGGGTTAGTACTGTTTACCGAGGTGCCACCTATCACGGGTCAGCACGATTTACCAAAATAAAATGCATGAGCATACACTGACTCCATCCACAACAATCGTTAAGCAAATGCAGATATTAAAAGATTCCCCATTTTTAATACTCATTTAACTTAAACGATTTTCACAACAAACATTAAGTAAACAAGACATTAAGAGATTCCCCATTCTTAATACTCGTTTAACTTAAACGATTTTCAAAACAAACATTAAGTAAACAAGACATTAAGAGATTCCCCATTCTTAATACTCGTTTAACTCTAATGGTTTTCAAATTCCACACAAAACAAACTCAAACCTATTATCAGATCCAATCCACAACTCACACCAAAACACATCAATTCATTTCTCCACAGAATCCAACCATACACACAACAAATTTCATCAGTATGTAATTAAGAAACACTCAATATAGACGACACAAATCAACATAATCCACCACTCAAACACAACAAGTTCATCTACTCAAAATCATACCATGAAATGAGTTTAATCATTTCCACGAAACAATTCATCAATATAACCAAACCTAACTCTAAGAATTTTACCCATAAAGCCTTAGATTCATTTTCGCCCCAAATCTAAAACTCAACCCTAACAAAAGTTTTTCCAACCCAACCACAGAAAGTCCCTAAATGCAAACTAAAAGTTTGGAAGGAGCCCTTACCTTAACTTAGCTTTAAACGTGCGAACATGTCCTCTTCATTTGCGATAAATTCCGAATAAATCTCCACTCGCAACGTTCGTTCCAAGATTTAGTTCACTAGCACCGAGTGTGGGTGGTAGCAACTTTCTCCTTCTATCTCTTCGCGAAATCGATAGCTTAGATCTGAGAGAGAAATGGGAAGTTTGTGTTTGACGCTGTTTTTTTCGTTTTCGAAACAAACAAGAGAAATGAAGTTGGAATTAAATCTTCTCTTTCACACTCACCAAACCTCAGGTTTCTAATCTTGAAAAAGGTAGCAAAGAAAAACGAAAATGGAGGAGAATGAGGAATTTGCGCGCGAGACAGGGGAAAGGAAGATGGAAAATCTTGTTTTCTTTCCTTTCTCTTTCTTTCCTTTGTTTTTCCTTTCTTCCCTTTTTCCTTCTTTCCTTTTATACCCTTTCTTTTCCTTTTCCTTCCTTCTAATTTCCTTTCTTTTCCCTCCAAACAACCATATATATATATATATATATATTAATTATAACTTAACAAATATCTCAAAATATCTAGATATTTGTTAAATTCTCATTTCACCTGTAACGCATTAAATTCTCCGTAAAGGATTCACCGCACTTAATTTAATTTATTTATCGACGAGTAATTTTAATCGGCATCAAAATATCTTTTTGATCATATAAACTCCAAAATATTATTAACTTTGGCTAAAAAGCCTCCGAGCCAATATCCAAAATACACAATACATAAAGTATACTTTAAAATTACGGGTCTTACATTACTACTCCCTAAAATTAGTTTCGTCCTCGAAACTATGCATCGATAAATAACTCTGGTTGTTGTTCTCTCATCTTGCTCTCCAGTTCCCAAGTCGCATCTCAGTAATTGGGTTCCAATTACTACTGACCAATGAACATCCGTGGTCCTCAATCGCTTAATCTTCTTGTCATCAATTTCACGGGTGGTACTTCGAATGACAATTATCCTTCAGTTGTTTGTTCTGGTTCGATCACATGAGATGGATCTGCAAGATATTTCCTCAACTGTGACACATGAAACACGTCATGAATATTGGACAGTATCGGAGGCAATGCAATCCAATACGCAACAAGGCCCAATTCGTGCAGAATCTGATATGTCCAATGAATTTCGGAGTCAACTTCTTCGATTTCAAGGCTCTACTTACTCCAGTAGTAGTGGTGTGACTCTCAGAAAATACGATGGTCACCCTGTTCGAATTCTAAAAGTCTGCGACGCTATCACGTAATCTTCCCGACGATCTTGTGAAGTCTTCATTTTCTCCTTCATCTTACCTTACCTTAGCGTTAGTCTGTTGCACCATCTCCGGTCCGACAATCAATATTTTCATCGTCCTTATACCAACACAAGGGGTTTGACAACTTGCGCCCATATTAGCCTCATATGGTGCCATGTCCAATACTTGCATGGAAACTATTGTTGTAGGTGAACTAAATGAAAGGAAGTACATCATCCCACTTTCCCTATCATCTAATACACTGCTCTCAACAGATCTTCGAAAGGACTGATTCGTCTTTCAGTCTGTCCGTCCGTTTGTAGATGGTACGCTGAACTCAACGTAGTTTTGTTCCCAATGCTTCGTGCAATGCTCTCCCAAAAATGTGTTGTGAACTCAGATCACGGTCTGATACATATACTCGATGGTACCCCGTGTAACCTCACAAATTCAGCAATGTAGGATCTCTGTTAGCTGATCTACCTTATAGGTGGTCTTTACCGGCAAAGTCGTGAGCGATTTAGTCAGTCGTCCACTATTACCCATATAGAATCATTCTTTCTCCTTTTTTTGGCAATCCATTTATAAAATCCAAGCAAATGCTGTCCCATTTCCATTCCGTATATCTAAAGGTTGCAACATCCCAGCAGGTCGTGATGTTACCTACGCTTTCTGAAAAGTTAGACAAGTGATACATACTCCGCTACATGTTATTCATTCCGGCCACCAATAATCTGTCTCAAATTCTGATACATCTTTGTTGCTCCAGGATGAATACTCACTTTGCTCTTATGAGCCTCTTCTAAGATTGTTTTCCTCATATCTGTGATCCCTGTACACAGATCCTAACATTACATCGCAAAATATTATCTGATCCAATCTTGAACTCAGTCGTCTTCCTTGCACTATTAGGTTCTCTTTTCTTGTATTAAGACGTCATCTTGAGAATTTGCAATGTCTTCAAGTAGTCCACTCGAAATCTTAATATTCCGAATTTCAAAATTCCCGGTGCAAAACTCTACGTTCAAGTGTAGGTCTCTAAATATTCCACAACTCTTGTTGTCTAAGCCATAATTGTTGAAGACACCGATACACTTCTTCTACTCTCAACGCATCAGCCACTACAAATTGGCCTTCCGAGGGTGGTACTGCAGTGTGAAATCAAAATCCTTGAGAGTCTCATCCATCGTCTTTGGCGCATGTTCAACTCCTTCTGATCAAACAAATACTTCAAACTTTATGGTCACTGAACACGGTGAACGTGCACCCATATAAATAGTGCCTCCAGATCTTCAATGCAAAAACAACCGCAGCAAGCCAAAATCATGAGTAGGATAGTTTCTCTCAATGAATCTTCAGTTGCCTTGAGGCATAAGCTCAACTTTCTCGTGTTGCATCAGAACACATCCCAAGCCTTGGGAGATTGTAACGACGAAAGTCTTCTAATCCTCTTGGACTCTGCAGCACGGATCTCTCTTCCCTCTTTTCAAGATCACGTGAGTCTTGGCAGCAGTCTGTGCAGCAACAGAAGCAACAATGTTATTCATAGCCTCCGCCATTTGATCATCCTATTAGCATTGCTCTCGAGCGTCATTCTTCTTGGCGGCATGGTTTTTCCTATAAAACCATCATCAAGTAGAGTGTTAACACTACTTTTAAATAATTCCAAACTAGCTTCCGACCACATTAACACGTAATAATTATAGCGAACCTGACAACTCAACCCCTAAACCGACGCATGATCAGATAATAACTCCTAACTTATAGGTAGACTACATCTATAACTAAGCTCCACAGCCCCCAACGAAAACCAAACCAAAGCTCTGATACCACAATGTAACACCCCGATTTTCAAAGCGAAGTGTATTTTTTTTTAAAAAGAGATTAAAATAAACAGAGAAAAACAAATAAGGAAATACCTTTGAATAAATAATTGAGTCATTATAATTTACAAGAAGCGGAAAAGTTTCTCAAAATACGAATCCAAAGTATTTAAACTTCAAAAGGTGGTACATAGACCCCATCATAAATAACATGCCAAACAGACATATTAGTATATACAGTTTTCCAAATTAAAATACTGCAACCCAAAAAGAAGGACGTCTAGTCCTATACATCAACCTAATCTGATCATCCCTACCAAAAAACTATACACCCTGAGTGATCTCCACGCGCTCCGTGAGATCCTCCTACATAGCTCCAGTCAAGCGTTCCCATCCGTAGGGTACGAACCGGTAGGATCGTCCTGACTCTCATCTGAGGGCAAAGCCCAGATTCCACAATAGTTGTAAAAGGTCACCAACCGAAAATTAACAGTTAACACATAACATTAAATTTTTAAATGCACAAAATAACCTTTCAACTAAGCATGCACCTTAAAAGGATTTTTCATATGCTAAAAAGTTCATGTAACTTGCCAAATAAAAATGAAATCAAAATAAGGTTCTCAATCCCTCAAGTAATACATAACTAACCAAGACATTGATAATCAATGAGCAATCTGTTATCTAACTCAAAATAAGAATTTTCACTGGGCCAATCGATTGGGAAATCCCATTTGGATGAAAGATTTTTGTAAAAACTGAACTCTGGGCTTAATACAATCGATTGGGAAATCGATTGAATGAATAACTGAGCCCTGTGTTGATGACAATTGTAAACACCCCGATTTCAAAGCGAGGGTGTATTTTTTTTTTTTAAAAAAAGAGATTAAACTAAAACAGAGAAATAAACAAGGAAAGCCTTTGGATAAATAATTGAGTCAATATAATTTACAAGCAGCGGAAAAGTTTCTCCAAATATAAATCCAAAGCATTTACACAACGACAAATGGTACATGGAACCCATTCAAATAAGATGTCAAACTGACAATATTAGTGTAAGTACAGTTTTCCAAATTAAAATACTCCAACCCAAAAAGAAGGACGTTTAGTCCCTATACATCAACCTAATCTGATCATCCTACCAAAAACTATACACCCTGAGTGGTCTCCACGCGCCCCGTGAGATCCTCCTAACGTAGATGCAGTCAAGCGTTCCCATCTCCAGTCCCGTTCGTAGGGTACGAACCAATAGGATCGTCCTGACTCTCATCTAAGGGCAAAGCCCAGATTTCCACAATAAATGTAAAGGGTCACCAACCGAAATTAACAGATAACACATAACATTTAAGTTTTAAATGCACAAAATAACCTTTCAACTAAGCATGCACCTTAAAAGGATTTTCCATATGCTAAAAGTTCATACAATGCTTGCCAATTAACAATGAACTCAAAATAAAGTTCTCAATCCATCAAGTAATACGTAACTGACCAAAGCATTGATATAAATCAATTGAGCCAATCGATTGCCAAATCGATTTGGTCAGTTCTGCTGACTTCCTGCATGACCAAATCGATTTCTAAATCGATTTTGTCAGTTTTTCTGAGTTCCTCTGTTGCCAAATTGATTTCCAAATCGATTTTGTCAGTTTTTGCTGAGTTCCTGCCTCTCTACCAATCGATTTCCAAATCGATTTCTTAAAATATTTTGAAAGACATATTTATACAATCGATTGGCAAATCGATTAGGTTAAAATAGTGAAGTTCTTGCAACTTATCCAATCGATTGGGAAATCGATTTCCCTGCTTATTCTTCCAAAAATACTTAAACTAATTCAATCACACTCACACATAACTCCAAAACTTAACACTTAGCAAATCCCACACAAATCACCACGACGAATTGGTTTTCGAAATAGTTTTACAATCCATCGCACTCACACACGATAATCAATACATAACACTTAGCAATTCCAACACAATTACACGACAATCTCTATTCAAATCACTCAATCATAAACTTAATTCAAACACGACTCGTGTGCCAAAGAACCCTAATGCAATGCGTATATGCCAAAATGCATGGACACGGAATTCAAACCAAAACCCTCCTCGACAAGCCGTAAATCATAATTGTACCACCTATCGCAGCCAAAGTACCAATTACCGAGGTGCCACCTATCACAGGTCAGCACAATTTACTAAAAGGCGTAAATCATAAACGTACACCTATCACGGGGTCAGTACTGTTTACCGAGGTGCCACCTATCACGGGTCAGCATACGATTTACTAAAAAGAAAAAGTGTAAGTCGTAAACATACCGCCTATCACGGTCAACCAGTTTACCGAGGTGCCACCTATCACGGGTCAGCACAACTTACTAAACGTAAACCGTAAACGTACCACCTATCACAGGTCAGTACAGTTTACCGAGGTGCCATCTATCACGGGTCAGCACAATTTACCAAAATTAAATGCATGAGCATACACAGACTTCATCCACAACAATTGTTAAAGCAAATGCAGATATTAAAAGATTCCCCATTTTTAATACTCATTTAACTTAAACGATTTTCTAAACAAAACATTTAAGTAAACAGAACATTAAGAGATTCCCCATTCCTAATACTCATTTAACTTAAACGGTTTTTCCAAAACAACATTAAGTAAACAAGACATTAAGAGATTCCCCATTCTTAATACTCATTTAACTTAAACGATTTTTCCAAAACAACATTAGTAAACCGAGATATTAAAAGATTCCCCATTTTTAATACTCGTTTAACTCTAATGGTTTTCACACCAACATTATGTAAACGTAGCATTAAGAGATTCCCAATTCTTAATACTCGTTAAACTCTAATGGTTTTCAAACATCCACACAATACAACTCAAACCTATTATCAGATCCAATCCACAACTCATACCAAAAACACATCAATTCATTTCTCCACAGAATCCAACCATACACACAACAAATTTCATCAGTATTAATTAAGAACACGTCAAATACGACGAACACAATCAACACAATCTACCACTCAAACACAACAAGTTTCATTTACTCAAAATCATACATAAATGAGTTTAATTTCATTTTCCACGAAACATTCATCAATATAACAAAACCTAACTCTAAGATTTTACCCATAAGCCTAGATTCATTTTCCCCCAAATCAACACTCTAACCCCTAACCAAAAACCTTTCCACACAACCACAGATAAGTCCCTAAATGCAAACTAGAAGTTTGGAAGGAGCCCTTACCTTAACGTGAGCTTTAACGTGTGTTTCCGGTACCGCGCGTAATTCCGATAAAAATTCCGCTCGCAACGTCGCCTCCAAATTGGTCCCTAGCACCGTAGCGTGGTAGTGAGCAACTTTCTCTTCTAACTCTTGCGAAACGAAACTTAGATCTAGCATGAAACGGAGGGGTTTGTGTTTTGACGGTTTTAGAAACCCTAACACTGTTTTACTTCGTTTTCGAATCAAAGAGGAAGTATGAAGTTGAGTAATCTTCTCTCTCACACTCACCAAACCTTGGGTTTATGTTTCGAAGCAAAAGAAAGAACCGAAAATGAAAATGAAAGGAGGGAGAAGAATGGTTCTCACGTTAACAGAGGAAGAGGATGGAAAATCTCAATTTCTTTCCTTTGTTTTTCCTTTCTTCCTTTTTCCTTCTTTCCTTTATATATCCTTTTCTTTTCCTTTTCCTTCCTTCTAATTTCCTTTCTTTCTATTCTCTCCAAACAAACATATATACATATATATATATAAATATATATTAATTACTTTTAACAAATATCTCAAAATATCTAGATATTTGTTAAATTACCATTTTCACCCGTAACGCATTAAATTCTTCGTAAACGATTCACCGTAGTTATTTAATTTATTTATTTATTTACCTCGGGTTTCTAATCTTGAAGAAAGGAAGCAAAGAAAACGAAAAATGGTGGAGAAGGAGGGATTTGCGCGCGAGAACAGGGGAAAGGAAGATGGAAAATCTTGTTTTCTTTCTTTCTCTTTCTTTCCTTTGTTTTTCCTTCTTTCCTTTTTATACTTTTTCTTTTCCTTTTCCTTCTTCTAATTTCTTTCTTTTTCCTCCAAACAACCATATATATATAATAGTATATATTATATTACTTAACAAATATCTCAAAATATCTAGATATTTATTAAATTACTATTTCACCCGTAACACATTAAATCTCCATAAAGGATTCACCGCACTTAATTTAATTTATTTATCGACGAGTAATTTTAATTGGCATCAATATATCTTTTGATCATATAAACTCCAAAATATTATTATCTTTGGCTAAAAAGCCTCTGAGCCAAAATCCAAAATACACAAAAATACATAAAATACACTTAAAATCATGGGTCTTCCATTACTACCCCCCTAAAATAAGTTTCGTCCTCGAAATATGTGTCATAAATAACTCTGGGTGTCGTTCTCTCATCTTGCTCTCCAGTTCCAAGTCGCTCTCCAGTAATTGGTTCCAAATCACCTGACCAATGAAACATCCTTGGTCCTTCAATCGCTTAATCTTTCTTGTCATCAATTCTTCACAGGTGGTACTTCGAATGACAAGTTAATCCTTCAGTTGGATTGTGTCTGGTTCGATCACATGAGATGGATCTGAAGATATTCCTCAACTGTGACACATGAAACACGTCATGAATATTGGACAGTATCGGAGAACATGCAATCCGATAAGGCAACTGGTCCAATTCGTGCAGAAATCTGATATGGTCCAATGAATTTCGGAGTCAACTTCTTCGATTTCAAGGCTCTACCTACTCCAGTAGTAGGTGTGACTCTCAGAAATACATGGTCACCCTGTTCGAATTCTAAAAGTCTGCGACGCTTCTCCTCGTAACTCTTATGACGATCTTGTGAAGTCTTCATTTTCTCCTTGATCTTCCTTACCTTAGCTGTAGTCTATTGCACCATCTCCGGTCCGACAATCATACTTTCACCGTCCTTATACCAACACACAAGGGGCGTTTGACACTTGCGCCAATATAAAGCCTCATATGGTGCCATTCCAATACTTGCGTGGAAACTATTGTTGTAGGTGAACTCAATCAACGGAAGTACATCATCCCAACTTCCCCTATCATCTAATACACATGCCCTCAACAGATCTTCGAGGAACTGATTCGTCCTTTCAGTCTGTCCGTCCGTTTGTGGATGGTAAGCTGAACTCAATCGTAGTTTCGTTCCCAACGCTTCGTGCAATGCTCCCCAAAAATGTGATGTGAACTTCGGATCCGGTCTGATACAATACCGATGGTACCCAGTGTAACCTCACAATTTTCAGCAATGTAGATCTATGTTAGCTGATCTACCTTATAGGTGGTCTTTACTGGGCAAAAAGTGAGCGGATTTAGTCAGTCGATCCACTATCCACCCATATAGAATCATTCTTTCTCCTTGTTTTAGGCAATCCATTATAAAATCCATGGAAATGTTGTCCCACTTCATTCGGGTATATCTAAAGGTTGCAACATCCCAGCATGCTTCGCTGATGTTCACCTTCGCTTTCTGACAAGTTAGACAAGTTGATACATACTCCGCCACATGTTTCTTCATTCCTGGCCACCAATAATTTTGCCTCAAATCCTGGTACATCTTTGTGCCTCCAGGATGAATACTGTAACACCCACGTTTTCAAAAGCGAGGGATATATTTTTTTTTTCAAAAGGAATTAAAATGAAACACAGAAAATAGATAAAGAAATGCCTTTGGATAAAAAGCTGAGTCAATATAATTTACAAGCAGCGAAAAGGTTTCTCTCCAATTATAAATCCAAACATTTACAAAACCATAATGGTACATGGAACCCACTCAAGTAAAAGTCAAACTGACAATATTTAGTATAAGTACAGTTTTCCAAACTAAAAAATACTCTAATCCAAAAGAAGGACACCTAGTCCCTATACATCATCCTAATCTGATCATCCTACCAAAAGCTATACACGCCTGAGAGTATCTCCACGCGCACCACGTGAGATCCTTCCTTAGACGTACTGCAGTCGCGCGTTCCATCTCCATCTTCCCGTCCGTAGGGTACGAACCGGTATGACCGTCCCTGACTCTCATTGAGGGCAAAGCCAGATGTTCCACAATAGTATCGTAATGTGTTTATGATATGGTCTATTATGATTGTTGCGTGTTCTTCTTAATTATATTATAGCTATTAACAATGATTTTGAAACTCACCTCCTTCGTTGTTTGTGTTTGACTGGATTGGCCCTGCTTTTGCGAAATCGCAGTTGTTTACAGGTAATTAAAGTCTTGAAGTTCAAAGTATTGGGAGGAACCCCGCCTGATTAGGTGATACGGGAATAGGGTTGTAAGTGGTATTTTACTTATTTATTTTGAAACGACTTTTTTGTAGAAAATCATATAAGTAACTAGTGGTTTTTTAGAATTAAAATCAAGTATTATACTTAATTCAGGCTTATTGAGATTGCACTATGGAGTAAAGAATTAAGAGTGTTTCTTTGATTTTTGAGAAACGTGATATCTAAAGTTAGAAATTAAAGTTTATTCTTGGAAACATATATTATTTATCCGCTGCAAATTTTATAGAA